>ML682013.1:21715284-21776107 GCA_007922195.1 Podocnemis expansa
GCAGCTCTGGCGGGGGGGCTGAGCCACCCCGCAGCGGCTCACCCCTTGCTGGTGCCTGCAGCCCCCTTTCTGGGGCTGCAGGGTGAGCCAGCAGCGGCTCACCCCCAGGGGTAACGAAATAGCATGTTCACACAGTGAACTTGCTATTTCGTTTCCCGCTTTTTTTCTTATTTCGAATTAACATTTTGTTAAGTCGAAATAAGATATTTCGAAATAAGGTGTTGTTTCGAAATAACCCTGTGCGTGTGAACACAGCCTTTGGTATATGAGGTATTGCTGGCACTTGCATTCCCTCAGTTCTTTCTTTCTGCCTATGTCAGTTACTGGCATATTCTCTCTCTCATTTTTGCAAGTGCTTACATCTCTTCCATAGTAGTTGCTTTCTTTTTATTTTTTGGTCTAGTTATTCTGTATATTGTTTAAAGTTGAGATGTTATATAAGGACAAGTCCAACTGAAAGCCCACATGGTCTTTTTAGGCGAGGTGGTATCTCAATTTTCATAATAATCAAGAGAGATTTCTCCCAGTATTCTTTCCAAAAATGCATAGTTTGAACAAGGAACACAAATGGCACACACTTGATGTCAGACATGCCTTAGCCTTCCATCCTGGAAGGGGGAAGCTCTGCATAGGACTACACTTTTTGTTCCAATAGTAGAAAGAATGAAAAGCTTACCAATTTGCTTCCAGAGGATCTTCTCATATATAAATTCCTGGATCAGATTCTGTTATTAGCAGGCAAATGTATCTCTGCTGGAAATGATCACAGCCCTTTTCACCAGTTTGCAAGGCTCTTCCACAGCTTTTCTGGTACAAGTACTGATAAAAGACAGCTGTAAGGCTGCTACCATGTTCTCAGTCTATAACTTCTCATACCGTTCCCCATCATCTGGCAGGTGTGGGATGATGCCAGCTTTGGCAGAGTAGTGCTTCAAATGGTGAAACTGTGAAGTTTGAGTCCATCTCCAGGGTTACTGCTTGTGAGTAACTCGGAAAGGAATTGACATGAGGAAGCACTCAAACAAGAAAACTGGTGTTCTGCGAGCGATGCTCCCGACTGCTCCACTTAAGGTGCTTGTGCGCCGTGCCACCCTGGATTGGAAAGCTTTCTGAATAGCAGTGACTCAGGCAGTGGGTGGATGACAGCAGGGTCAGCAGTTTCCCGCCATTAGTGACGTCAGCTGCTCACTCTGCCCGCTGCCGTTATCTCCTCAGTTCTTTTTCTACCGCCCTAGACTCTGGACGGAGTCTGCGCTGGCTCTCCCTCAGCATTAGATCTTCACTCGCAAAACCTGGGGGGGGTGGGAGGAAACAAAATTGAAAGTCAAACAAAACAACAATAAGAAACGGAAAAGAAATCAGAAGGAAGCAACAGATTAACACAAACAGAGACTTGATTTCAGCTCTGTGCCGAGCTCAGCCGGCTTCAAGTGCTGTGCCTCATGTAACAAGGCAATGCCCGCCTTTGATGGCCATGATGCTTGTGTTAGATGCTTGGGAGAAGCTCATCTCTCTCACAAACCTCAGCATTGTAGGAATTTAAAAAGCAGGACCAGGAAGGAGCATGAGAGGAAGCTCAAGTTACTGCTCCTAGAGGGCGCTCTCCACCCCGCTTCTGATCCCGGTGCCTCTCCTCATGCTGATGAGGGAGTGCACAAGCAATGGTCTGTCACTGATTCACTGGTCCCTAACTAAAAATCAAAGGGTACCGAGTTAAAAAGGCAGCAGCTATAGCAGGCTCCTAAAGAGGTGGCTGACAGCTCTGTGGTCACAGCCACTAAAAAGGCGCTGAAAGATTCTTGTGCCTCAGTGTCGGCAGCGCCGCAGATCCAAACAGAACCTCCATTCGTGGTCCCGCCGAATGTGACGCCAGCAATGCTGGTACCTTTTCTGCCCGCACTGTCGGCACAAGTGGTCCTGCCCACACCACTCATGGCAGCGGCGACCGTACCTACACAGGTGCCGAATTCGGTGCAGCTCCCCCTCTTGCCGACACCTTCTGGCTGCACATTGGCAGCACAGTTTGCAACCCCACTGGGCACCGCAGTACCATTAGTGACCACGGCACTGCAGCCTAGCACAGGGTTAGATCCTCCACCACAGCCAGTAAAGCATAAGAAGAAATCTAAGCATTTGGGCACAACAGAGGACTTTACTATTCACTCCTCTCCCATGTCACCCCTATTTCAAACTGATTCTTCTGACAGCAATACCCTTTTTTCATCTCCATCGAGGAGCACTGTCCCGTCGGTCACATCCAGTCCCACTAGCGAACCGCTACCACAGCAAGCGCCGCAGACACCAGTCTATAATCCCACTGTCACTTGTCGATATCCTCCTTGAATGTTTTACCCCCAACAGCGGATGAAGTATTTAGCATGGGAACCCTTCAAGATGCCATCTCCATCTAATATGGTGGTGAGAGGGATGCCAGTGCTGCAGGTTATGCTGCAGGTAGCAGTTAGCATACCAACTCCTGCTACAGCAAGCCTAGATGACTCCAACAAGGAGCCCCTGCAACAAGGAAGGACTGATGATAACAAACAGTTTTGTGACCTGTTCAAAAGGGCAGCGGAGTCCATGGAGATCCAACTACAAGAGACGCAGACCACACAGTATAAGCTGTATAAAATTTTGCAGGTGACTGGCTCCAACAAACTAGCGCTACCCATGGACGAGGGCATATTGGAGCCCGCAAATGAGATTTGGCAGGCACCAGCTTCTGCATCTCCATCAAATAAGAGGGCGGATAAGAAGTATTTTATCACCCCAAAAGGGAACGAGTATCTATTCAACCATCCTCAGCCCAACTCGCTAGTAGTAGAAGCTGCAACTCAAAGGAATAAACAATCTTACTCCAGATCCAACTTTAATAATAGAGAAGACAGGAAACTAGACACACTTGGCAAAAAGGTGTACACATCAGCTGCTCTTCAGCTTAGAATGGCGAATGACACAGCGCTGCTTGCAAATTATAACCACGATATATATACTAAACTTAACGAGCGCATCGAGGGTATGACACACGACAAACAGGAGCAGTTAACGCCTCTCATTACAGAAGGCTTGTTGGCAGCCAGAACAGCCCTTCAAGCCTCTCTCAATGCTGCTGATGTTGCTGCCAGGACACTGGGCACTGCGGTGGTGATGAGACGCTCCTCATGGCTGCAGGCTGCAGACCTCCCCAAACAGATGCAGCGAACTATCGAAGATCTCCCGTTTGATAAAGACAATCTGTTTGGGAAGACAACGAACAATGTTATGCATGGTCTAAAAGACTCAAGAGCTACTTTAAGAACATTGGGGATCTTGACCCCACTTACTAGAAAGAGATTTTATAGGAATCAGCCTTCTAACTTCCGATTCCCAGAAAGCCAACCTAATCATAGACTGGACAGGTACAGGAATAAACCTCGAGAATCCTGAAGGCCTAGGCAACCAAACCACTCACACCAAAGTACACAGGCAGGCAACATGAAACAGCAATTTTGATGGTCATGTCGAGGGAATAACCAGCCCTTCAACCTCCCAGCATATACAGTCACCAACATGTGATCTAAGGTTCAAGAACAGGTTACCACTATTTCTTCATTACTGGAGAAAAATAACATTGGACAGATGGATCATTTGAAATCATTCGGGACGGCTATGCCATCCCATTCATTTCAAACCCAAAACCCCAACCCCCCTACACGCCCCTTTTCAGGGACCCCAATCACGTGCAACATCTCAAAACAGAGATCCATCATCTGCTTCAAATAGGAACAATCAAAGAGGTTCCAAGCACCCAAAGGGGGAGGGGATTTTATTCCACATACTTCCTCACCCAGAAAAAGACCGGCAGTTGGCAACCTATCCTCAACTTAAGGAAACTCAACAGATACATCCAGGTACAGAAGTTCAAGATGGTGACCTTTAAACAACATACTTCCTTCCCTACATCAGAATGATTGGCTGGCCTCCCTCGATTTGAGAGATGCCTACTTCCATGTTTCTATTTGCCCATCTCAGAAGATTTCTGCAATTCCAGTTTCTCCATCATCACTACCAGTACACGGTCCTGGCTTTCGGCCTCTATACAGTGCCGAGAGTTTTCTCCAAAATTATGGCCCCTGTAGTAGCCTTTCTATGTAGACAACACAGACATATTTCCTTATCTAGACAACTTTTTAATCAAAGCTCCTACGTTGCAAATTGCAGTGCAGGCACTTCAAACAACAATCAACCTTTTTCTGGAACTCGACTAAACATAAACTATGAAAAGTTATCACTATCCCCAAAGCAAGAGATCCACTTTACTGGAGCGCGAATCCACTCACCTGTGGCAAGAGCCTTCCTTCCTTTCGACAGATTCCACAAACTTCAACAATTAGTAGGCAACACACAAAGATGTGCCATCATCTCAGCTCATATGGCGATGCAAATATTGGGACACATGTCAGCAACAACCTACCTGGTGAACAATGCGAGACTCTGCATGCATCCTTTTGAACTATGGTTCCTGTCACGTTTCAAGCGCTGCACTTGCCCTACCAAAACGCTTCTAGTTATCCTGAAAGCTATCAGGGACTCTCTGTCCTGGTGGATGGACCATACCAATCTTCTACAGAGGGTCCCCTTCCGGTCACCTGAACCACAGATGCCTCAGTGACTGGCTTGGGAGCACGTTGCCAGGACCAAGCACGCAAGCCAGATGGTCCCAGACAGAGAGGTTTTTGCATATAAACCTCCTAGAGTTAAGAGCAGTCTTCAAAGTGTGTCAGCACTTCCTTCCGATAATCGCAGGGAAGGTTGTAACAATTCGCACCGACAACAGGGCCTGCATGTTTTATATAAATCGCCAGGGGGGAACGCGATCTCCATCCCTCTGTCTGTAAGCAATAAACCTGTGGGACTGGTGTCTCCATCTCAGAATTCATCTCATCGTAGAATACGTCTCGGCAAAGGAGAATATCATAGCAGACTTTCTAAGCCGCCTGTTTCCTGACCATCACGAATGGGAAATAGGGAACAACATAATTCAGAACATTTTCGACAAATGGGTTCTTCCCACAATGGATTTATTTGCCTCAGCACACAACAGGAAGTGCACACAATATTGCTCCCGAGCAGGAAGAGGCATAGCCTCGAGCAGCGACGCCTTCTTAATACATTGGGGCGGCAGCCTTATATATGCCTTTCCTCCCATCCCGATGATCCCACGAGCTCTTTACAGAATCTGGCAAGACAGGACGAGGGTAATCATGATAGTCCCAGAATGGCCCTACCAGACATGGTACGTACTACTCATGTGGATGTCAAGAACACCTCCAATTACTTTTGCATCTTTTCAAGGACCTAGTATCACAGAACCATGGAACACGCACACATACTTACCTGGACAGGCTCCATCTAACCGCATGGAACCTTGACGGTTCGAGGACTTAAAACTTCAATGTTCTGATAAAGTACAGAATATTTTGTTAAATAGTAGAAGACCTTCCACAAGAACTACTCTCCTTCAGAAATGGAGTCGCTTCTCACGGTGGTGCACCCAGCAGTCCATAGCTCTTTCGGCAGCTCCAGTTCCGGCGATCCTGGAATATCTTTTCCATGTGAAAGAAACAAATATCGCAGTTACCACAATTAGAGTACCTTTGGCGGCCATTTCAACCTTTCATGATCAAGTAGATGGAACTTCAGTTTTTGCTCACAGAATTTTCAAACAATTCATGCTCGGACTCCAAAACCTATATCCGCAAGTTCTGCCACTGGCAGCACTGTGGGATCTCACACGAGTACTCAGAGCACTGATGAGGCCACCATTTAAACCATTAGGCATGATGTCATTGCTACACTTGCCAATGAAGGTAGCCTTTCTCGTGGCAATCATGTCAGCTAGGTGAGTTGGGGAGATGGCAGTGCTCATGGCCTACCCGCCATATGCTGTTTTTTATAAGGACAAGGTTTCTTTATGACCACATCCCAAATTTGTTCCTAAAACAGTGTCCTCCTTCCATATTAATCAAGTTATCCATTTACCAGTCTTCCATCCAAAACCACATACCACAGCAGAACAAAGAACACTCCACACCTTGGACGTGAGAAGTGCACTCGCATAGTATTTGGAAAGAACTAAGCCATTCAGAAAGACAGCACGCCCATTCGTGTCTACCACTAAACGTTCACGTGGACAGCCGATACCTAAACAAAGAGTTTCCCACTGGATCTCATCATGTATACGTATGGCATACTCCATAGCCGAATCAACTCCACCGGATACAGTCTGGTCCCACTCCACCAGCTGCATGGCGTCATCGGTAGCATTCCTTACAAGGGTTCCGCTACACGTAGTCTGTCAAGCAGCCACATGGGCTTCGAACGATACCTTTACCAGACACTTTGCCTTAGAATGATTGTCAGCTATGGATACTGCATTAGGAAGAGGAGTACTTAACACGGTGGATAGTATACAATCCGAAGTACCCACCAGCTCACATTAATGACTGCTACATAATCACCTTAAGTGGAGCAATCGGGAGCACTGCTCGCAGAAGAAATGGCAGTTACTCACCTTTGTGCAGTAGCCGAAGTTCTTTGAGATACGTGCTCCACTCCCCTCCCTCTTCCCCACTACTTCAGAGCTCTTTTATCTTCCTACAGGTCAATTCTGGGGTAGAAAAAGAACTGAGGAGATAACAGCAGCGGGCAGAGTGAGCAGCTGATGTCACTAACGGCGGGAAACTGCCAACCCTGCTGTCATCCACCCACTGCCTGAGCCACTGCTATTCAGAAAGCTTTCTGATCTGGGGTGGTGCAGCGCGCAAGCACCTTAAGTGGAGCATGTCGGGAGCACGCATCTCGAAGAGCTTCGGCTGCTGCACGAAGATGAGTAACTTCCATTTCTTTTGAGATGTGTTTATTACATGGCCTTTTCCTCCATACCTATCATCAAAGTTGACAGCAAGAAGAAACTGAAGGGAACACAGGGCTGATGGCACTTCATATACTTAGGCAAGAGCATGAGGCTCTAAAGGCACCAAAGCTGCCCGCCACAGATAGTACTAAGGAAAAAAAAAAACCAGTAACTCTGCACCTGGAGATGCAAACCCCTAGAATGAAATGGGCATGAGCAATGCATCTTGAAGAACAGTTATGAAAGTAAGTAAGCATCCTTACTTCTCTTCCCCACCCAATATATTTATACACACAGAACTATTTCTTAATAGCCTGAAATCTGATACTCATAGATTTCTCCTACTATCCTTTTCCTTTCCTTATACAATTGATATTGTGCAGTTTCTAAATAAAATGGTTAAGAACTATAGGCAAATCATTTAACCTTTCTGTTCCTCAGTTTAGTCACCTATAGAATGGATATTGTTCTGCTTGGTAACTATTGACCTTTCTGGAATGAAGTCTGAGTAAGAGTCAATAAATGTTTTCAAGTACTGTTTGGATTACAAGTGAAAATTAGTTAAGAAATTAATAAATAATTGGTGAATGTTAACCATCTTCTGTGGATAGAGTATTCAGAAGCAATGGGGAATTAAGGTGCTATTAAGAAGATTTAAAAAAGTTGTAATGTATCCCAAGGCTCTGGAAGGCCTTATGTTTTCTGTGCAGCCAAGCTCAGTGATTCAAAGAGAAGATTTGGAAATGTCCTCTGTCTTTTCTATCTTTAATGTTGTTTCAAGATGTAAGCTGCTTTCAGGAAGGCCTAGGCCTATCTCAGCAGACAGGGTGAGTCTTCTCTTTTTGCTTCTAGCTATGGGATGTAGACGATGGCTAGGCCAGGAGCCAGGACACCTGCAGGTTTACCTTTTGCAAGGTAACTGACATAGTACATCATTTTCTCTTTCTGTAAAATGTAGTTTTTGTCTGAGAAGGGCAGCATGCTCTCAATTTTGACAAACCAGAGATGTTACAGATTAGTTGTGCAGAGAATTATGCTAATGTATCAAAGGAGATGAACCTTAGATTAAAAAATAAAACTCAGCGAATATATTATGTTTCTGTAGAAGTGTATAAGTCAACATGTTATGATAGTGTACTGGTTTAGTAATTGTTACAGTAATTAGTGTGAATGGAATATAATTTGTTATAAGGATATCCTCTCTGTATTACAAAACACTTTTTAAAGAAAGTATTTTGTGTTTTGCTTAAAGAGAACAAAAGATTATCTGTAGATATTTTCAAGAAGGAAAAAAATTAGAATTTTGGTAAAAATCCTACCACAGCTCAGCCTAGTAGCCTTTCAGTCTGGAACATGTCTTGTCTTTTGTTGGAAAATAGTGGTTCATAATGGGAATACTGGCATACTGACAAGTACTTATTTCCATTAAATATGAAGCAGCTCTGCTTGTTTTTTAAGGAGAGAATACATTGAGGTTGCTCATTTTCATCTGTTTGCTATACCTTCTGGAAGATGTCTTCCATTTGAATGCCAGCCAAGCTCTGAGGGTTTTATTCTGCTGTTTATTTTTAGATTTTTAAAGCATTCCATCACAATATGAGTGAGTTATTGAAAAAAACAACATATTGTTTCTTATACCTTTAATGTCAGATATATCCCCAGTCAACAAAATCACTAATATTTAGTGGAAATATTTGAGTTATATGGTAGATGAGTGAACAGAAAGAAGTATAATGCATTATTTTTAATAAATTAATTTTCATGATTACTGACGCTTTATCTGTTTGCTGACATATCCATAATCAGGGGTTACAAAGATTTTCCAGCAGATTGATATATGGACACCAAATGGTTTAATTTAGAATATGTTATGTTAATCCTGTACTGTTTGATTTTTCCCATCTGTAATCCTTTTATATTCTCTAAGTATTTCTTGTTTGGGTAGTAGCATTGGCTGCTATGTGGCAGGAAATGCAACAGCAGCTTTAGTGTGGTGTGAAATGAGCATCTTTATGTGAAAAATAATATCTTTCACAAGCAGGTGGAATAAAGCATTATGATACGGGATTGTTGAAAACGATAAGCATAAATAAAAATCTTTTCAATACATAAAATATTCATTACATTCATGATATGAGACAGTGTTTCAAACTTTAACAGTTTCAAATAATCACCTCTTTCCCCTACATTGTTCGAGTAGAGCATACTACAGACATTCAGAATTATTCAAAGATCATTGCCTATTAATTCCATACTGAATTTAATTTTAAAAGATTAGCTGCAGCAAACTGAACAAATTACTATTCCAAATAAATGTTGTTAGTTAAGGGATTTTATATTATTTCAAAACAAATTAAATGTACATTGTTTTCTAACACTAAAGAGAACCTACTGTTATTTAAATGGTAATTTTTAGATAGGAATGCTTTCATATTAAACCTATGATGATGATAACTTTTGGTTATGCATTGAATACAGAATGTTTTAAAATGTTATGAAGTTTTATGCTGTCATTTAAAGTTTTAATATAATGTTCAAAGTAATACAGTAAATAGAATCTTCTTCCATACAGTTGGAGTGTTGTAATGGTGATATCCGTTCCAAGATACTAGAGAGGGAAGGTGTGTGAGGTGGTATCTTTTACGGAACCCAGCTTCAGGTAGTAAGCAAGACCAGCTTTTGAACCTACATAGCTAATTTTGTTAAGGGTGATTAAAGCTTTTTACCCCTTTTTATATTGGCAACAGTGAAAGCTCTTTTATAATAGATTGAGACTGGTTCATGCTATTCTCAGTGTTGACTTTCAATTGCAAATGCATTGTACAGGCCGATTATTTGTTTAATTGTGTGAGTAGATCTTCATTCATCAGCAGAAGTTTCTGTCCATCAAAGCCCTATTTTGCTTGTTGTTTATATATAAGCACTAAATCCAATATAATCCTCTCCCGAGAACATAATTTATGATAGAATGTACTAAATACCCTACTTCACGGTTTACCATGGTTCAATGGCCATTCCTGTCTTTAGAATCTTGCTTGTTTTAGATCTGATCTTAATATAAAACTAAAATGGTATCTCAGTAATTTTACAAAACAAGGCTATACCAGCCTTTGTCTTTCTGTCACTGGAAGGTTACTCAAATATTTTGCAAAGCAAGCAAGTGGTCCTGTGGCACTTTTAAGACTAACAGATTTATTTATGGTCTGAGCTTTTGTGGGAGAAAATCTCATTTCATCAGACACTTCAAAGAAAGCATCTGATAAAGTGGGACTTTCTCCCACTAAAGCTCATGCAACGAATAAATTCGTTAGTCCTAAAAAGTGCCACAGGGCTCCTTGCTTGTTTTGCTGGACTAGACTAGCATGGGTATCCCTTTGGAACTCAAAATATACTGATTGAACTTAGTATTTTCATTTAAGAGTGGAACAACTTGCTCTTAGCAGATTTGTCACTTAAAAGCATTTTTACCACCTCCGTCATTTCAAGGGAAGTTCTCTGGATTAAATTTGCGACCTGCTTGGTACAGTTATTATCCATAATAGGCTGGTGCTAGGTTGAAGGGGCAAGATCTATCATCACTTAGTTAACTCCACAGTTTGCATTTAAGTTTGACGAGTTAAATAGCAATGAATTTAATTTCCGGATGCAAAATGCACAAGAATTGGAACACAGTTTCAGGTGTAAGAACTGTGAAACTGGACCTTGCTAAAATGCTGAGATAGACAGGTGCCAAAATTTAGTGGATGGTTTCAAATGCTAATTGACTGAGAACCATTGCTAAAATGGGAAAATAAGTTTAAGAATTGGACCTCTTGCATTTGAAGGTAAATGCATACTGCAGTTAGGGTCTATGATTAGAGTAAATATGGCATGCTGCTATGTTTCAGAGGGATAGCCGTGTTAGTCTGTATACAGCAAAAAAAAAAAAAAAAAAGAGAGAGAGACGTGTGTCTGATGAAGTGGATTGCAGGCCACGAAAGCTTATGCGTGAAAAAATTTTAGTCTTTAAGGTGCCACAGGACTCTCATTGTTTGTGCTGCTGTGGGTTCACTGCTATTGATGTATAACCTTGCTACTAGAACGTTAGCTTGGGAATGTCTATATGTGCTGCAGTCACACCTCCAGATGTGTTTTAGACCAGTGGTTCCCAACCTGTGGTCTGTGGACCCCCTAATAGTCCGTGAGAGTACTGCAGGTGGTTCGTGAGGGGGAAAAAGAAAGGTAATTACTGTGGGTAAATGTACTGTGGTGAATGCAGTATGTTTGTGAGTGAGCATAATAAATTATAAGAAACAGCTGTGTTTTTAGTACCCCTTGATATATAAGCTTTATTCCTGTCAGCCATTGGCTATGTTAAAAATGTTTAAAACAGCTTGCTTACATCATGGCCCACAGAAGTTTTTGATGACGATGCAGTGGTCCTCATAAAGGAAAAGGTTGAGAACTGCTGTTTTAGACATACCCTGGGTGTTAAGCATGGAAAGCTAGTAAAGGTTTTGTCTTCACTTAAATAAAATACTCTTAACATATAAGTTAGGTAACTCCAAGATAAAACCCAAAGGAAGATAAGTCATCTTGTAGTTTGCACATGAATTAAGCAAATCAAGTTCATATTTTTTAACAGATTCCAAGTCTAGAAGGGAGCAATATAATCATCTAATCAAGTGATTTTCAACCCAGGGGTTCACAGACCACTCCTAAGATTTCCAAAGGGATCTGCACCACCATTTAAAATTTTTTAGGGATCTGCAGATGACCAGAATCTTTTAAACCATTGATCATATGGTAAAGCATTGTTTGGTTAGGGAAACTCTTCTTTGATAAATGCTTCTCAAACTTAAAAGAAGCTTCTAGAATGTTCAAATTTGGTCAAGTGGTTCAGTTTTTTCCCCCGTATCATGGAGAATGCTCTTGTCAGTTTGATTCAAATTGGTCCCTCTCCTGATCCAATTTATAAGACTAATCTGCATCTTGCAAAACTTTGTATTTCCAACCATACTTTCTCAGTCTCTATTCAGTATAGCGTTTGCATCCCTTGACTAGATTTTACGTCAGCCTTAGCATCAGATAGCATCTGTTGTTGGCTTCTCTCATATGTTGCAAAAGCTGCTTGAATTTTCTCCTGGCCAGCATTTATTGCCTTCTGGCTAGCTTTAATTTTTGCCTTCATAGAAGTGAAGTGCTCTATTTCTGTGCAAGCAGGAACTGTAGGACCCTAACAACTCAAAATGTCTCTCTCTGGAAATATTAGCATATAATAGTAGCAATGATAGAAGCTGGAACAAGTTCTGAGGGGCTATAATGGTTTCCTTTTGGGAAGATAGGATATTTTATCATAATTTTACTTTTACACTTTGTAGTGGATATTAACCCTTTTACCTGATGTATTTCTAATGTAGCATTCCAAAAGGTCAGCCATGTTAGTCTAGTCCAGTAAAAAAGCAAGGAATCCTCTATGTACTGTTTCCCAGTGTTTGAATCTTTTCAATGTTGTGGGGGAGTGGGTGCAGAGGGCACGATCTCCACACTACAAGAGGGAGTTCTGATCGAGAGGCAAGAGACCAAACCACAATTTTTTGGGTTAACCACTTTTTATGTGACTTTTATTGAGGTAAACAGAATTATAGAGAAGAAAGAAGAAAAAGAAAGGTCAAATGAGAGGTTAATACTATTCAATTACTAATATTCCTATTACTAAAATTAAGAAACTTGCAATTTCTATTAGATTACACTTAACAAAACTTACACAAACTGGGTTTTAGAACTCTATTTCTTTAAGGCATTTAAAGATCTTCTAAGTACAAATTAATAGCCCCATAAACAGAGCACAAATACCACTACAATGCCTATCCCAATCCTTGTGCCTAACCCTGAATTAAAACCCCCAGTGCCAATCCTGCGTGGTATAATTTAGCAGAGTGGGGTTTGTGGGAGACAGAGAGAGAGCACACAATCTGTGGGCAAAAGAGCTTTTCTATTTACCACACAAACACACACGCTAAAACATCATGCATAGCCCAGGACAGCACGAACATCTTCCTTCTCCCCTTTGCTCTCCAGACACCATGGTTCACGGCCCAGTGAGGCTAGCCATGGGCTGTTTTGCGGCTAGGAGTTACAAGGTTCAGCTGGGGTGCCTGGTGGGGAATACAAGTGGATTTATTCTTTCATCACACTCTTTTACACTGCTGTTTCCCAATTTGATTGTGGAACACCAGCTTGATTCTGATCAGTGAGGTTAATAGGATCAGAGCAGTAATAATACACACAAACATCCCCAAAAAGCATTTACCAATTTAAATTCCAAATTTGACCAGATTATATTTACCACATCTGGATGTTATCTCCAGAGTGACAGACAGCAGATCTGTTTCCTTGAGAAAGAGAGAGAGAGAGCAAAATGTGATAGAACAGCCTGGTGTTAAAACGGCTCGACCAACAGGGCAGCCTACGGGCTCCTGCCTGTGGCCTTCAAATCCAGAGCCCACCGGTCTGGTGCCTACCAACTGTGTATTCCTCAAAATGCTGCACTTGGCTGGCCCGGTGTTAAATGGCTTGACCAATAGTGCAGCCTGTGGGCTTGCACCTGCGGCCTTAAAATCCAGAGCCCATCATGACCAGCTGCAGTGGTTGAACACCCCCTGCCACCTCCTTCGGAATGCCTGAGGGCTACGGCCCACTTCCCACTCCAGGGTGAACAGGTGAAAATTGAATACTTAGTAGAAGAAAAAGATCTGCCAAAAGGGGAGAAAAAGAAAAGCTGCAGGCACCCTTGGTGATCAGTCAAGGGGTTTAAGACTCTTCCTTGTGAAGAGTGGGGAGATGCCTAGGGGGTGGCCAGATCCCCTGACAACACGACAGGCTGCTGACCTATCGCTTCTCCAATGTGCCTAGACCAGAACCCCAGCTTTATGGCTGAGACCTCAAAAATTAGAATATCACTTGTTGGCATGGAAACTTACCGACCTGGGTCAGTAGATCTTTCTCATGAGCTCATGGGCTCTGCAGGTGTCTCATCACTTTCCAGGGTTCGGTTTGAACTGGTCTGGGGTTACTTGCAGTTAGTTTTCTTAAAAAAGTGTTACTGTCTGTGGTTTTCTGACCTTGGAAGATAGCACCACATAATTATTTCTTTTCCCAATTAGAGGATTAACAAGCTACATTCCATAAGCTAGGCTGGAGTTTAACCATAGCAAAATTCAGATGGAAAAGTTCACCTTTCACAATCAACTGCTCTGATTTGCTGTTACTGTAAGACCTGATCGCATGTCTTACATTCCCTTGCATTTATTTTCATCCCATTCTGTAATTTCCCCATCTTCAAAGCACCTGAGGAAGTTGGGTTTTCTCCCATGAAAGCTCATGTGATAAATAAATCTGTTAGTCTTTAAGTGCCACAGAACTTTATTTTTTTTTATTTCTAATATAGTTCATAATGTAATCTGTGGGTTTCATATTGTATCTTTGCCATAATAACTTAAATCTTAAATATTGCTTACATAATGGTCTAAGATGGAAGAGGCACACTTGTATATACAAGTCAAGCGATGGTTTCATTTCTAACATGACAAGAAAGTGAAATTAAAAGGAGTATTCTGAAATAAAACTGGATAAAAAAGCATGATGCTTTTGTGTATATCTGAAATTTAAGATTTTCTTCAATAACTCTCAATTCCATGCTACAATCAAAGTCTGTCTTTAAAAAGAAGTTTTCATTAAAAACATCTTATAAAGCTAGACAACTGTATGAAACTATTCATCTAGTTACAAAGCTATTGATGAATATGTGCATAAAGAAAGCTCAGACCTTCTCTACTGTTGTAACCAAGATTATGATACAATTGTGTTAAGAAGTATAAAGAATTGGATTAAGGAAAACTATATGGAAAATATTATAAAGCTGTTTATTCCAAGTGAGTTGTAATATTGATTTTAATGTGTCCAGGTTCCAGGTCTCTGTCTTATCAAAGATACACTAGGAAAAGGAAGGATCCAAAACAGGGTAAAACAAAAAATGACTGGAGGCATGCAGAGATTTTCTGAATGAGGAGAAATTGAAAAGACTTGTATTGTTGACATAAAGCAGAGAAAAGTCTGAGGGTACATGACAGAGAGATACAAAATGATGAATGTTTAGGAAAAGTAGCTGAGACACTGCTGTTTACCATTTTGTATAAAACAAGAATAAGGGAATGGGAGCATCCACCATTACAAGTGAATAGGATGAACATTTTCCACTCCAAGATTTTCATCAGTTTGTCCTAAGCACCTGCAACTGTCTACTTCAATGACAGGAGGCTAGACTAACTCTGATGTGGAATGGGAATTTCTATATTCCCATAAAACACCCTTCTGAATCTGAATCCTTCCTATGCTTTAGACCTCACTGAGGGAATGAACAAGTCTTCTCCATCCTTGTCTATTGTGCTGTTGGGCAGAATGGCTACCTTGTTGTAGTTTTAGCTTATTTTTTATATGAGAATTAGTTGTTGGCCTATTGGCTAACCCCTAGCCTAAAGGAGCGGTGGGATGCTTTTGATCTGGTTCCTACCATTTTACCTGTCTGTCTTGGGTGACTCTAAAAGTTCCATTAGCACAGCTTTCAGGGTCATTGGAAAACACAAACCTTCCCACCACGTCAAAGTGCAGTCTCCAGAGAAAGTGGTTTTGCAGTTGGTAAATGTTTAACATGCAATGCACAGTTTCATAAGCATTTGAAGTGTACATTAGTCATACATTATTCCTGATAAAGCTGTAATGAATTTGATGTATTAGAAGTGTATAGTAAGAATGAGAGCCAAGACCTAAAGTCATACTGGCCAAGTTATAATGGCTAATGACAGCAAAGACCTGAAGTTATAGTTATATTTTTCATCACTGAGACATGTTGCGTGAAGTAATATATTTTATTAGAACAAGAGCTACTTGTTCTAATATATTTTATTAGAACAAGTGGTGGAAGAGACAAGCTTTAGAAACTTCATAGAATTCGCCTGGAAATGGTAGCAGAATATCACAAGTAAATACAAAGTGGAACAGATTGTTAAACATAATGGGTTGACATATGTTGAAAGAAACTGCTTAAACTAGTTAAAAGTGGGCACTTAACATCTCTGCAGTCATAAGAGAAAAGGGGTTTAGTAGGTTACAGATTTGAGGCAGGCAGTGATGTCTTCATGGAGAGAGATGTTGGTATATAGGAAGATGATATTTGATTGTGTTCTGAGGGAGGTTTTTAATGACGATGAAGCTTACTGCCTGTCTCAAATATCTACAAGGTAATGGATAACACAAGGATATCCACCAGCATTTCCATATTCATACATTTCATCCACACCTGTGAATACTTTACATCTAACAAACAAAACAATTTGCCCAAGCCATGGGAATTAGAATGAGTCTCAAATATGGCAGCCTCTTCATGGGCTGCATAGAGGAGGAATTTCTGGAAAAATGTACTATGATGCCAATGATACACTTGAGATATATCAATGATAGTTTCATCCGCAGGACAGATAACCTAAACAACCTTATAGACTTTCATCACAACTTCAACAACCACCACTGATTCATCAGATTCTCTCTGACACTCCAACTCAAGTCTCAGCTTCCTGGAAGCCATGCTCAGCTTCTGCAATGAAATCCTATAGACAACTATACAAAAGAGATTCAGGGATCACCACATTTACCATCACAGATCCAATAACCACCCCAGAGATGCCAAAAATCTGTTACATACAGCTAGGCACTCATACCATGTCAGAACAACAAATGCAAAACCTGCAGACATATATCAACTGTTACAATGATCAACAGTTTCAACCACACAGCATTCAGGATCCATGTCCTACAGATGCCTATCACATCATGTATGGTATACCTCATCAGTGCATGAAATGCCCAAACCACAACTACACGGATTTAAACAGACAACTATGCTCTTGAATGAACTCTCACAGAAAAATGTAAAAGACAAAGCATACTGTTTCCTGTGGCCGAACACTTTTCTGAAGAGAGAAATTCTACATCTCAACTCCCAGCCCTCATCCTCAAAGTCCAAGGAATTAAGCACAAAACCTTCAAAAAAATTAGCTGAGGCATTTAAATTAATATCTCTGCTAGACACTAAAAATTATGGTATCAACAGAGTCACTACTTTTATGGACCATTACAATTTGTAACTTACCAGCCCTTTTTGTCATATGACTGTAGAGATGTTAGTTGCCCACTTTATTTTAAATGGTTTCTTCCGACAGATGTTAACCCCTTATGCTTAAGAATCTGTCACACCTGTTTTTAGTGGTGACATGCAGGTCACTTTCCTAGATCTGGAGAAAAAAAAAAAAAGCTCTGTGAAACTTGAAAGTTTGTCTCTTCTGCCAGCAGAAGTCAGTCCAATAAAAAGATTACCTCACCACCTTGTCTCTCTCATATGTTGGGCTACAACAACACTACAGTTTACCATTGTAACAATCACTGCTTTACTTAGTTTACTGTAGCTTCATCACATTGGTATTTGTAAATTGGGGTAAACTTAAAAGAAAGTGGCATTGTTCATTTTCAGGGAAAGCACTTTCCCACACCGTAATTGATTTAATTTGAGAAACAAAAAAATACCAATAAAATATCTGACTCTAGAGAATGTTAACAGTCTGTAGATAAGGAGTTGGGTAGGAACAAAGCATCTAGATAAAATGAGGTAATTCCATTGATATTGTTCTGGGTTCTAAAAGCACATACTCATATTTGAAATGAATAAGCTTAGGGTTGTTAATGTGGCAATTATACATAGTTAAAGAATACACAAATTAGCATGATTTTTACAGCACTTATGGCCATCTTAATCTAGTAGGGATAACTTAATTTGAGTGTCATTTGTGGATAGATAATATTGCCTTGTTGTACATCAGGAAATGAGACTTCATGCTGGATCAGTTTTTCTATTGTAGAAGACTTCGGGTTTTCTTTTTGAAGATAGCTTAGACCAAATTCAATGTTTTCCCAAAAACATGTTGTTAACTTCACAAAAGCATTTAGAATACATTTTAAGAAGTAGCTGACGTATTTATCTTTTCATAAATTAGAATGCTTTTAAAATTATATTAAATCTGAAACCTACTAGATACAAAACCTTTGAGTTTTGTGAAATATTCTCTAATTTCACATTATGTATGTTTGTGACATGATGTCTTTTTGCAACACTTGATTCTCTCTAGGTATAGTATCTCACTATATGTAATTTTAACGGAGAAATGCTTCTGGCTAGATGTATTTCTATATTTAATTTCACAAAAGATTCCTATGCAGAATTTTGGGGATTATGTCGTCATTAATATATACAAAACTCAACTGATAAATCTTAGAATCATAGGACTAGAAGGAACCTTGAGAGGTTTTCAAGTTCAGTCTCTTGTAGGAAAGAACAAGCATTATCTAGACCATCCCTGACAGCTGTCTGTCCAACCTGCACTTAAAAATTTCCAACTGCAGGGATTCTACAACCTAAGTAATTTATTCCAGTGCTTAACTATCCTGACAGTTAGAAATTTTTCACCCTAAACCACTCTTGCTGCAATTTAAGCCAGGAGTGTTGCTGGATAAGAAAAAGATCCAGGGCACAGGCCCAAGCTCTGCCCCCTGCCCTCCCCCAAATCCCACAGGTCCTGTCTCCGACCCTGTCCTTCCCCCACAGATCAATTCCCACCATGCCGGGGGGGGGGTCCTGCTGCTGACCCCCCCGCCACAGATCAGTCCATGCCATGCTAGGCACGGATCCTGCTGCTGACCCCCTCCTTCCCCCACAGATCAATTCCCTTCATGCCGGGCCAGGTCCTGCTGCTGACAGCCCTCCCCCCACAGATCAGTCCCTGCCCTGCAGCGGCCCAGGATGCTGACCACCACCCCATAGATCAATCCCTGCCACTCCGGGCCTGGGTCCTGCCGCCAACCCCTCCCCCCACAGATCAATCCCTGTCCCCACCGTGGCTCAGGGCTTGGTCCTGCTGCCACCCCCCCACCCCCCCGGCAGATCAATCCCTGCAGCGCCGGGCCTGGGTCCTGCTGCCAACCCCCTCTCTCCTCGCAGATCAATCCTTGCCCCACCACGGCCCAGGCCTCGATCCTGCCACTGACCCCCCACTCCCCCAGCAGATAAATCCCTGCCACACCAGGCCCAGGTCCTGCCACCGACCCTCTTCCCCACCGCAGATCAATCCCTGCCTCGCCGCAGCCCAGGCCCTCCCCCTGGCCAGGCTGTCCCCTCTAGGGGCTTACGTGGTGTCCTGCTGGCCTGCACTGCCTTCCTCCATGCAGAAAACTAAAGGGAAAGTAGAAGATCTCTCTGCCATGCTACAGTGTGTGGGCTGTCTAGGAGCTTAGCTCCCCTTTAAGGATTCCTATGCTAGGATCTGTGAGCTGGGCTAGAGCTTACCTCCGCCCTCCTAGGCAGATATGCTTCTGCACATGTGCTGCTGGGGAAAATTCATTTGGGGCACTTGCTGTGAGATTCAGGGCATGGGCCCTGTGTGCCCAGTGTCAGTGATGCCCTGATTTCAGCCCATTTCCTCTTTTGCTATGCTTAGATATTAAATAGAAGAAATCTACCATCACCTTGTAACAATCTTTTATGTACTAGAAAAGTGTTATCATGCCATTCTCTGAGTCTTTTCTAATTTTTTCAGTCTTCACTTTTAGGTCGTGTTTTCTAGATCTTTATCTTTTTCTGCATTGTCTTCAATTTGTCCATATCTTTCCTGAAATGTGACCCAGTATTCAGTTGCGGCCTAATTATGGAATAGAGTGGAAGACTTACTTCTCATGTGTTATGTCACTCCTGCTGATACATCACAGAATTAAGCTTTTTTTTTTTTTTTTTGCAACAGTGTTACACTCTTGATTCAAATTCAGCATGAAGTCCAATATGACCCCCAAATCCCTTTCTGCGACACTCCCTCCTAGGAAGTCATTTCCTATCTTGTATGTATGAGAGAGGTTGTTTCTATGTGGAGTACTTTCATTTATCCTTACTGAATTTCATCCTGTTCACTTCAAATCTTTTCTCTATTCATCCAGATCATTTTGAATTTAAGTCTCATCCGTCAAAATACTTGGTATCCTCCCTGCCACATCCTTCTCAGCTTGGTATCATCCACAGATTTTATAAGTGCCATGCCATTATCTAAATCATCAGTGAATATATTCAACAGAACTGGTCCCAAAACTGATCCTTGTAGGAACCCACTCAATATGCCCTTCCAAATTGGCTGTGAACTACTGATAACTACTCTCTGGGAATGGTTTTCCAATCAATTAGGCACCCATTCTATAGCAGGTCATCTAGGTTGTATTTTCCTTTGTTTGCCTATGTGAACATCATGCAAGACAGCATGAAAAGGCTTACCAAACTCAAGGTATACCACATCTACTGCTTTCCCCCCATCCACGAGTCTTATTACTCTGTAAAGAAAAGCTTCCAAGTTGGTTTTACATGATTTTTTTTCTTGATGAATCCATGCTGATTTTTATTTATTATCTTGTTGGTGTTTGGAAACTGAATACTTAATTATCTTTCCAGGTATTAACATTAAGATGACTGGCCTTTGATTGCCTGGGTTGTCCTTAGTCCCCATTTTATAGAATGGCATTGTATTTTCCAGTACTCAGGAATCTGTCATCTTCCATGTCTTCAAAAAGATAATCACTAATGATTCAGATATCTCCTTAGTCAGGTCCTTGAGTATTCTATGGTGTGTTTTATAAGGTAATGGTAACTTGAAGACTTTTAACTTGTCTAAGTTGTATTGATTTGTTTTTCCCTATACTAGCTTCTGGTCCTACCCAATTTTATTAGCATTCATTAAGTTAGTTGTCCAATAAAGACTTTTCTCCATTACTGTTAATTTTCTAAACACTATTCAGCACTCTTTGAGAGCTCCAGGAATGCCAGAGAAAATAATTTGAACCTTCCTCTGTGTGCGGAAGGTCATCAAATCTTAAATGTATGGGAATGACAAGAAAATCCGTCAAGTTGAAAATCCTTCACTGAGAGTGCTATGCTACAAAAACACTTCCATTTAGACCTTGGATCCATAATTGTCAAAGAAGAAGTGCTTCAGTTAATCATAATTGCCAAGAGCATTACATGAAGAGAGGCATCATCCAAAGAAACAAAACAGTAAATTCCTGATGCAATAGTCAGAGTAAAACATGATGGGATGAGTTTACAAGTTCATTGCTTTAAATGTTTCTAACACTTGTTAATACGTAGTGGTCAAACAGCTAATGCAAGGTCTCTGCAAAAGAAAGCCTTATTTGATTCGGTGAATGGGCAGGGGAGTAGGGCTATAGGTAACTTCTCTAGGGTATTGGAAACCTTTCTGTATTTTGTCTCTAATAGTGTAGGAGGCTTGATCAAGGAAGTCAATAGCCTGGGATTTTGGTGGTTTACTCCTAGATATGACTACAAGGCTGCTTTAGGAATTTCTGCCACTTGAGAGCTAATTAAGGAAAGCTGGGTTTATTTAACATTTTATAAAAGGGGTTTTTCTCTTAGGGGAGAGACATGAAGGGGTCTTGCTGACCAATAGCAGACAACTCTGGAGAAGCATAAGAGCTGTTTTGTATGGCTTCGGCTTTCAGTACTTTTTCCGACTGCTTGTAAAATTTTGCAGAAACGATGGAGCTAGAAATCTTTCTCAAACTTGATTCATCCCAGAAAGTAAATCCTACCATGTTGTAATGATTTTGTATTCACAACTGAGCTTTTGTTGTACTTTTTTCTTACATTCTACCCTGGCTCTGTGGCAGCCTGATAAAGACAGAGGGGGCTATTTTGATTATTTAGTCTCTCTCTTGTCCTGCATAACTCAAGGCATACACATATTACTGAACTATTATGTCAGGGGTACTAAATCCTACTCCCTAAGATTCTGGAAGAAAAAAACAGTTGCAAGGAAGAGAGGAACTAAGGAAAGGTGATCCATGGACATTGCACGTTAGGAGAGGGATAAGAGTCACCAGAAAGGATATCTTATTCATAAGTTAAAGTGACATTGTGTTTAAAAGGTGCTGTGTAATATATTTTCCCACAGAGAAATGAGAAATTGTTGGAAGTCTAGTGCTGTCATAGACAAAGGTTGTAGATTAATAGGAAGGAAAATGAGGACGTCAACATGTAAAATATTTTCTATTTAAATTGTTCCTTTCTTCCAATTCAAAGAAGTCTGAAAGAATCTTAAACATCACTATAAATACTTGAATTTTATGTCTTTCTTGGCTGAGTCTTTTTTCCCCAGCATGGAATGAATTTTGTTTTACTTAAGAAAAATCAAGCTACTGATCATTTTGCAATATTTGCCAAACATTTTCTGATGACTGAGGAGAGGCTATGAAGAGTCTGGGCCTGTATTCAGTTTGTATTCTGACTCAAACGCATGGACTAGGGAATTCCAGTGTGTAAGGCAGTCTAGGCACTTTCACTGCAGTCATACCAAAGTATAGCAAAGCATAAGGGACTAAGAAAAACTAAACTGAGCAGGCCTGTAGCTTTACAGGCTAAAGATGGTGCCTTAGACTTGATCGATCACAAGTCGAATATGTACTCCCTATGAAGAACATCCTCTTGCTGAGTTAAACTGTAATTTCCGAATGATTTTAAGTTGTAGAACAAATCAGTTTTGTGATAGCTGAAACACAGATAACTGTGGGAGGGTACAAACCCAACATAAAAAAAAAATAATCTAAATCTTTTTGCCACATGGAAGTGAGAAAGCATCCTTGGTCACTCCTGCTGTCTGGGCATCAAGGAGCAGTTGGGACCCCATCAAGACTTGTAGGGTCTCAACTGGAGTCATAAGTGGCAGGTATACTACTTCAATGCTGTTCTTTCTGCCAGTTCTTCCATTTACTTCCTCCAATGTATGAACAATCCTTTGGGCTTGTCTGGAGTGAGTGTCAGCCAGGTCCCAAATTCTATCTACTTCTAGGTAACCTGCTCAAGTGCACCAACTGAATTAGGGAAAGTGAGATGCATTTTTTGTTGTAATCTACATATGGTGAACATATCTAAACAAGCAAATTTAAAAGAATACTTTATTGTATTGAATATTCAGTCTCTTTTTCTCTGTATATTTTATAGGTAGAATCAAATAGACCAGAAATTTTTAATATACTTGCTTTTGTAATCTAAAATGAAGTATCTGAAATCTGTTTTATAGTGAGTTTTCTAGTTGAATTAATTCTGTCAAGTCAAGTGACTTGTTCACATCATTATTCAACATTCAGCAGGGCTTGGAACATACTCCTTTGGCTTTAATTGCTGCATCAAATAGCTGTAAACCTTTTGTCTTCTGTTTTTGGACAGTTATATGGACTGAATTTAGGTGATAATATTCACTTGGCTCTAAAGTAAGAATATTGTGTAGCTAAATAGACTACAGACAAACCCGACTAGAAGCAAATCTGGCAGACTGTACTCTGATTATAAACATTGAAAGATACTTGTTAACCATTTTCTTTCCCTTTTTCAAGAATAATGAATACTGAATTCATTCCAAAGGTCTGGAACGTGACTGAATAGTTAAACTTATCTGAATAAGTTAACAAATACAAGTATGGCAGTGCCGCTTGGTCCCATATATTCAGGTTGGTTGGAATAGACCTGATTTTCAGGAGTTGCTGAAAATAGCTTCCATCAAAGTCCACATGCACTTAACCACCATTTAAAAACACTGCTATAAAGAAACATTCTCGAGTTATAGGATATTGTCTTAGATTCCTTATGTGTTACAGAAATGACCAGGTATTACCTAGCTTGAGTTCGTCTAACCTCAAAGTTTGGTGAACTGGACCCTGATCCTTGGAACCCTGATACAGAGTTCTTCTGAAATATCATAACAACATAATCATATTGGTGCAGGGCTACCATTATGACATGATCTTACAACACAATGATAATACCTAACTCTTATAAAGAACTTTTCATCATTAGCTCTTAAAGCATGCTACGAAGGAGATCGGTATCATTAATCCCATTTAACAGATACCATGACTTTTGCACATGTGGTCCATCAAACAAATCATACTTGCAAAGATTTGAGCTCAGTTTAAGGTGGAATGAGTAGATGATGATTCATACATATAGAGGGCTGGAGAATAACCAATATATTGTGATGTGAAATACTTTCGGGGGTTATTAGGAAGGCTGTCATGTCAGGTGTCATTCTACTGAAGTAAAACTGATGTTAAAGTAGCTGAACATCATTTCATTGAAATGTGGCCGTCTAATCATATTCTGTTTTATATTAATAAATCAAATAGGATATACTGAGGGGCAATATAATAGCTGTCTTGCAACACACAGACCTGTGAAGTGATGTATAATGGATATGTGATACAACACTGATAAAATTGAGATGGACTTGTCACTCTTCATTCACTTAAAGTATACACCTGAAAGTTTAACACAATTTTGGAGGATTTTCAGAAAAGCAAAGCATTGCTGATGTACCTATTTACTGGGCTTTAGTACACATTTAGCAGTCATTCACTGTAAGATGTGGTGTTGAAGAACTTATTTAAGAACTCAGAATTTACAAGTGTCAGGATGGCATAAGGTTTATCTGGAAGCATGGTAGAAGTGGAGAACAACACTATCTAAATGAGCGTGTGCGTGTGTGAGCGTGTGTTTGTATCAGAAATAGTCTGCAATGCATTAAAGAGGAAAAACATTTATGTCCGTCAATGACATTTACTTCATGGAATACAATCTAATAATATTTTCTTGAATTTAATGTCTAATAACTTAAAAATGTCTTCAAAAGCTTGAACAATTAAATGACAATTGCCTTTTTGGTTTTATTTCAACAGAATTGTAATGTGTAGCTCGTAGTTAAACTGGCATGGAGGGCCCACACATCACTCTTGATACAAACTATCCTGGTACTAGTGCTGTGTGCTGCAGAAAGAAAAGAGGAAGAGTGGCTTGCCTGAGTTCTTAGTAGGGTGTGGATGTGATGGACCATCCATGCAGATCTCATAGCCCTGATATCTCCTGCAAGTGACATAGACAGAATGTGAAAACTCTTCCAGCCTGTACTAAACTGTAGTATTGTCTCTGGATGTACATACCATATTGGAGCACCACATCCTTGTCCCAATTTAGCTCAGCTTTTGCCTCCCAAATCTCTGTTCTTGGACTTAATTTCACCAAGGATGAGTAACTTCAAATAATTATTCCTGATAAAGTTAGAGCACCCATTTTATTTTTCTTTATATATGACTTGTACTCAAATCCTTTTTTGTATATCGTGCCTTATTAAATATCAAAAATCTAATATTAAAATAGTGCATCTTAAAACTTCAGTGCTCATTAAAGAGAGAGTTGAGGCTGACTCTTAAGTCTTTACCTACCCTCTTTTGCATAGCTATAGCATATGGTGATACTGATAGTAAAGTCAGAACTTAATTTTGAGGAACTGGGTGACTCAGGAGCGTACTAATGGCGTGTATGGGCCTTTAACTCTGATTCAAATTGAGACCAGGTCATTAGAAGTGGGAACTGATCTGTGTAAAATGACTTGAATCAACTGCGACTTGAATGGAGATGAAAACTTCACTACTTTCTCAATCTTAGAGTCAATTTCTTCAGGTCCAAATTAAAGTATGTTTTGGCAGTAGCATAAGTAAGCTTTGTCTGCCCTGTGTCACTTAGATTAAAAAGGAGATTTCTGGCCTTGATCTTTGTTGTCACTGAAATGCCTCAAAGTGAGTGTAAATGTAATTTAAGCCCATTTTGAAGTCCCCTTGCACTGCCAGAGTGTGTCCAAAGCTGTTTTTTTGAGCGTCCTCAAGTTCACTGACAAAAGATTTGTATTTGAAACTACAAAGAAACCCTGATGGATACTCTTTTTAGCATGTTTTGTGACACATCAGGAACGTTCAACACAGATGAAGCTTTACAAACAAAGTCACACATGCTATTTTCTATGTACATTTATTTTCGTGTATTCCATGTTTTGCCAAAGTGTAAAATTTGGTCATTAGGAACTAATGTCCTGTAAATCCCAGAAGGCAAGTCTAATGTTATCTGTAACACAGGGCATATTCAAACATCTGTTTATTGCAGAGCAGTGGACCATAAATATGCCTCTGGTGTCCCAACATAAAGAAATCCTGTGCAAGTTGAAAATGTACGTCAGTCTACGCTTGATTCTAAATGAAGCACAACCAAAACATTTTGCTGTAATGGTTGGTCTTATCAGCACATTTTTTATATGCCTGAAATTAATTGTTTTATGGATGTGATAGTGTAAGCCATGCAAAGGAAATAATTAAATCCCAATTTGATCTTTAGTTCACATTCTTACTGTGATCACCTATCAAAAAACTAATTGTCTCAATTTTTGTGCTTTTAACTGGTAATTGTTAATTTTTGAAGAAACTGCTGTTGAGGAAAATTCATGATACTGGCAGATGTAAAGAATCTTGTGTTGTGTAAAGCTTGCTTAAGAGAAGACACAAATAGTCTGAAAAGTGAGCACCAAATGCTGTGAAAATATTAAATAGATATCTCTTTTGATACTGTGAGGATTTTCAGCCCAGCTGATTTTAGCCAATGATGATATTCTGTATTCTGGAGGCAAGGATAAACTGTATTAAGGCATTAGTATGTTGAAACACTAAGCTACGTGATCTTATTGCTTTAATACAGGCTGTATGCAGTTTTAGAAAATAAATATAAAACATGTCCAAAATCCAGAGTTTTCCCTTCTGCTTGTACTTGAGAATAATCTATGCTTCAGTGTAGTTCTGTGAAATAGTTAAAATAAGGTTTTATTCTGACTCCACTGTGTGATAAAAGAGAGCTTTAACTAGGTTGGTGGGAGAATAAGGTGATTTAAAAGGGTCATTTTAAAGAGTATTCCAGAGTTAGTGGTGTACCATTTCTAACTGGATCTTGTTTAATTTATTTCTTACATATATAGCTAGTCTTTTGGACAATAAAGTCTAGACATCTCCGTTCCTCTCTGCCACTCAGCTGTTGTATGATCTTGGTCGAGTTACTTCACCTCTTTATTCCTAAGATTTCTTATCTCTAAGCTGGTGATGATAATGCTTAGTTGAGTTGGGACTACTTAGGGATCAGAATTTATGATCTACATCCCATTTAACATTTCTGAAATTGTTTTATTCTGAATAGGAGAGAAAAATGGAGAATGCCAATTTTTTTAAGAAATGGAAATTTTAGAAATACTTCCATTTCAGAAGACCTAGAATAGAATTTTCAAAAAGTTTTGGAAGGGACCCAAGCTGATCAGCGATCTGGTTAATCCGTAAGTGGCTAGGAAGTCCAAGTATGTGTTAGTCAGGTAAGTGGCTTAGGAGCCTATATAGCTAGGCAGCTATGGACTGGCTGGTGGGTGAGTTGGCAGAAATCCAGAGAAGGATATAAACAGGTCAACTGACTTCCATTGAATCAACATTTCCTTTTTTTTTTTTTTTTCCTCTGAGATGGGTTTTAATTATTTGTTACAGTGAAGTTTTAGTCTAGTTTTAGTGTATATAGCTAGTGTTAGTGAAACTAGTTTGTGTAAATACATAGTCCAGTGCCGAGGGACTGTCTTTGCCTGAGATTGGTCATGTATACTTCCTGGGCTTGTTAGATATGTCAGGACTTTAAACTCTACACACAAAAGGACAAGGAAATAAGACTGATGATTATTCTAATAGAAGTCATTCTCAGACTGGCTTCAGAGCCAAGCCACACCAATTCTGCACTGCACAGTACAGCCTTGGTATGAAGCACTCTTTCTGGCACCATTTACCATCTACCCAGTGCTGCGGAAGAAGCACAAAAAACCAAGGTTAAGCCAATCCAAATACTATCATTGTGACCATTGCTGGTCCATTGCCAGTCCCCAGAACCCTGGTACTGAATGTGGGCAAAGATTGGTACTGTCTTCGTCTGAGTTCTCAGTGGATCTCTGTATCAGACTTCAAGGCCACCACCAGTACACAGCTTATGCAATGCTGGACCTCAGTACAATCTTCCTGCTGACATTTGGCCAGTGGGGCTATGGCATATTAAGTGGCCCTACTGGAACCCTTGGGATTTCTCTTCATACTGTGTTCTCCCTCCTACCAGTCTTACTCAGTTGCTTCCAAGAGTAAGGATACTGCTCCTGCCTGCTCTGCACTGGATGCCAACTCCAGTACCAGCCTGGTACCATAGAATCATAGGGTTGGAAGGCACCTCATAGGTCATCTAGTCCAACCTCCTGCCGGAGGCAGGACCACTCCCACTAAACCATCCCAGTCATGGTTTTGTCCAGCCGGGCCTTAAACACCTCCAAAGATGGAGACTCCACCACCTCCCTTGGCAGCTTATTCCAAGGCTTCACCACTCTCCTAGTAAAAAAGTTTTTTCTAACATTCAGCCTCGACCTCCCTAACCGCAATTTGAGACCATTGGTCCTCGTTTTGTCCTCTGTTATTACCGAGAACAGTTGAGCTCCATCTTCCTTAGAGCATCCCTTCAAGTAGTTGAAGGTTACTATCAAATCACCCCTCAATCTTCTCTTCTGCAGACTAAATAAGCCTAATGCTTTCAGCCTTTCCTCATAGGGCTTGTGCTCTAGCCCTTTAATCATTTTGGTTGCCCTCCTCTGAACTCTCTGTAGCATGTCCCTGTCCTTTTTGTAATGGGGAGCCCAAAACTGAACACAGTATTCTACATGTGGCCTTACTAGTGCAGAATAGAGGGGAATGATCACATCCCTTGATCTGCTGGTAATACTTCTTTTGATGCAGCCCAGTATGCCATTGGCCTTTTTGGCAGCAAGAGCACACTGCTGACTCATATCTAGCTTCCCATCCACCATGACTCCCAGGTCCTTTTCTACACTGCTGCTACTTAGCTGAATGTTTCCCAGCCTGTAGCGGTGCATGGGGTTTTTTCGCCCCACATGCAGGATTTTACACTTGTCCTTATTGAAGCTCATAAGATTTCTATTGGCCCACTGTTCCAATTTATCTAGGTCTCCCTGAATCCTGTCCTTGCCCTCCAACGTGTCTACTGTTCCCCCCAGCTTGGTGTCATCCGCAAACTTACTGAGAATGCAGTCTATTCCATCATCCAGATCATTGATGAAAATGTTGAACAGAACCGGCCCCAGGACCGACCCTTGGGGCACACCACTCGTGACTGGCTGCCAGCTAGACATGGAACCATTGATTCCTACATGCTGAAACCGTTGATCTAGCCAGTTTTCTATCCACCTTATAGTCCACCCATCCAACCCATACTTCCTTAATTTGCCAATGAGAATGCTGTGGGAAACTGTATCAAAAGCCTTGCGAAAATCAAGGTATATGACATCAATGGTTCTTCCTGCATCCAGAAAACCAGTCATCTGATCATAGAAGGAGATGATTGGTCAGACATGATTTACCCTTGGTAAATCCATGCTGACTGTTCCTGATCACTTTATTTTCCTCTAAGTGTTTTAGGATGGATTCTTTGAGAGCCTGCTCCATAATTTTTCCAGGGATTGAGGTGAGGCTGACTGGTCTATAATTCCCCGGATCCTCCTTTTTCCCTTTCTTGAGAATAGGCACTACATTTGCTTTTTTCCAATCCTCTGGCACCTCCCCCATTCTCCACGAGTTTTGAAAGATAACGGCCAGCAGTGCTGCTATGTCATCGACCAATTCCCTTAGCACTCTTGGAAGCAGTTCGTCCGGCCCCATGGACTTGTGCACATCCAGCTTCTTTAAGCGGTCCCTAACCTGACCTTCTGTCGCCAAGGGCCTGTTTTCTTCTCTCCCATCTGCCACACCCATGGTAGTGGGCTGGGAGCTGACCCTGCCTGTGAAAACTGAAGCAAAAAATGCATTGAGCACTTCAGCTTTTTCCTCATCCTCCATCACAAGGATGCCTGTCCTATTCAGCAAGGGGCCTACACCATCCCTGATCCTTTTCTTGTTATTAACATACTTGTAGAACCCCTTCTTGTTATCCTTTACATCCCTCACTAGCCGCAACTCCATTTGTCCCTTGGCCTTTCTGATTTTATCTCTGCAGACCCTAGCAATATCTTTATATGCCTCCTTGGTCATCTGACCAAGCTTCCACTTCCGGTAAGCTTCCTTTTTATGTTTAAGCTCAGAGCAGAGTTCTCTGCTAAGCCATTCTGGCTGCCTCACATGTTTGTTCTTTCTCCTAATTGGAATGGCAACTTCCTGTGCCCTTAGCAGGGTTTCTTTAAAATATAACCAACTCTCTTGGACTCCTTTCCCCTTCAGATTAGCATCCCAAGGGATCCTGCCCATCAGTTCCCTGAAAGAGCCAAAATCTGTTTTTTGTTTTTTTTTTTTGAAGTCCAGGGTTTTTGTTTTGCTTCTTTCCTTCCTTCCTTTAATATTCAGGATGTCTCCCCCAAGAACATTATTGAGGCTGAGGAAGGGAGCCCTGGCTCTGGTACAAGCTCCTGCCGCCTCCTTTTATTTCTCCTCAGGTAAGGTTGTCTTGGGGTCAAGTGGTGTGCTTACACAGGATGACTTCAGGGCCCATCATTACCTTCTGAAGTGGATAGCAGTTAACCTAAGGCTGGAGATGGAGGAATTTAAGGGATCATGACACAGCCTTATTGACATTCTGACCTTACACACTAATGAGGCTGTGATCGGTCCAGTCAAAACCATGTGTAAAATTCCTTCTTTCCTACTCCCCTGCTCAAAGAGAGCAGAAAATAAATATTATATGCCAGCAAGTGGATACATGAACTCAAGGCATGAATTCTCTTCCATCTTGGAAGAGAGTAAGAATGGGACCAGAATCTCACTCATGGTACTGGCCAAAGCCAAAAAGGCAGCAATAAAAAATGGCTTCTGCTATTACTGTGAAGTGATTGATGCTCTTGGCTTCAGACCTAGGGGCTTTCTCACAAGGTCCAGAAGTCTATCCAGGATCACCCTTTTGAGGGCTCCTCATTCTCAGAGTAAACAGAAACAAGACTTCATGGCTTGAAGGACTCAAGCATCAACCTCAGAACTCAAGGGCCTCTACACTGCATTGGCTTTGATGAAGTACTTCTGGTTGCTACTGCCACCATACTTCTTGCCTCTGCCTTCAAGAGAGGAAATCTCAAGAGGAAAGAGAGAGGTTACAAGCAAAGTCAATTGCTGCCATCCAGCCAGGGTCATATAGGTAATCCAGTAGACCCACCCAGGACTTTTGTAGAAATGAGATCAGTTCCTCTATCAGATCCCATCTCCCTCTCATTTTTGAACTGTCTCTTCCATTTCAGCCTAGCGTGCTCCTGCATAACATTGGACAGTTGGGTGCTAAATCCTGTGGAGGTCAACTATAGTCTTTGGTTTTCATCCACCCCTCCTTCCAATCATCTCATGAGCAAGTCTCTGCTCAGGAGGTGTAGTCCCTTTTATTGATGGAGGCCATAAAAGAGGTTCCTGAAGACTTAGAAGAGGTTTTGTTTCTAATATTTCCTAATCCCAAAGGCCATGGAGGACCTTTCAGCCTATTCTGGACCTGCATTACCTCAACAGATATCTAAAGAAACTGAGTTTCTACATAGTCTCCTTGGTCTCCATCATTCTTTCCCTGGATCTGGTATGCCACCCTTGACTTCAAGGATGCTTACTTTCACATATCTATCTTCTATAATCACACTTATAGACGTTTTCAGGTTTGTTGTAAATCAAACCCACAACCAATTCATCACTCTGTTCTTCAGTCTGTATGGAGCCCTCTGGGTGTTCATGGTGGTGGTAGTTGCCTTCTTCAGATGGTGAGGCATTTGGGTCTACCCCTATCTTGATGACTTGCTAATCAAGGGTTGGTTAGTGGCTCAGTGTTACTGAACAACTTGTTCTATGCAGAATTACATTCTTTCTGAAGACATAGGTTACTGTGAACCATTTCAGCTATTTTTAGTATTTTAAGAACTCCCCCAGTCAAATATAATGGTAGTTTAACTTTATTTGTCTTCTGAACATCTTTTAATATGTGATTCTAGTTGTGAAAATTTTTTATTGGTGTACATCTCCAGCCTCAATTTCTGTTCAATAACCAAAACTATATGAAGTCTGAAATGTCAACTATATTAAATATTCTTCTACTGCATTTTTGAAAGTGGGTTGGGGAGGAAGAAGATTTTTGGTTTGTTTTTCTCTTACTACGATTTTACCCACATATGAGCAACTCCTAAATTATTCCTGTTGTTTTATCTTAAATTGGCAAAAAATTGTAAACTATAGAGAAAATTAGTTATTAAAATATTAAATAATTTATCTTCAGAATAAAAAGGATATATACATATTCTTTTTTATTCTGAAGATAAATTATTTAATATTTTATATAAAAGTTAAAATGAACCAAAATCCAACCTCCAGTCTAAAATTATGTCCAGTTTAAGAATGTAATGGAAGAATAGTTCAGATTATAATTATGATTTGTCCTTTATAATTCTGGTTCAAGTATATAATTATAACTGTAAATAATTTATATTCAGGTTCCAATTTGAATGCGGATGAAATCTTGCAAATATATCTTCTGACATTTCCACCATTTTGGACTAAACTAATGAGAATGATTTACACAATTGTGGTAGCTCTACAGAAAATGCTTGTTCTAGGGAGTTCTCCACATTGACCAAGGAATGAGGCCAGGACTAATTCAGCTGCCAGAGCTCAAATGGACAATACAGAAAAACCACTACTGAAAGTCTACTTTTGACTCTCCTGGAGAGATGCATTAAACTGGATTGGCTAGGTTCAGATGTCCCAAGACAAATACCAGGATTCTCAAGTGGATAAAATGCTAACTGTGAATTCAGAGTGGAAATATTAAGTTAGAGTAAAACTTAAGGAGCAGAGGCTGCAGGGGTGCAGTCTGTCTCCCCCAGCCCTAATACTGGGAGAGTGGTTGAGATAATGGTGGACTACTTAAACTTCCAGGGAAAGACTGAGGTTTAGGTAAGATAATAGGCATGTTAACCTGCTGTTGTTATCTGTCAGTCTATCTTCACATGGTTTCAGATCTCCTGGAGGCATGTTCAAAGCAAGAGCCAAAACTCATTTGGAACTGCTGAGGGTTTGTGGTGTGTGGGCAGAAGTGCTGTTACCTGGGCACCTACTCTAACAGTGGGGTGAATTGTGGGATTCCATCCTGAGAGAAATACAGGTACAGGCCTGTCACTAGAAAAGGGTGCTCTCAGAGCAACTGAGTCAGTGGTCAGTCAAAGGCACAGGCTCACCCAGGAAACGTAACAGTATCAAAACCAAATGACAGTCCTCTCCGAAATTCAGTGACCAATTTTAATTTCACTGAATATATCACTCCTGATAACAGTTGCCCTTCCTCACATGCTTAGTTAACATTACAATACGAAGAGCAGTTCTTTTAAAAATAAGAATAATAGTGCAGATAATCAGATATAAGACAATAGATATTTTAAAGTTATTTTTACTAGGACAATGCTATAATACTGCAATTCAAATAATCTTGAATTAAGCAAAAATGCTTTGTTTCATGTTAGTAGACAAATATTGCGTTCATATATTTATGGAATTTTTGCATCTTGTATCCCTCAAACACACAGAGATCTTTACAACTGCAGGTGCTATGTGCTTCTTTTTAAAGACTGGGGAAAAGGCAGTGGAAAAAATAAACATGAGCATTTTGTAACAGTAGACCCATAAGCAGTCAATCACTCTGACTGACAGGTGCAGTGGGAGAACATTTTAAGCTATTAGTGTCATTTGCAGTTTTTGTAACATTGTCAGTTTAGGTTTTGTGGGTATAGAGAATAATATACTTCTAAATATATTGCATACACCAAGATTATATTATCTGTATGCATTTTAAAGATAATTGTAATACACATTTTATAATTTTATTTTCAGTTTTACAATATTACAAAATTAATTTTCAGTCTTCATAAAATGTTGTGTAAAGAAATACTTAAGACTTATAGCACATTTTACGTTAAATTCTTTCTGAACATTAGTTCTGACATAATTTCTGAAAAAAGGAAAATGTTGTTTAATCTCAAATCTGACAATATTTTTAACTATTGACTTGTATCTACTCTTCCTTTTTTGGGAAAGGCCACTGAAAGACTTTTGGTGATGCAGCTTTGGCTGTTTCTGAAGTTTTCCATTTCCTTGGCTCATGGCAATCTAATGTCAGACAGGGGCATGATGGAGAGATGATGTTGGTGTGTATATTCTTAGCAGTGGTCTAAGATGAAGTGTCTGTATGGATTCTCTTGGATCTATCACTTGCTTCTGATGTCAATTATGACAATTTTATAGTTGACCCTGCAGAGGGTTAGTATCATTCAAACTCAAGCAAGCGCCTCTTTATGTTAACAATTTTGTTAATTTTGTGCTGCCTTTGCAGCAGCAGTGGATGTAGGACAAATAATAGAGTGAGGTGGGAATAGGCTTGAGGAGCAACGGAGCAGATTTTAGGTGGGAGGAGAGAAGGACAGGATGTATTTAAACATTTATGATTCTGCACCTCTTCAGCAGCAGCAAAAGAACCATTATTAAGAGAGATGCAAATTAGGGAAACTTCTTGCTGAAAAAATGATGCAGAACCATCTCCCCTCTGTCCATCTGGCAGTTTAGGGACATATCTGGTCAACTGAATCCATAATTACCCAGATCTATCACTGATACTTGTTGTTTATGTTTTCTTGATTGATTAGCACTTGATGTTTAGAAAACAGTTTCTAGCACTGTGGAATTTGGCCTCATGATCTTTGAGTGGGATGCACAGGTTTCCTCTTTGCTGTCTTGTCTGAGTTATTTTGATCTTATTTTCTCATAATGCCTTCTTACATTTGCTTTGCTGCTCTTCTTTTCTTAAATTTCCTATTCTAGGATTCATAATTTCTTTCCTTTTCTTTACTGATTTTTTTTTTCTTCTTTCTGGAAGGTAACCTCAGTAGCTGTTATAAAGCCAGGATTCTGAAAACTAGAGAATGTCATTATAATTACTGGCAAATATCCCAGTTACTAATTTGGGTAAGCGTCAGTCAGGATTCCGTTTCATCCGAGCCTATACTTTTGCATCATTGACTTTTTTAGGACACAAATTGTACAAGTAGACTAACTGGGAAAAGTACCATTTAGAGCACAATATTTATCATAATTTCTTCTGCAGAGTTTTGAGTGACAGTGGTTTCAAATACATTACAAAATAGCATCGTGTCATATTATGTGTTAGATCTTAGGTGGATTATTAAAAATGTGCAATGATGTCATAAAACTCATATTTATATTCACCTGATACTGATGGAATGGTGTATTGGGCTGATCTGCAAGCATAAGAAAGAGCATCCTGAAGATTATTCTAATTTACTCTGACTGCAAATGACCCCATCAGGCTGAAAGTAGAGGTGTGAATCATTGTAGCATAGAGATGTTTCATCCTATATGGCTCTAAGTGAGGTGCAGGCCAAGGATTATGAGACCATATGGGCAGCAGTGGTAAACAGAGAGCGTGTGACCCTAGGTGTTTGCCTAGAAAATCATGGACATGGGGACCTGTTGGTTGAGACCAGATACCCACACAATGGGCAAGATAATGGATGTGTTGGTGCTTCAACAATTCATTTTTTGCATGCTAGAGGCCCCGCATGTGTGGGTCAGGAGGCAGCAAATGAGCACGCTTGATGCCACAGAAGCCCAAAAAGAGGAATAAATGAGGGTGCAACAAGTGAATAATCAATTACTAATAAGTAAAGTAGCCCAGGACCAAGTCCTCCTGAGACAGGTGATGGACCAGCTCAAGACCCTGACCACCACAGCAGATGGGTCCAATGGAAAACAAGACTGGCAAGCCACCAGCTACCTACCAAAGATGACTGCAGAAGATAATGTGAAGGCTTACCTTCTAACTTTTGAGAGGACTGCACTATGTGAGGCCTGGCCTCAAGGCCTGTGGGCCAGCATTCCTGACCCCTTCCTGTGTGGGGCGCCCTATCATGACATGTCTGCTGATGCTATAGCCAACTACTCCCAGCTGAAAGCAGAGATCCTGCCCAGACCAGGAATAACCATGGCCGTGAGAGCCAAGAGGTATCGTAACTAGAGGTACCAAAGACGCAAGGCCCTGAGGTTGCAGCTGTTCGACCTTGCATGGAAATGGCTGTGACCCTAGTTCATAGTCCAGAAGAGATACTGGAGATCCTGGTCATCAACTGGTTCGTGAGGGGCTACCACTAGATCTCTGCACATTAGTAGATCAGAATGATCACTCCCTTGACACCAGTTGAGACAAAGTTCTTCCTCTACTTTGGTGGGTCCCATGCTTCCCTCTAGCTGTGAGTCTGTTTCCCTTGGGCCTCCAGGAGTGGGAAAGGTCCTTTGCTCCCTTCAGGCAGGGGTTTTTGTTAGTTAAATATGAAGCAAGGATTTCAAAAGGAATACAGTTAGTGTATATTGAATAATTTTAGACTGATATACAGTGTCTCATAATTTGGTGTTGGTAGAGTAGATGAATACTTTTAGGAATAAAATTGGCAACATCCATTCTTGGATGCTATTTAAAAAAATCCTATATGGTGTTAGAGACTCTTTAAGTTTCTATTTTTAATTATTTTATTTTAATTATGCTGTATATCAACTAGTCACACTATTTGTTAATATTGAAGTACACTGGAAATGGATCTCTTGAATAGGAGATGGAATTTTACAATCTTATAATTTTATTTTGTCAGTTTCATATGTTGTTTGTAAATGTTAGGGAACAAAGTTACGGTTGTTGTAAGCTGGGTGGAGTCATAGTGGAGAACTGATAACATCCCAAGCAGTTCATTTCCATACTTTCAATTTTAAAGTGTTAAATATTGTAACTGTATCTTTTTAGCTTCATAAAGGTTTTTTTAAACTACTTGTTCATGGATCTCCCAGTATATGAAATGAGTAATTAAAGCTTTAATCAGATTATGCTACCCACAGAAGAGGAGCTCTTCCCTGGTAGATCAGTTAGGATTCATCTTTTACAGATGTTGCTGAATTGCTTGTAAGTGCCATTACATGTTAAAGGAAGGGTTGAGTCAAACATACAGGTAATTTGCTTTAAAAGAGGTGAAGCTATTTTAAAAACATCTCACTAATGAAAAAAGCATTGGTTTGTCTTATACATTGCTAAAAGTACAGAATAGCTACCTGATAATGCTAAGGAAATTAAATTTCTTGTAATAGGGAGAGCTTTTTAACACTATTTTCTGAGTCAGATTTTTATTATAAAATTGTCATTGACATGTCTTGAAGTTAATCATGTTTATAACTGAATGAATGAAAGACTTTTCCAAATAATCATCTCAAGATAAGGTAAATTATGAAAATTATTACATAGATTTTTTTTCTCCCAATTTGAAAATTTGTTTCTGTGGTGATTTGTGTTCATTGATGAAGACATGCACGAAATGAGGTCAGGCAGATCCTGAAGATAACAATGACTGACTGGAAAGGCTTCTACCTGGTAATATGAAAAAAAAAAATTCTAAATGCAGGGAACTCTGACAGCAATTGAAAGGCCTAGAAGCCTGAACAGATTTTTCCTAGACAAAGTCATAAAAAAGCTTGGTCTTGTGAATCATGCATTGCTCTGAAATATTGTCAGATGTTGAGATGTCATATAGAACAACTTGGTACTTACATCTATAGATCCAATTGCTGCTGAGTCCAGGTTGTGAGTTGATGCACCATCCAAGGCAAACACACCCTTCAACAGGGAAGTGCTTGGGAGAATGATCATCTCACCATTCACAGTGGTTTTATCTGTTCAAAGATGTTTCTCCAATCAAGAGAATGGGAGAGGAGATCATTCTAATCCTACCTGCGAGATCCCAACTGCCCACTTGCAGATAGACATATTACTATGATACCTACATAACATCATATACCTGTACAAAAATTTCCACAAATGGAAAAAAGCCAGGAACTATCAAACAGCAGATGGGTGGTAATGTGGAGAGACAGCCACTTCTGTTGGCTGCTTCTCCTTTTTTATGGGCATTACCTGCTGGGCAGGCACCTATTCCTTATACCTTTGAGACAAATTTGGCCAATTAGTGCTTTATAACATCAAGAGCTATCAACTGTTCATAAAGTTAGCTGCTCTAAGCACTGGTCTGTTGGTTATTTTGGAATGGGTCTTTCTCAGTTCTTCCTGTTTAAATACTTAATCACTTGTCTAGAGGGAGAGAGACTACTGGTTTGGATAGTCAGAGGGGGAGGTGGGAGACCTGTATGTAAGGGTTCAAGTCCTGACTCAAATCAGTAAGAGGGGGGATTAAAACCTGGGTCTCTCACATCCTGGGTGAATGCTTTAATCACTATTTATTGGTTGTAAAGGGGCACCACTACCACTTATTCCTTTTTCATGAGAAAGGGGTGACCTGCTTTAGGTACCTAACTGCAGGAGAGAAATCTCTCCTGAAGTTTCAGGCCTTCATTTAGGCCTCTGACTCCCTTTGAGTAGTGAGGCATAGGCATTTCTTACTGGTAACTTAGGCAGGGCTGAATGATTCCAAGTACCCAAGAAGAATGTGCTTTTAAAAATGTATTGCATTCACTGTTCAATAGGTCTAGAGAAATTGAAATGATGGGATAAGTAAGATAAAAATCTGTACTTGAACTCTTTCTAAGGGATTGTACATGAAAACAATTGTGAAAGCCCATTTGTGCCAAGGTTCTCAATCCTTTTTTTAATTCGATTTAAAATACTCGCTGATGCACAACTTTGATTGCATTGCAATTGCTAGGAAAAATGAAACCTCCTAAAATCCAGATGTTAGATTCGCAGATGATATGTAAGGTTGTGTCAGGATATATCAAGCCAGTACATGGGAATATGTGAATTTAAAATAATCTGAAGCTGCTATAACAAATATGCCTCAGAGCAGAAGAGAGGAATGCAAGTTGGAGAAGCAACTGACAGAAAAGTGTGAACTGTTTCCCAGTATCTGTCTTTCTTTTTTCTCCCCCTATTCCCTTGTATTTTAAGTTAGACCAATAGTTGCAGTAGAATAAGCTCACTGTTGGTGTGGCTTGGCTGGCAAAAATGATTAATATGGCCAATTTAAACTTCTTTACATCTCTTATTGATGTGTAATGTGCATAACCATTTATGTCATCTTTGAGTTTGGCAACAAGAATTCAAATATGCTATTTTTTTTGCTTGCCAGTTTTCTAGTGTTTACTAATACTTAGATTAATGTGCATGCAGAATCAGTCCAAGGGCATGGTGAAATTGCATGTGGAATAGTTACATGGGAATTTGCTGCAACAGTTACTCAAGTGTTTAATGACAAGTAATTATCTACTTCCCAGGTTATACATCTCTTTCTTGCCTTTCACGATTATGTACCACCTACTAGTTGGCACACACATTTATTTGTGTGGCATCCAGCTGTTACTTCTCCAAGAAGCATTGTACCTATAATTTATATATCTTGACTCAAGACTCAAATGACTAATATATCTGAGAGATTATAGTTTTACTTTTTGCTTTGGGGATGCTTTGTCTTGCCCTTAAGGTCTTGGGAAGCTTTCAGGCCTGGTGACTGTTTGAACAATATTTCACATTTGTGAGAGTGCTCTCATGCGTGTAACCAGGATAAAATAATCCTATTTAAAAAGCCCAGAAAAACTGATGAGCCTTAGGAATCACTGAACTCAGCGTGCATCCTTTTGGTACAGCCTAGTCAGATATTGCTCTCACCTTATGTGGGTCCAGGATGAGTCCTTTGGGTTAAATGATATAACCAAATAAATTCCATTGTGTCCTTATCAAACTGGTATTTTTCTAGCTTCATGTAGTGGTGATTCTGGTGGAGTTTCTCCAAGACAGTTCAGATGTGGTGATTGTGGAAGTCCTGACTTTTGGACAAAATGAGGCTGTTGTCCAGGTAAATGGTGACAGCTTGTTCCTGCATGACCCTAAATATGCCATTTATAAAATGTTGAAAGCTTGTGGGGAGTTCTGCGTAACCCAACATCAGGACCAAGTAGTTGGAGTGGCCTTACCTGATATGGAAAGCAATCTTTCATTCATTTCTTTTCAGATCCTCCATGGAGCATAAGCTCCATGGTGGTCTAAGTCCATGAAGATTTTGGCTGAACTGAGTTCTTTGAACACCCGTCATTCTTTACTGTGTTCATCCATTTCACCACTACAGAGAGAGAGGACAAATTAAACCCTTTTTGCAGGATTTCCTAAAGATGGAGTCAGAGTGCACGTAATTTGGGTTCCAGTGGAGAGCAAATACACATGAAAGGAATTTCTGTTGCTGGTGGGGAGCTGATGGGGCAGGTACAACTATGATGGGGTGGAAGGGTGTTGGTTTTCTTTTTATCAAATGCATCAATATTGCTATTTACCAGGAATCCCTGGAGCTGGGGGTGGGGGTGGGGGGATGAGGCAGGAGAATCATGGCAGTTGCTTTGGCTGTCTTTGAATCATCTTTGTTCATTTCTGAATTCTTTGGAGGATTTAGTGAATCACAAAGGTTGCTGGTCCTAGGTCAGCTTTTGGGAAACAGGATTGTCAGCAAAATGAGTAGTCGAAGTATGCCTTGCCTAAGTGCAAGTGGGTATGTGGGTCATGGGCAATGACCCAGGGGATACAAAGGGCAACAGAAGAATGTGGGGCATGAATCAGCCCAAACTGGAAGATTTCTTCATAACCTTGAATTGTCTGGTGGATGACCAAATTTGACAAAAAGAGTGACCCATCTTCAGTGTCCACTAACTCAGGGGAGTTCTTGCACTGTTTGGGGGTCTTGTGTGCTTGGGTCAACTCCAGATCCACGAAATGCTCTGAATCATTCAAGTCCACAAGGAGCTCTGTATTGGTGTCAGATATTACAGGGTGCCAGAATTCAAGAGGAATTGAGAGATGTGTTGGGCACTGATTAGCTATCACCAGCATACCAGTGTATGGGTAAATACTACTGGAGAGAGGGGCAGGACACCAGCCCAACCTGGACAGTCACACTGGGGCTGTGTTTTAGTATTTCCTGACCAGAGTGCAGGTCAGATCATCTTCATAGGGCAGCTTGATACAAAGTGTCCTGGTTTCCCACAGGATAGGTATAGCTTTTATGCCCAGCTTTGGTTCTTCTCCATGCTGGATAGAAGGGCCAGACTAGATCAACTTTCATTAGTTTGCATGATGTAGCAGTGTCTGGTCATGCGAGGACTGGAGCCAGCAGGGCTGGCAGGAACTGGAAAGACTAGCTTTTTTTGTGGTGACGTTCACTCAGGTGGTCATCAGTCATGATTCATTGGTAGCAGAAATAGGAACGGCACTTTATTAGGAATAAACAAAATTTGTTGTGATCATCAAATCCAAATCAAATCAAATCACAGGGCTGGAAGGGACCTCGTGAGATCGAGTCCAACCCCCTAGGAATTGAACCCAGGACCTTCTGCATGTTAAGCAGAGGTGCTAGCCACTACATCATTGAGCTTTTCGGGCAGGAGAAGCCTGGGCTCACAGAGAGCAGGGGATGGCACTGAACATCATGCAGTTTGAACTTGCAGGACCAAATTCTGTACCTGAGATGGTTACGCAGGCCTGAAAAATCTCTAAATCTACCATTATCTCCATCAGACACATATTGGCCTTTGCAGGATCTGTGCTTGCTGCATATGCACTAATTCCTTTATTGTTTTTTATTGCTGGAGGGGAGAGATGAGGTGTGGTTCAAACTTCCAAAGACTTTGGCATGCCAGTCACGCCTAGTGGTTGGAGTTAGGAGCAGTAGTCCTTCTAAGAATGACCCCAGTGGGGCTGATTCAGCACATGCATGTGGGCCCGATCCTGCACAAACATCCCACACGGGCCAGATCCTGCGCCCCCACAACTCTCCCAGTAAGCGCCCCCCCATGAGCCAGCAAGATCCCCTCCTCCTACCCTAGCCAGCTCAACCTCCCACCCCTGCACTTTTACCCAGCTGCGTGGGTCCGAGCCATGGCCCCTCCAGGCAGAGAAACACTGAGGGAGCATGCTCAGATGTTCTGAGCATGTTCCGTCAGAGCTTCTGTGGGTGGGAGTTTTAGTAACTCCCACCTCCGGAGGAGCTCTCCGCCAGCTGGAAGACAGAATCTTTCCAGTTGGGATATCTGGAGTAGAGCAGCATATGGACAAGGCTGAGGCCAAGGCAGGAACAGGGCTGAGGCCAAGGTGGGAGCAAGGCTGGGAATAACCAAACGCAGGGGCAGCCATGGAGCAAATGCTTTGCAAAGCCACCAAACTGTGCTGAGTATAAGAGTTGGTCTGCTGACTCTTCCCGCCAGGCAGGTCAGGTTGCCAATCAGGCAGCCTACCTACAGGCCAGCAATGCTTATTAGGTTTCCTAGAGATTTGGTTGCACTGTGGGCACTGATTCCTGACAGGGAATAGGATGATTATACAAGGAAATACGAGACTAACTTTATACAAACTGCTGTCAACTGGAAAAATTAAACTGAAAAGCAGAGAGAATTGTTTCTTGGTAAATTATTTGTTTTATTAATCTTAGGTTTTACAAATAACAGCAGTAGTACATAATTTTTAGGGAAAATATAGGTTTTTTTTTTTTTCAGTTGACCATGTCCCTTTTATTTAAATTGCACTTTACAAATTTTATATCTGAGCTAGCTTATCAGACAGATATCCAGAGAGCTAGTTATTCACCTGATACTTGCTTAATATAAGTACATACTGAGCAAAGTCCTGAGTCCATGTGAATTGGCTTACTTAGGCTGAAATTAACAGATCTACATTAATTCATGGAATCTGAGGATCTGATATACTGTTCTGAAGATGTCAAGAAAAATCTCTGGTGCATTCCCCAAAGTTACTGTGTCCTCCTCTTGTCCAGCTTCTGATGGAATAAGTGCAGAACCTGGGCTTTGAAATAGATAAAGAAACCGTGAGTGTGACTTTTTTCTGTTTTGTTTGCTTTTACTGTATGTTCTCCTTTGCATTTCACTTGGAGCCATAAATTAACAGATAAAATAAGATAATCTGTATGTATATCCAAAAATATGGAAATATTGACTTGAGTAGGACAATTGATTGGCTAAATTGATTTAGTATTGTTCAGATTCAAATCACATACTATAAATTTATAAAAATTATGATATGTAGGATTCTGTGTACCTTGGCAGCTCCGTACAGACAGCATTCTGTCTGGATAATGTTTTCTATTTCAGTGTATAAATGGGTACTGTTTACTGCACATGTTTAATTACTAATTCTTATTTTAATTTTATTGTATACTCATGCAACTGAAGCTAGGGACATTGAAATACTTTCTCTGTTTTTTGCACATTTTTTATTTATTAGTGTATGCATCATTTTTAGTTATACATAATTAGTAGTTTAATAACAAGTTCCTGGGTCCAGTTCTCCCATTATGGTCTGGAAGAGTTTTGTACTATGCTTCCATGAGAACAGGATAGTATTATGTATGTTTTAATATTAGGTTTAAGGAAAAGAGAACTGATATTGTAATATAATTTTTGTATTAATAAATTATTCAGATCTGAACATTTTCCAAGTAACAGTGTAAGACAAAGTGTTCATGCCTAATAGATAAAAAGAAAAAAAAATGTCCACCATCATGTATTCTATGCTATGTTCTGTGTATTTGACTTTATCTTTTTTAATGAGTTTTGAATACAAGCCATTTGGATTAAATGTTTAGACTCATAGAACCTGTCACCCGGGTTGTAAATAAGTTTTTTGTTCATTTCGTTTTCTGGAAAAATGTAATTTATTCTTGATTTTTAATTTATTCTGGAATAAGTATGTATGCAGTGTGAGACCCTAAGTCTAATTTGTCTAAATAAGTATTTGCTCTAAACAAACCTCAGTATTTGTTTCATTTAATATATGTCTTACAGGAAGTATGAGAGGTAAATGTGGTTTTTATCTTAGGAAAATCTGGCAAGTTTTTTAAACGTCACCTCATACATCTGTGTTTATAGGGTCAAATTCTGACTAGCATGGTGAGAGTAATGTTACAACCCCGTAGCAGATATATGCATATGTACAGAATGCTGCAACTTTACAGCTGTAACAGCTTTGGGATACATTTCTTCTTTAATATTTTACTTTTAACTCTGAAATGGAAGCATATAGATTAGAGAGGCAAAAGTGGATGAGCTAACACCTTTTATTGGACCAGCTGTTGTTGTTGACACAGAAAAGCTTCTGATCTTATACAGAACTCTTCTTCAGGTGGGGGAAGAGCTCTGTGTAAGCTCAAGAGCTTGTTTCTCTCCCCAGCAGAAACTGCTTCAGTAAAAGTTATTCCCTCATCCACCTGATCTCTAATTTCCTGAGACCAACATGGCTATAGGAAGACCACATACAACCATTTTTTAGATTGTACACTGGCAGTATCAGGTGAGTGGTATGAGCTACCAGACCCCTCTGTTGCAATTGCTCTGTGCAGAACTCCTAGAAAACCCAGTAACGAATGACAGCCTAGACTAGGCTGCTGTGATGCATCGATAGAAAACCCAGAGGAGCAATTCAGGCTTTTACTGCAGATTCCAGTATTTGCATGGTATGCTGGCACAGAAAGCCTGGCAGCATTGGCTATGCTGCTATACTTGGGGCTGCATAAAGGCAGTGGTAGTTTTGGTAAAATGCTGGACTGAGTTAGGCTGCTCTCCACGTGCACTCTGTGGGAAACTAGAGGAAGGAAATACAGCACTCAAGATGCATGAACAGGAAAGTCAGCAGGTTCCAATAACTGAAAATCCAAATCATTAGTAGCTTTTCATAGTTTTGTGAGAAAAGTTCTTAAGTTGTAAAGTTCTCTATAGTGGAGAACAGTGAGCTGAAGTCTGCTCTCAGGTGGAAGTAAACTGGGGTCATATTGGGTGCTGCAGTGAAAAAATCCTAAACTTGTCTCTGTAATGGTAGAAAAAGCAGACCAAAGCCATCAGTAGACTTTTAGATGCACATATATGAGAATCAAAGTTAGATTTTGCCGCTTAGATAGCACTGGAATACCTTTTTCGTTTTAATGATCATCTCATGGATCACACCAAGAAATTCTGATCACGCTATGCTTTGATTCATTGTGTGGCCAAGGACGTGCCCAGAGAGGCACCATTTTTCTTCATTTTTTTTCTTTTCATTGCTGTCAGCTGATAGTGTTTAAGGGGTTGTCTCCCACCAGTTCTGTCCACAAGGACTGTAAATTCCACTATAATGTCTTGTTCTGAACTTCAGTAGTAGCAATGGATGTTCAGGTTACTGGAGTTTTTGATGGAGAAAGTAGAAATATTCCTGGTCCTTTCTATTCAGGAAGACTTGGTGTTATCTCAGAACTCAGATTTCTTTACTTCTGGTAGCACTCCAATCTCTTACTTAGCTCTGAGATAGGAGAGTGGGATCAGTGCTGCCTAAATGGATTAAACCCCTAGTGGAAAATACAGCTACAGATTGTAATGAGATTCAGAAACTGAAAACATGCATTTGGATCAATACGTGTACATCACAGTGAGCAGAACAGAATGACAGTTAAGCATGGAATACTGCTCTATTAGGTTACACTGCTTAAAGTTACATACACATAATTACAGACTTAACAGTAAAACAAAACATTTAAACATCTACATATTTACAGACTAGAACATTCCACAAGTGGGGATCAGTCATTCGTGTGGAATCTTACAATTCTTTTACCAACACCCCTAATAAATTATTAAAGTTCGGGCCCCTGTCAGCACTTAGCACGTGTAAGTGGTTTATTAGTTTCTAACCACAGCTTTTGGTCTCTGGTCCCAGCCTTTTGGTCTTCTACCCTTCCTGGGACCAGTGTTCCCTCTAATTACTTGTAGCCTGTGTGCGCAAACAATTTCTTTGTGTGCGCAAAAACATTTCTTTATGAGCACCAATATTAGCACTATTGAATTTTTTGTGCGCATTTTATTTTTTTGTGTGCGAAGGTTTCATGACCTGTATGCGTGCGCACATGTGCACAGCTTAGAGGAAACAGTGCCTGGGACCCTTTTTTTTTTAGTGGAATTTGATGAAATCTTTCTTTAAATCACTCTTTCTTTACTCTGTCAGCTCCACTCAGCGGCTCTACTGCAGTTTCCTCAGCAACTGGGGCTATGATGGATCCTGGGGTGCACTAGAGCAGTGGTTCCTAACCAGTGTGTTAGGGCACACTGGTATGCCGCGGGAATGCCCAGAGTGAGCCACAAGCATGCCCGAGAGCTGCAGTTTAAGTTCCCTCCCTGCTCAGTGTGAGAGGTGGAATTTTCCACCCTTCCTTGTTTCCTTTTTGCTATGGCCAAACTTCCGCCTTGGAGGAAATGTGGCTTGTCAGGCCTCTAACTGGGGAAAAGAAACAATTAGGTGATGTTATCTCTTGACAGCAGAAACTGATGGCCTTGAAGAAGGGTTATTGTCAATCTGAGGGGACCTGACCTGAAAGAAGTGCTAAAATAAACTATAGGTTACAGCTGCAAAAACTTATGGGTTACAGCTGAAAGATTTATGAGTTCCCTACTGACCAGACCAAGGTCAGTAAGTTGTCATGCCAACCAGTGATATGCTAATTTTTGGGGATTCAGGGCATAAAGCTGGGGCTCTGGTCTAGGCACGTTGGAGAAGCGATAGGTCAGCAGCCTGTCATGTTGCCAGGGGATCTGGCCACCCCCTAGGCATCTCCCCACTCTTCACAAGGAAGAGTGTTAAACCCCTTGACTGATCACCAAGGGAGTCTGCAGGTTTTTTTCTTTCTTTTTGGCAGATCTTTTTCTTTTTCTTTTTGAATTCTTTTATTAAGTCTTTAATTTTCACCTGTTCATCCTGGAGTGGGAGGTGGGCAGTAGCCCTCAGGCACTCTGAAGGGAGTGACAGGGGGTGTCCAACCGCTGCAGCTGGTCATGGTGGGCTCTGGATTTTAAGGCTGCAGGCAAGAGCCACGAGGCTGCCTGTTGGTCGAGCCGTTTAACACTGGGCCAGTCAAGTGCAAGAGGAGCACGCAGTCGGTAGGCACCAGACCGTTTGGGCTCTGGATTTGAGGGTCGCAGGCAAGAGCCACAAGGCTACCTGTTGGTCGAGCCGTTTTAACACCGGCCTGTTTTATCACATCTTGCTATCTTTCTCTTAAAAAACAGGTCTGCTGTCTGTCGCTCCGGAGATAACATACAGATGTGGTAAATATACTCTGGTCAAATTTGGGATTTAAATTGGGAAATGCTTTTTGAGAATGTGTATGTGTATTATTACTGCTCTGAACTTATTAACCTCACAGATCAGTATCAAGCGAGTGTTCTACAATCAAATTGGGAAACAGCAGTGTAAAAGTGTGTGATGAAAGAATAAATCCACTTGTGTTCCCTGCCAGGTACCCCAGCTGACCCTTGTAACTCCTAGCCACAAACAGCCCATGGCTAGCCTCACTGGGCAGTGATCCATGGTGTCTGGAGAGCCAGGGGGAGAGGCAAGGTGTTCATGCTGTCCTGGGCTGTGTATGATGTTTTGGTGTGATGTTTCAGTGTGTGTATGTGGTAAATAGCAAAGCTCTTTTTGCCTACAGACTGTGTGTTCTATCTCTGTCTCTCATAAACCCCACTCTGTTAAATTATATCAATCAGGATTGGAACTGGGGGGTTTGATTCAGGGTTAGGCACAAGAATGGGGATAAATGTTATAGTGATATTTGCACTCTTTTCTGTTTATTGGGCAATTAATTTGTACTTAGAAGATCTTTAAGAAATAGAGTTCTAAAAACCCAGTTTGTATGAGTTTTAATAAGTGTAATTTAATAGGATTTGCAAGTTTTAATTTTTGTAATAGGAATATTAGTAATTGAATAATATTAAGCTCTTATTTAACCTTTTTTCTCTTCTTTCTTTTTTGTAATTTTATTTATCTCAATAAAAGTCACATAGAAAGTAGTTAACTCAAAAAGTTGTGGTTTGGTCTATTGCCTCTCAACTGGGACTCCTTCCAGTAGTGTGGGGATCGTGCCCCTTACACCCACTCCCCCACAACACTCAGCCCAGCCACCTTGGCTGTGCAGGGCTGGGAAAAAGCAGGAGTTAAAGTAAGGGGGAAGGCATCAGAACATAGTTCTGGGCCCCCTATTTTTAGGCAGGCAGCATTCTGGCCCCCGAAGAATAGAGGAAGGAACTAGAACAGGGAGTTCCAGGGGTCCCCCTAAAAATAGCCTGAGCAGCCCAAACACACTGTTCAAGCGGCTCCACTTTAAACCTGGATCCACCTTAAGCCCAGCCAGCAGAGAGCTGGCTGAGGCTGGGAGTATGTGAATCTCACCCTGCAGTGCAGAACAGCTTGTGTCAGCCAGGCTGCAAACAGCCCAGGTACGGGCTTTGGGGGTGGGAGTCCCTGCTGGGTGTTGTGTGGGGCAGGGGTGTGTGTGTGTGTGTGTGTGTGTGTGTGTGTGTGTGTGTGTGTGTGGCAGAGGTGGGTGGGAGTGGAAATGTAGGAGAGGGTATGTGGGTGGTTGATTGGGGTTGTGTGTAGCTTGGGGGTGGGGTGGCTGTGTGGGGGGGTGTAGCTGGGGGTTAGAGGGTCCATCACGTGCAGAAAGAGGCTGGGGGAGGGGAGGACAGGACCCAGTGGGGTGAGGATTTGCCCTGGGTGGTAGGGAGCCACTGTAAAAAAGTGGGAAGTGAGTGCTGCACCATGCTCCCTTGCCCTACTTTCCCACTCCCCAGGTTTCCATCCTGCCCCCCTCCAAGCCACTCTTATTCTTCCTTCCTCTCTGCTCTCTTGGCACCTTTGTGCTGTTCCCCACATGGCTGCCCTTGTCCTCTTTTGCCACCCCTGCCCTGCTCTGCTCCCCACTCATGCCACTGCACACAACTCCTGACCTCCCCTGTTTCATCACCTCTGCTCTGCTACCCCTACTACCCCACATAGCAGCATTTCTGAAACACTGTACGTTCATTTATGAATATTCATAAGTAATTTAAGTTAAGTTGAATATTCATGAGTTTTTTTAATGGTGGTGTGCCTTGAAAAATTTGAAGGTCTCAAGTTGTTCCGCATCAGAGAATAGGTTGGGAACCACTGCACTAATGCTCGCAGTTCTGCAGTTACTGTTTTGTGTCAGCAGATGTCTCTGTTGTGCTTACTGGGGCAGTGTTAATGCTTTAGAGCCCAGAGCCTCAAGATGGGACTCAGTCAAGACTCTTTTAGACCACACCAGCATGCAGCCAATTAGGCTTTCTTAGAAGCATGCATTTTGAGTCAGGACTCAGTTGGCTGAGTGGTGCAGGCTCCTTGGAACGAAACCTTCAATTCCTAGGGGGTTGGACTCGATGATCTCATGAGGTCCCTTCCAGCCCTATGATTTGACTTGACTTGACTTGACTTCACGCAACCACTCCCAAGACTTTCGAGCAAAGCTCAAGGCCACCAGCACAAACCTGATGCTAGGATGCCCTTATACTCCACCAGAGACGTTGTTACACTCTCTAGAGGTGAGTGAGAGAGATGACTCCTAGTGCAATAGAAACCTCGGCCAAAAGGATCCTTGGTACCCCTTAGGAGTGGGAGAGATCTCCAAAGTCCAACTGCAGATGTTGCTTCTTTTATGCAACTCTGAACGCCCACTCACATCCCTTCAACCAATCCCCCAAAAAAGCAATTTCATCCTTTGCTCATATGTGGACTGATGATTCATTACCTTAATGGGTCTTCTACCTAGTTTTGACCAGTCTTGGTCAGCTAACTGAGAGAGAAAGTGAGGGAGGTCAAGTTTTTAAATCTTCCACTATCTTCACCTTATTTCCTTAATATGGATACATCTCTAGAACCCCAGCTTGAGTCAAAAAGAAAGGAAATGGTAAATGTTTATACATATATATTTTTATATAATGTCCACGATCTACATGTCCAGGCTTGCCCTGGATTCACTTGATGGGAGTGAGTTCATTTAAAGGTCCAGCGCTCATTTCCATTCCTTATTTCATATACTGCTTATTTTGAATGCTACTTATTTTGCATCATCAAACTAATTTCTATTGAAAATTTTGTCAGATTGCCTTTTGCCACTTTACTCATAGATTTAAGCTATATAGACAAAAATTTCTGCCTACATTGGTATGGTCTGAAGTATTTGCATATATGAATTATCTATATATTTGTTCTTCATCCTCTCACTTGTTTTTACTAAGACAGAATTGTCTGATGGTTTAGGTTGAATACTGTAGTCTCTGTTACAGCTAGGGCTGGACTTAAACCCTGGATCTTTACATATCTCAATTTTAGGGAAATTTGACTTTGAGTCTTTCTTGCTGTTGCTTATTTCTGCTATAAATAAGAGACTGTTGATAAGTGGATATAATATGTTGAAGAAACAATTGATGATTTAATAATTCTATATTTGCAAATGTAAAACTGAGACAAACAAATATCTGCATTCAAAGGGTTAGCCATGTTAGTCTAGTCCAAACAAGGAGTCCTGTAGGACTTGTAAGAACTAACAGATTTCTTTATTGCATGACCCGTCGCAGAGGAAAATCCCACCTCAGACACTTTGAAGACCGGGGAACTTGCAGAATGAAAGGAAAACAAATGCAGGGAAGTGTAAGTCATAGTATCAGGTCACACTGTGACAGCAAATCAAAGCAGTCGTTCTTCGACGAGCAGTGCTCCTGACTGCTCCACTCTGGGTTTGTTAGCGCAGCACAACGCCCAGCATCAGAAATTTTCAACAGCAGTGGCTCAGCTGGTGGAGAGAGGAGGTAGGGATGGCGTCCTGTGCTGCTTCCCGCCACTGACGACATCATCACCTCGCTCTCTCCAACGGTCCCCTCAGTTCCTTTCTACTGCCCTCCGGCTCAGCACGGAGTCAGCGGTGGCTCCCTCAAGACTTACCTAGAATTTAAAAAAAATAAATAAATAAAATAAAAGAAGAAGAAGAAAGAAACAGAAACTACAGAACAATCAGTACGCTTGACAGGGAACTGCTGCAGTCAGCGATGCTGAACTCATCCGGCTTTAAACCGTTGGAGAGAGCGAGGTGATAACGTTGTCAGTGGCGGGAAGCAGCACAGGACGCCATCCCTACCTCCTCTCTCCACCAGCTGAGCCACTGCTGTTAAAAATTTCTGATGCTGGGCGCGGTGCCGCGCTAAGAAACCCAGAGTGGAGCATGTTGGGAGCATGCATCTCGAAGAACTTCAGCTACTGCACGAAGGTGAGTAACCTCCATTTAAGAGTCAAACGCTGGGAAACAGCATATAAATAAATGACTGTAGACTAGCTATCTGTTCAGTAGATATTTCAATTATTTAATATGCATGAAGGAAACAGTGGAAGAGAGAGAAATATTAACAAAATATGCATCTTGTGAGTATAGTTCAACGTTTGAAATCATGGCCCAAAACTGAGTTTATATATTCTCAAAATGATAGAGGAGATATCTTGTAGAAGGGTTTACAGTCATGCTTATAGTATTATCTGTGGAAAAGACTGCAATTTATAACAGTTGTGTTTGAAATATTTATATTTACAGGAAGGACAGCATATTTACTGCATATATTCAAAGATGTGTAGCCTATGCTTAAGGATTAGTGTAGAGTTTTGTTTGGGAGTGCACAATACCTGATAATGCAGTGGTGCTTTAGATGACAAGTAAGACCCATTGCAGTTGTTTACTTTTATTTATAGACCCCATAAAAAAACATTGAATTGTAAACTTTGGTCAGATTATTTATTTATCATCATTCTTTAAATAAAGTGCACACGGTGAGGTTCAAAGTACTGTACGTGAGTTTAAATAGTCTTTAGTAAGTAATATATTAATAAAAGGTACAGAAACTTTTTTGAGTTAATTAACTTTCTATTTTTTTAGCCATAGACTATGAGTATTTGAAGAGCAACAAAATGTTTTTGCTGGTGGTTAATGTAATGTAACTATCAGCACAATGCTACTGAATTTGAATGTTAACTGCACTAACAGAGAAGGGTAGCATTTTATACTGTAGTTGCAAATGTATATATTGTGTGGACTTAACATTATCAGCTGGAAGTTCAGGGTCTATGTCAGTATGAGTCTGATGAGGATCCCTGGAACCAGCTTGCTGTGCATGCAGTGACTGCAGCTTTAGTTATGTGCATAATGGGTCCCAAAAGGGCTTTTATCCTGGCTGAATAAAAGATGGGGCCAGGCAGTGAGAGTTTGTCGAGTCAGTGGAGAGTCTCCTCACAGTGGAACTCATAACTCTGAGGGGGCGGAGGTTAAAATTGTCCTCCTTTGCCACAGTAGACAACCTGTGAAGGACAGTGACAGACCCCTACTTTTCCTCTACAAGTGTTATTCTTTCCTCCAGTACAATGGGCAAGGGGCTTTGATGCTTCCAGGAGATATAATTTATAACACATGCCTCTCTGCTCCAGCTTTGTTGAATTTGTACCCTGTGTTTATCATTGTCAATTAAAATCATTTACAGGATGAAATAAATTTTTAAATAGTAAAATAAAGGGGGACAGACTTTAAGAGTATGACTACACTGCAGAAGACTTAGGGATTGATACAGCAGGACTGATTGAATGGATTGTAGAGAGTCACTCAGTTGATCCTGGAAAAGCTCTCTGGTCATTGTGTTTAAACCACTTCCTCAAGAAGAGTAAGATTGCATCAACCAGAGGACATCTCTGGTTGATGCAGCACAGAGAATACACCATGGTAAGGCAACATAAGTCAGTCATCGGAAGATATGCAAGCTAGTTTACATAGCTTGCGTATCTCCTGTTGACCACCAATCGCAGTGTAGACTGTGCCTAATTCTTTGAATTTCCTGCTTGAAAATGGTTGCATGATGAGCACCTTGTGCTTATCACAAGTAGTAAAATACAAAAATAAAATGATAAAACTAGAGAAAGGAATTATGCTTATATAGCATCAAACTGTGTTATAGATTGACTGTCCATTACTCTTGGACAATCATAATTTTGTACTGTACTTAGGTTTGTGTAAATAAATATTTAGTAGAATCTGAAGCTCTTACCCAAAATAGTTGTTCTGTTTTGGATGGGATTCTGAACTTGTTTAGTGTATGTTGGAAGACTGGGGCCAAAATTTATATATAAGGATTGTCAGGTTTTCTATACTTATTTAAAAAAAAAAAAGTACAGCTAAGGATTTTAAAGTATTCTAATGTGACTGTTTAAAATTTACTCTGTAGAGTAGCTCTCCTTTATTAGGTAAAATAAAAATATTTTAATACTTTTGTTTTGAAAAGATCCATGTGGTCTGTGTTTGTGTAGGAAAATTATATATGTATTAATTAAATTGAATTAATTAAATTAAATTGGGGAGCAAAATATTAGAGAAAGAGAGGAAGAGAGAGAGATTTCTGTGCCCTAGTTCAATTTTAACAGTCGTGTGGCTATAGTTCACTGGATCATTTCATTTCAGCTCATGGTGTATTAATAACCTGCTAGCATGTAACAGCTCAGAAAAAGCTGTTAGGTTATCAAATTAATCTGGCTACTGCACAAGTATTAACTCTACACACCTAAAATCTTTATGAAATTTTCATTAAACAAAATTAGTATGGGTTCCACATTTTTAAACAAAATAGTAAGTTTGCTTTTAATTGTTTGATTTTAATACTCAAAGGCACTAATCCACATTACAGCCTAATGGTCTGTGAAAACTTGTAAGAGGCATAACAAAGTCTTTGAAACCAGTAATGTCTGCTGTGCAGGTTTTTAAATTGAATGAGTGTAAAACAGCTACAACAAAGCTTTTATTTATTTGTTTTTGCTGTATTTCTCTGGAACGAAGATTTGTATAAACATAACAAGTATGGCCTGGAAGTTTTTGTTAAGGCCAGAGTTTGCAAATCTAATTATGGGGAACAACTACAGCAATAACAAATAGCTATTTGAAATGAAAAAAAGCTTCCTATTGATTGTTTTCAGAATTTTAGCACCATGTGTATCATTAACGCATCTGAAGCTTTTTCTTAACATTTAAATATCTGCTAGTGTCTCTTGAGTTTTTGTCAGCCTCCCCCTCTTTCCATTCTCATCCCGAGCCAACCCACAGCTGGGACCTTATCATCCTTTTACTCCTCAAATGAGGGTAGAGATGAACTATAAAGCCAGGAGAGGTTGGTTCCCTGCTATGCCAGTCATAGAAGCCCTCCCCCCTCCGCAATCCCTGCTCCTTTAACTAACAGCTCCATAAAACCCTTTATCAAACTATGTTCTGATCACTGTATCCCTCCCAGTGAAGCATCTGTATTGGACATCTGCCACATGAGGTGTCAGCAACTACTATGGCTGCCTCTCCCGTGTATTCAGCTGGATTCCCAAACATCTACTAATGCTCCCTTTAATTTTGATCAAAAACATGTCAGTCCCCAAGTCCGCTGGGTGAACATCATCTTTCTGAATAATTCTAGTGCCCCATATGCTTTGCCAGGTTGTCAAATAATGAACTTTTCTCTGACCCCCATGAATTTGAGCACCTCCCTGTTTATATACCTCCTAGCTTTGTCTACCCAGTGGGGCTTCACACCTCCCTACCACACACTGTGTTGTAGAATGTCCAACCATGCAGTTTTTTCTTCTGGGAAAATTTCTTAGATCTGTCCCAACTTCTTCTTAGCTGTAAGAATTAATGCTACCCCTTTACACATTCCCAAATCATTTCCCTGTGATACACGGGATTATGTCTCATGCCAACTCAGTGGGTCCCACAGCATACAGAAAATCATCAGATGATCCCATAATGTTATCCTCCTTCAAAGAGGAGTACCGCAGAAAGGGATCTGGGTGTCATAGTGGACCACAAGCTAAATAAGAGGCAAGAGTGTAATGCTATTGCAAAAAAAGCAAACACCATTCTGGGATGTATTAAGAGGAGTTATTGTAAGACATGAGAAGTAATTCTTCTGCTCTAGCTGGCCCTGATTAGGTCTCAGTTGGAGTACTGTGCCCAGTTCTGGGCACCTCGTTTCAGGGAGGATGTGGATAAATTGGAGAAAGTTCAGAGAAGAGAAACATGAATGATTAGAGGTCTGGAACACTTGACTTGTGAGGGAAGATTGAAAGAGCTGGGTATGTTTAGTTTGGAAAAGACGAAACTGAGAGGGAACGTGATAGTAGTTTTCAAGTACCTAAGTGATTGTCATCAGGAGGAAGGAGAAAAATTGTTGTTCTTAACCACCAATGACAGGACAAGAAGCAATGGGCTTAAATTATAGCAAGGGAGTTTTAGGTTGGATATTAGGAAAAAAATTCCTAACTGTCAGGGTGATTAACCACTGGAATAAGTTGCCTAGGCAGGTTGTGGAATGTCCATCATTGAAAGTTTTTAACAGTAGGTTAGACCAAGTACCCGTCAGACATGATTTAAGAGGGTATTTGGTCCTGCCATGAGTGCAGGGGACTGGACTCAATGACCTCTCATGATCCCTTCTGGTTTCTATGCTTTTATCATTCTGTAGGTCAGGACTGCCTCCTCACCAAGCCCTAGCTGTGAACCCTTCTTAGACATCCTGGGGGCCTCATTTGCACTTTGTAAACAGTGCTGTGCTCCCAGATCCACATCACTATCTGTTGATCCATCTTCCCTCCACTGGGATGTAAAAAAAAACAGGAAGATTAACACTCAGGTCTTGTGTGCAATCTGTATGCTTCTGAATGCCAGTGCCTTAATTGCCTGAATTACCCTACCTCCCATATCCAGCTGTTGCCACCCTAATCCTGAATGAGTGGGAACCAAATTCATGGGTTGGGAACCACAGACTTGTCAATCCCTATGTCAACACCTGTAATGAACTGGTATGTTGTGTTGGGACTGGGAAGGACCACCAACCATAGTCTTGGGTCCAGCTCCTTACCCTAGTGGTGAGGATCCAGCTTCATTGCTCCGGACCCTCCTCCTTCTATTACTCCCACTATGTCCGGCTGAAAGGTGGAAGCTATTTTCCTTCCTTCTATCACATGCCCACTGTGATTTGAAGCAAAGACTGAAAACTGATTTGCTCTCACCCATTCCCTCAGCTTTCCTGCTACAGAGGGTGCTGGGAGGGATGGAGGATGTGGTTTATTTTCCCCTTCACTATCCCATTGATCAGATGTGTCTTCAAGCTCTCTCAAAAACTTTCTCCTTCCCTTTTTGTTAGCACCTGCCTGATTCTCCTATAGTAGACAGGACCTCCCCCTTATTCCACTCTTATCGGGTACCATGCAATGCCATTTAAACTGGAGGGCTGGAGTCCTTGCTGCTCGACTTGGTCCATGTGAAAAAAGACTTCTCCTACCTGGCTTGTATGTAGTGTATGTACTCTTCGCCCTCTTCTGATCACCTGGGGGGGGGGGATGAATCAGTCTTCTCATACTGACCCATTTTACCTCTGCAAGGTCTGGAAAGAAAAGTAAAGAGCATGATGAGGAAAGTGCAGTAGGTGTTAAACTGGGGTGGGCAGACTTTTTGATCTGTGGGCTGCATTGGTGTCTAAGTGGGCTGGAGGAAAGGGCAGGGCTGCAGGAGGTGGTTGCCATGCCCACATGGTGGTGGTGGGGGCAGAAGAGGTGAGAGAAATTGGGAAGTGTGTGCTTTGCTCCAGTCAGAGTGCTGCCGGACCCATATGGTGGAAGGGGGAGAGGTCAGGAATGTAGAACAGCCACTGGGCTATAGCCAGGCCCAGCTGGTGGGCCGGATGAAAGACTTCTGTGGGCGACATCCAGCCTGTGGGCCATCGTTTGTCCACTTCTGCCTTAAACAGTAGTAATGTGATGACTTCATCCTCTGGCCATGCACCTATTATTGCCTCCACTATTTATGGCAAAGACTGTTGCTTGAGAATTGTGCTTTATAGCCACTCGCGAAACTTCAGCATATTAAATGAACTGGTTGGGCAGATACCACATTGTGTTTCCAGACTAATGGTTGCATAGCCACAGAAATTTTCAATGATTTCAGAAATAAAGTAATTTACAGTATCTAGTTTACTGAGAAGCAGAATAGCTGAATTTTTCTAATTTGGTTTACATTTGTGTTTTAAATTTAATTGAAACTGAAATAACTACATGACATCTAGAATATTTCAGGATATATACATGTGTTGAAAGACAAAATACTTAACATGTGATTCATATCATATGGATTAAATCCAAAACCATTCATGTACAGTATTGCTGTGCCAATGTTATTTCATGCATACAATGCTTCTAAAGCAAAATTCAATAAATACTGTAATCTCTTTGGAATGGCATTTGAAAAACTCATAAATTTAGAGTACACTGTTATGTCAGTGAATTCAAATTAATGAAATAGCTTCCCACACAAGCACCATAGTAATTTACATATTAATTTCCGCTAATGTTTTTTTAGGGATGTAACAGACTCATACTAGTCATATTTGATAAAATACAACAGATTGTGAAACAACAAACAGTAAGCAGTTGGGTATGATTTATCTCCTATTCCATCAGATCCTTATTTTTCCCTAAAAATGCTTTGTCTACATTATTAATGTCTGACAATTTTCTTGTATTTTATGTCCCAAAGCAGAATATATCTGTGAATTCTGTGTATTGGTTGCTTTCATAACAAATGATATTTATTTTTCATATTATGACAGACCTAATAAAATAGAAAATAAAGCAAGATGCATAGAGATGGACACTAATGCTACTCAGTTATATATTCAGGGGCAAAAGATGTATCCATTTTAGGATGCAGAGTGGAAACATAATTTTTGTTGGTTATTCTATGCTTCCATTCAATATTGCAGTATCTGTTTTACCTCTGACCTTGGAAGTTTGTTGGTTCCTACAAATGTGCACAAAGAATGATGTGATGCCATAGTGAAATGTGCTAGCAAGGTGTTTTCTTCAGAAGACAGCTTACCTCAGCTCAATTCCAGTAACCTCCTAGAGAATTTAGGTCTCTTGTCAAATTAATTTCCTTGTACTACTGGTTTCTAGGCACTTCTCTTACCTAGTGACAGTATGTAATAGGTTAAGTTGTATGGGAAAATTCTTTTTGTGAGAGCTTCACTATTGCATTAACTAAACAAGATGATGGGCCACATACAAAATCTCTAGATAATCTGAAATTGGTAAAGCTTTAAAATATCTATGATTAAAAAATAAACGTAAATGCTATGAGCGTAAATGACAGCTGAATGTCACATAAGGTAAAGATCATTGTTGTTCTGTTTGCTAAATGAAAGCCTCATAATTACATGAACATTCAAGCACTTGGTAATAGCCATCCTCTAGATGGGAAGCACTATATATATATATATATATATCTTATTTAGATCTGCACTGTGTGGGTCACACAAAGTCATTGGGAATCTGACATAGATCCCAGTAGTGGAATAGTCTGCTGATAGGAACATCTTAGGGGAAACACATTTCGTACAATGCCCCATATTGAAAAGAGCAAGTAGGGGTGATGTAAACAAATGTTTGGCATTTATTCATAGGATAGGTGGTGAAAGGTTGAAAAGAGAATGCAGCAAGAGGGCTGAAAACCCATTTTATTTATGAAATATTCTGCTGGAGCTTTGTTTTTCTTGTACTGAGTTATTAGTATATTGTTGTCCCCTTCAGCTGAAAAAAAAATTCTCATCTCTTTTTAAAATTTGTCGTTTCATAACACATTTTTATTTGATGTCTTTAATTTTAGAATTTTAAACACACTACTGAATATGTTGTATATATTGTGCTAATGTAAAAAAGAATAGAAAAGCTTAATTGCATTTGGAACACGTTTTAGATAGCGCAGGAAACTAAGCTAACTCCTGACTGAACTTTTTATAATTCCACTGTATAGAGACTGGTTACCATATTTTTATTGAACTATTAGGCGCAGTGCATCAGAATGAATTTTAGAAATAATTATGTCTCGTGTAATGGACTTCCCATTTATTCTAATTACTCACAAATAAAAGTCATTCCTGGCCACTCAGAAGCCTTGATCGCAGTTTGACTTACTTGTCTATAATGGTGACCTATTTCAGAATAATACATCTTGCATCTTGAAGTTACATTAACTAAACATTGTTGCCTATACTCCTTAATGTTTGTGAGCTCAGCAAGTAACAGTTTCTCTACTGGATAAAAACACAGTTCAGCATACTTGTGAACAGTATGTAAGTAAACTAAATTAGACTAAGTTTAAAACTAAATGTTTCCAGTGTTTAAACATTTATTTTCCTCCTGTATAGACAGAAAGAAACAGTCAGTTGTCGTCTTTGTCCCCTTGTAGGGCTTTGTGAGCATAATTTGCATAATAATTTATGTATTTTCTTTTCTGGTTTAATCATATAGAATGGCTTCCTGCAGTAACCATTTTTCCAACCAAAGGTGTTCATTATTGGATACATCTTATAGAAGACCCAGATGTCTGACAATGTTAAAAATCCAGGTTTTATAAGCAGCTTCTGTGTGCCTTTAAAACATCATTGATAGTTCATTAGGAGGTAAGCTTTCAAATGCCATTAAGCTGAACAGATGGATATCGGGTCTATTTTTTGAGAGATAATGGATAAAATTGCAGTGTCTAAGGAATGCTTTTGCTATTAGTACAAGGTAGAGCTCAGAAAAAGCCAAATAATTACCAATTACGATGATGATTTTGATGACGACTGTGAGGGGTAGGGTGCAGTTTTCTAAAGATTTCTAATTCATTAGGGGGAAAATGACACACATACTTCTTCTTGTAAATAGAACATTAATAGGAAATACCTGTAGAAAGGTTTCATATTATTGCTTTCTTTACAGTACAACACAGAAGAAAATAATCAAACGGTTATGTCTCCATAATGGTTGTTGTAGGTTTGGGTAGGAGGTTGGCGGGTTTTTTTTAATTTTCTTTTTTCTTTTTTCAGTAGGGAGAAACAGATCAGGTAAGTTCTAAAGGGGTAGCCCTAGTAGTCTAGTTCATCAAAACAGACAAGGAGTCTTGTGGCACTTTCAAAGACTAACACATTTATTTTTCCCAGGAGCTTTTGTGGGAACAGTGCCACTTTGTCAGATGCCACTCTGGCATCTGGTAAAATGGGATTTTCATGAGAAAAATAAATTTGTTAATCTTCAAAAGCACCACAGGACTTGTTTGTTTTACGATTAGGTAATTACATTTCATCATGTCTTATCAAACTCAGTAATTTGGTACATCTAAATACAATTCTTACTAGAGCAGTGTCCCATAGATTTAACTTTTAAATGCTCACTTTTCCAAAGTAAAGAGATGCTCAACAGCAGCGTGAATAAAAACAGAAAAAGAAAACTAACATGATTTTGTGCTATCAAACTTACAAATATTTTTTCATGAAGATGCTCTTTTTCAGTATTAGTTGGACTCTTAATATGGTCACAGGCCTGATGTTCCTAAAATGGAAATTATTTGAACACAACATTCAAATTAATAAATGTAGACTTTGTCTAAATTGAATTGTTTTGTGACTTCCTTAGGAAATCAGCCACATACAGGAATATTTAAAATGAGTTTGGGAATGGTAAGCATCAATTACATAGACCATAAAAAGATATTTCTGAAATTCATTCTTCAGTAACTGTCAGATGCAGTGATATTTATTGTAACTGAATGTTATATTTGAGTGAAGTTAAAATGTGAATTAGGAGGTCATTACAACTCATTCAACTGGACAAAATTCTTTACTATCAAAGCTCTTCCTTTTAGGATGGAGGGAATACTGGGTGCACAGACCCTATTCTCTCTCACTGTGAACATGCTTGAGCTGGAATGTGGGAAGCTCCATGATACCATGGAGGCGTGGTGTACGTACACTTCGTTCCTTGTGAAGTGATGTTTCGATGGGTCACAGATGTTTTCCAAAATTAGCATGTCTAACTTGGTTTCAGCGTGTAGGAATCAATGGCTCCATGTCAAGTTGGCAGGC
>ML682013.1:21776507-21855821 GCA_007922195.1 Podocnemis expansa
GGACTAGATGACCTCGTGGGGTCCCTTCCAACCCTATGATTCTATGGACTCTGATTTTATCTGTCAGGTGTTTCTGTTATTGAATCCAACTTTTTCCTTTAGAAGCATAAGCACTCCACCAAGTACTTAGAGCTGCTTCTTCATCTGCAGTTGTTTTTCTTGGGTATTTATCCTTGCTTCCATGGACATGTGGAGTGACTGTCTTTCCAAAATACATATTGTTCAGGTGGTGGAACTTGGCACTGTCATTGAACTCATTGAGTAGTTACCAATCAGGAATCTGTTACTTTTGATATGAAAATTCTGTTGTACAAGCTAGGAATGAAACATATACTTCACCAATATTGTACTTTCAGTTACAGAGAATAGATTTAACAATACAGACAGATCCCATTAAGTGCTTCTAGAGCTGTGATTTTTTTTTTTTGGCTCTCTTTATCATTAGAATGACGTGTGTGTACGAAACAGTGTTGAAAAAGATTTATAAATAAAAAATGAGATTTTCTTTGTCCACAAAAGCTTGTTCAAAGTAATAATGTTTGTTGAAATTTGGCACATGTACAAAAATGATGCATGTTTCAAGTAGTTTGGAGGAGTGTTGATGATAAGATGACATCAAACTAATCAGAATACAAAAGAAAAAAAATAAGTGGCAGATTCATAAACATACCTGATGATAAATAAATGAAGCATATTTTTTAATTATAGAATTTCTCCTGGAATGTTGTTTCTATGGAGCATTGCTGAAAATTTAAAACACATAGGATATATGCATTGTGTTTTCACTCTAGTTTCTCATGCACATATTCTTTGCAGATATTTCCACAAAATTATACCATGCTGCTATTTTTGTGGTTTCTAATATTTTTCTTATGGCTAAGAAAAGATGCTTAATGTAAGGAAAATTATATAATTTAGCAATACAATAAACAGTGAATTAATTAATATTCAATAATGAACTCTGCATTATTACAGTAGAAGCGTGCATTCCAATGAGAGAATTGTTAAATAATTTGTAAGTTTTGATTCAGGGAAGCTTCTGAAATACTTTGCAATGGTAAAATGTATTTCCTGAATTGACTTCTGGCGGAATAAAAATTGTGTATATTTTTAGCTTTACAGGGCTAAAATCAATTTAGTTGTGCTGAAAATGGGAGTAAATATTTTGTACATAAGGTCAAAGAAATATTTCACCTTGCAAGTTGCAAAGATGTATAATTTCCAAACAGTTCTTTCTCTCCTCAGTTTTCTGGTGTTGCAATTTTAGAAAATAAGGTTTTTGTTTGAAATTTCAAGGAATAAGCAAGCACGTGATTAAATTTCCTAGTATACTTATTCTTTAAACAGCTTGCCTATAAATAGCCCACTGTGTGAGTTTTTGGATTTACAGATTGGATTCAGTTGTTTTGTTGTTGGTTATGATGATGATCTCTATTTATGGGTCCATTTTGAGGGCTATTTAATACTAACCAGATAGTAAGCAGTCTACCAAAGTTACTGGAGGCTAGTTTTTTAGGAAATTTGTGAACTTAAGAATATAACTATGACCCAACCAATATGGCTGTCAGCCTCAATTTTTGTGTCTTTTCCTTAGACACAGATTTCCCTTAGATTTTAAAAATAACTCTTCAGAAAGGAGCACATAAATAAAAACAAACAAAATCCATATTGTAACTGTGCTTTGAGATGTGGGTGCAGATATAGATTACACCTGAGTGGTTCCATGCCCAACGTGCTGGAGCCAGAGAGCTTTCTGTTGTAGTATTCATTGTGATGGTGCATATGCCGCCTCATGGCTCTTCCAAGGGTAGGTTAAGGCATCACTACCTTGACTACTTCTCAGTTGCTTTGCATCGGAACATGTGTTGATGTAGAAGGGATGGAGGCTGAGCAGTGGGTGGGGGTTGTGTAATACACATGTGCACTGATATCTTGAAGAACACCAATTACAAGAAGGGTAAGTAACCATTTTTCTTCATCTATTTGCAGATACTTATTTCATTCGGGTGACTCACTAACAGTTCTGTTTGGGGTCTGTCTACATGTATATACTGCAGGGCTGCCTTCTCAAAGTTAGCTTCAGATCTCAAAGCAGTCATTAAGGTATAGTGATGGGTGAAGGTATTCAGAGAGGAGCAAGTAGCAGCCCTACATATATGTAATATGGGAATATCCCTGAAAAAATCTATGAAAATAGCTAGAGTAGTTCTCTTCAAGGAGGGGTGCTGCTAGTCTCTATGCCTTTATAACCAAGGAAGAAATTTGTCTGGATATTGTTTCTGTTAAAATCACTTGACCTTTCATTCTGTGAGTATAAGAGAGAAAAAAGTGAGAAGATACTCAAATGATCCTTAATTCTATCTAAACAGAACACCAGTGCTTGTCTCACATCTAATGTGTGCAGGCACGGTTTGACTGTATTTGAAAATGGCTTTGGAAAAAGTACAGCTCAATATATAATCTGGTTTAGATGAAACAAAGATACAAGTGTAGTTAAAAAGTTAGACTGTGACCTTAAGGCCACTTCTTCTTTGAAAAATTGGCAATACTGTTGGCCTCCCATCAAGGCCTGTTCACCTACTTTTCTGGCTAAGGTTATTGCTATTAGAAAGGCCATCTTCTGTTAGAGGTTAAAGGGACAGTTAGTAGCTAAAGACTAAGACAGAGGACCATCAGGATAGCCAGTAATGTGTGAAGATTCCAAACAAGTAGTGTCCTTTTACTGGAAGGAAAAAACAAATAATGCCTTTTAGGAATATAACAAGCATGGGGTTAGAGAACCCTGACTTTCTTTGAGCTTGCGGATGGCTCACTGAGATTGTTGCTAAGTGGACCCTCAGGGAACTATTAAAAAGTCCAGGAGAGGTGACGTGCAACAGATTATCTAAAATATCCTTAATGTTGGCAGCTAATGGCTAAATTCCCTGAAATGAAGATCAGATCAAGAAACGCTTCCATGTAGCCAGGTAAGCCACCCTAGTGGACTCGACTCTACTGTTAAGCAGGATCCACTGAACTGCCTCTGAACAGTCCTTTTCTGTTTGATCTTGCTACTGATCGTTCATGTTGTGACACACAGGAAGCTTGAGTCTGGATGTCATGTTGAACATGCTATAGAAAGTCTGAAGGAAGTGGAAGAGGACATGGAGGTAGGATTGAGAGATTGTAAAGATCATACTGTGAAGATCCATGAAGAAGCTCAGGAACGAATCTACACGGGCACATCCTGAGAACCTCAAGCAGGGGTATTCTGTCTACCACCCAAGATCCACAAACCCAGGAATCCTGGATGCCCTGTCATCTTGGGCATTAGCCCTCTCAGAGCAGGACTGTCAAACTATGTGGTCTCTCTCCTCAAGCCCTAGGCCACCAGCACTCTCAGCTATCTTTGTGATACCTCTGACATCCTGAGAAAACTACAATCCATCAGTGATCTTCCAGAAAATACCATTTTAGCCACTATGGATTTAGAAGCTCAGCATCCCACACAAACATATTAACATTATCAGTGTGTACCAACATTCCACACCAAGATGAACTACCAGTCATCAGAAAGTTTCCCTGATGATGACAAGGTACACCTGATAGCCAAACTTTGTGACTTTGTCCTGATTCACAATGACTTCAGATTTGGAGGCGATCTATACCTTCAGTCAGTGCCATGGGTATGGGTACCTACATGGCCCCATAGTAGGCCAACAGTTTTATGCCTGATCTAGAACATCGCTTCCTCAGATCTCATCCCCAGTAACTCTCCTTTGCCTATGCTACATTGATGACATTTTCATCATCCAGACCTATGGGAAAGAGTCCCATGAAGAATTCCACTGGGATTTCAACAATTTCCACCCCAGCATCAACCTCAGCCTAGACCACCAGTCCACAGAAGAAATCCACTTCCTAGACACAACAATACAAGTAAGGGATGGTCACATTAATACCATCCTATACCGAAAACCAACTGACTGCAATACATACATTCATGCTTCAGCTTCTACCATGGACAAATTACATGATCCAATGTCTACAGCCAAGCTCTAAGATACAACTGCATTTGGTCTGATCACTTAGACAGAGACAAACATCTGAAGGATCTCTATCCAACATTCTTAAAACTTACAGTACCCACCTGTGGAAGTGAAGAAAAAGATTGACAGCGAGATGGGTACCCAGAAGTCATCTACTTCAGGACAGATGCAACAAAGAAAACAGAACACCACTCTCTATCACTTACAGCTCCCAGTTAAAATCTCTCCACCATATCATTAAGGAGCTACAACCTATCCTAGAAGATGACCCCTCACCCTCTCAAGCCTTTGGAGGGAGGCCAATCCTTGTTTACAGACAGACCCCCAACCTGAAGCACATGCTTACCAGCAACCATTCACTGTACAAGAACACTAACTGAGGAACCTATCCCTGCAACAAACCCCATTGCCAACACTGCCCACACATTGACTTCCGTGATACCATCACAGGTCCTGACCACATCAGCCATGCCATCAGGAGCATATCTATTAATGTGTCATATGCCATCATTTGCCAGCAGTGACCTTCTGCCCTGTACATTGGCCAAACTGAGCTGCCCCCTGATTGTAGGAGCTAGGTAAATGAGGGACAGAGGCAACAATATTATCTTAGATGCAAAAAAAAAAAAAACAAAAACAAAAAAAAACCCAAAACAAACAAACAAACAAACCCTAGCGCTTCATTGCTTCCTGACAGAATTGATTGGACCAGGCCCCACTTTGTCTGTTTACATATTACACTGCAGTCACACAGTCAGTAAATATCTGAACCAGCATGTCACTGATGTGCGTGAGAAAAGCCTGGAAGGCATTGTAAATCACTCAGCGCTTGAGTTATATAACAGTTATTTAACACAAATAGTTATACTCTGTCCATAAAGATTAGATTCACAAAGCTGCTGAGAGCGCATAACATTCCCCTCGGCAGTCTGGACTGAACACCATCTTGACTTATCCCTAGTGTGTGGAACCCTCCTCTCCCACGTCAGCCCACACATAACCTCCTGCAAGCAAGTGATCATTGACTTAGTGAATGAGTGCTGCTGGCCAGCCACTTATGCAATAAAAAGATCCAGCAAACAGCCCTGATCCCGGATGCAACTTTAGGAATTTACAGAGCACTGTCTTTTATAGATCAGTGATTCTCTACTTTTTGTGGGTTGCAACACTCTTTTTGTGGCATGCACAACCTTACAGACACTCCAGTCCACCTCCCACTCCCATGCTGAATCTAGCCCCAACCCCGGCTCTCTGTGAGACAATGCTGTGTGGAGATGCAGTAAAGTATCCTGACACAGTGGTGAAAAACTGCTATTGCAGAGTTCAGGGATGCGTCCTGCACCCTACCAACTCATTTATGTCTGGAAATGTATCAAATAAATTAATATGCAGCAGTTCTGTCACGCTAAACCAAGTCTCTGCACACAGATGCACTCATTTAAATATAACAAATATGTTTATTAACTAGAGATTTTAAGTGATTATAAGACAGGACTCTAAATCAGATTTGATTAAAAGTAAATAAAAAGCAAATCACATTCTGAACTAACCTTCACACTTCAGTAGGCTTATAGTCTTTAGATGGCTCTCATCATAGGCTGGTTGGTCAGGCCCCAACCAGGCTGTCTCCCTGTGGACAATTTTGATGTTCTCTTGTAGATGGATTATGAGAGAGCTCTTCTGAGCATGATATCCCTCCCCATTTCAAATGGGGCCTCACACTCCTTCTTTGAGGGTTAGGTAACAAAAGCATTCATTCATGGTTTTCTCTTCCTACTGACTTGATCAGCATCCCCTTATCAGATGCTTAGCTCAGTCCATTGTTTGTAGAAGATCTCGGTTGTTTTATGCATGCCCTAGCAGGGCATGATCTAAAATCCTGCCTGTAGTATTTATTTGTGTCTGCCTCAAGCAATGTGAAAGACATATTATCTGGGAATATTATATAGCAGAGCCTTATAACCACACACATGACATTGCAAGAAATATACTTCCATAATGATTATGTTCAGTAAGCCATGAGCATTCAAAAAATACCATACTGTGACATACTATGTATTAAACAATACACAATCGCACTATAAGGGCGTACATAGGGTGCAGTCTGTCACAGAGTGCTCTGCGGCATGTAACTGAAGCAGTAGTAACTATTGATTTTGCAAGAGAAGGATGAGTAAAATGAAAAACTCCATATTACATTCCTCTTCTCTGTTTACCACACTAGGAACTGTAGAACTATAGTATCAACTTGTCCAAAGGATGATGAGTTGGACAATAGTTTAACTTGAACCACTTCTGAATCATGTGGAAATTCAGTGTTGCATAGCAAATCATGTAAGTCCATAATGGCACATGGCTCAAATGCCTTACATATACTCAGATTGTGTGATGGAGTGAGACTTGAGAGAGAGGCAGAATTGTTAATTGCCTGAAACCAGTCTTTTAGGAGAAAAGCCAGTGAATTAGTAGAATTGAGTAGGCACCTGATGAACTCAATTTTCTCTATTGGAAACAGTGTGGACTTTCCCTTGATCTATATAAAACCTAGATGATGGACTAGAGATAGTGTGAACTGGACATACTGGAAAATCTGGCTTTCATTTCTTCCTTGTCCTAGCATATTTGTTGAAGTAGGGGAAGACATAAATCTCTTCCCTTCTTAAATAAGCTGTCACCATTGTCATATATTTGCTGAAAACACTTTTGGGGTGGCAGACTGGTCGGAGGGGAGTACTGTGTATTGCTAATGTTGGCCCATGATCACGTATCTCAGAAACCTGCTGTGGGTTGACAATACTGCCACATGAAAATAAGCATTATGAAGACCGAGGGTAGCGAACCAGTCGTTGTCATCTAATGAAGGATGGCTTTTTCTCCAGTGACCATGCAGAATCTTATATATTTTATGTATTTGCTAAGATACCAACATTGAATATAGGTCTCAAACCTCTTTGGGCTTGGGGAATCAGAAGACACTATGAGTAAAACCTCTTATTTCAAGGGCCTTAGAAGAATGAAGCAAATAGAATCTGGATTTATAGAAGTGGTATTTCATAAGATGGGTTCCTGAAAGGGTACTGGGTCGGTGGGTGGATAAGAGGAATTGGGGAGGCATTGGATATATTTTCCCAGCTGGCTGGTGCTTAAGATCCACCTATCAGTGATAACGGTTTCCAAAACACTGAAAAAGCAAGACAGTCTGGCCCAAATGGGAAGGAAAGGACAGGAAAATCACTCATAAGTGGATTGCTGTTCTCGAAGTGGAGGTCAAAAGGGTGTCTTACCGAAGACTGACAGAGGACTAGTTAGCTGCTTGACTGTGGAGTCAGAGGATCTCTTCCTGTGCAGCTTATGCCTCCTTTTTGAAAAATAATGTCATCTAGAAGTATTAGCATGTAGCATATCTGGTACTACTGCTGGAAGTATTATTGATACTGCTATGATAGCCAGGCCCTCGATAGCCATTTGTTCATCACTGAAGTACAGATTCTAATAAACAGAGCTAGTACTGGAGTCCTTATATATGTGTAAAGTCTTATGATTTTTTTTTACTTTTTAGAGAGCAGAAGTGGAAATAAAAATATTTAAATCATTCTGTGGAGACAGAGAAAATTTTCTCCACGCACTTAGCAGTAGTAGCTAAGGAAATTGCTGTGTGCCAAAAAGGTCTTTGCTGGGTCCAAGCGAGCCTTGTATATAGGCAGGGTAGCCCTTCTAGATGCTGATTGCTGAGGGCACTTGTGTCCATGAATTTATGTGTGTTCTCTTGGATGAACTCATCTTTAATACCCAGCACTGCAGCAACCCTCTCTTAGGAGGGTTCATAGGACTTAAATTCCTCTTGAGTAGAGGAGGAGGCAAGGTGGGCCAGAAGTAGAGACTTGTGTTGAAGTTCAGGAATAACTCTGTACTGACAGGAAGGACATTGGTGTCAAAGATGACACCAGTGTCTCATCTTTTGTAGGCCTCCCAGCCTGCATTGACACCAGCGCCATTGGCAGTCTGTATATAAGAGGAAGAGATCCAGGCATGCCAAAAACTGTAGGAAGCACTTCTATTGTATACCAACTGTACAACAGGAGAGTGTGGAATGGATAGGCAATGCAAATCAATTTCTGCCTGATAAGCCTGTTGTTGATAAGTTATTGCTTCTGACAATGTCAGTGCTGCAGTCATGTGCATTAATTCCAGTGCTCAGTGGCCATTCCACACATGATAGTGCAGTCAATGATATGGTACTGATATATTCTTATCATGTTACCATGGAGATGTCGGTTGAGGTCAAGGCTGTAACCTAGGTAACTGAGGAGTTACAGTAACACAAGTCCTTCGTTGGGGAAGACGTCACTCCTGGATCGGGAATGACTTCAGTTTGTTTTATGGGTCCTCTATTACAATGGCAGGCTCCACAGAAGAGGTTGTCTTGTCTTTATCCAGTTGAAAGAATCTTAATCCAGATGACTGTCAAAAACTACAACAAACTCTGTAGGTGCCTGACTGTCAGGGTGGTCAGATAAAGGCCACGTTACTGAAGTGGACCTCATCAACTGCTCCATGAGGTGCTGTCCATGATTGAGAACTCTTATCAGCATTTTTTTTTTTATTGAAAGAGCAGTAGATGTGATACCTCTTTTTACTGCGTCTATCATTAAGACACCAAAGGTAAAGTGTGTATGTGGGATCGCTATTTGGGATAGCCACCCCATGTGACAGACATTTTGTTAAAGGCTGGTAAGTGCATACCAGCAGGCTTCACATGAAACTAACGATTAACTAAAACTAAAAGACAAGGGAAAAACTTGCTGATGCAATAAGAGAAACCACTGTGGGAGCTCCAACTTAGGCCATGGGCAATGAAAAAAGAGAAGCCAGGGTGATGCAGCCCTTCTGTAACTTCAGGAAGGGCCAGAAGGAGATACAGAGCATATGTGCCCCAGCTGTGGTAGGCTGTGCGTGTGCACACCTGATTGGAATATGTATCAGCAGCCACTTAAAGAAGAACTTCGTTTTAACAGTACTGATGGCTGTGCAGTTTTGGCAGACAATTCACAATGAATTATTTATTCTGTGAATTTACCTCCTTCTGTTCATGAATTATCCATGAATAGGTAATTAATTTTTACAAATTTGTTTACTATTCATAAATGTTTAGCAAATTTTCTATGTGAACAGCTTTCTGTCTGGAGACTGACTACTAACAATTTTGACTCAAGCATTTGTAATTTGTGGTTTGCTCTTTTTACATGGTAATAGAGCTAAGTCACACACACTGTTGGTTCTGTTTGTTTATTAAATGATCTATAAGCTTCTCAAAATGGGGGAGTACTTGAAGAATATAACCATTGTTTCCATTCTTTGCATGGATTGGGGAAGGAAGAATTTTTTGGGAAAGAGATATTAAGAATTAAGGTGGTTTAGAGATTTTTTTAAATTTTTTTTTTAACATTTCCCCATATATCCTTTGTACAGAGTGCATTAATTGTATTTGACAAAGCAGTGCATTTTTATTTAGCTGTGCATACATGTACACTGCAGCCTTCTTTCATTTAGAGTGTTCCTTTGTCAGGAGTTTGCTACTAAATCTAATTTCACTCTATCCTACAAACTTCCTCCTCTTCAGAAAGTGATAGTTTGCATTTTTTTAAAAAAGAAAACTAGGACAGATGGCAGATATGCTTTTATTCTTTAAATTCAGCTCAGATCATCACAGCTATTCCAAGTTTCATACATACTATAGATCTCCTGCTTGATTAGATGAGTGTCCAGCAAAATATTTCCATTAGTGTAAGTGGGAGAAAGTTTTGGCATAGTAGGGTGTGAACAACTATCTGCCAGCCACAGCATTTACAGTGTTGCAATGATTAAAATACTCCTTTATGTTCTTGAAGAGATTAGAAGCTTGAAGAACATGCAGTGGCACAGCACGCTTGACCCTTTAGGAGTACACAAAACCATGATCTTCTAGAGACTTTTGAAAAAAGTACAGTATTCATATTTGCTTTGCAATTGGTCTTGTGTATACATAATTGGCCTACAGAATGTGTCCTGGGCCTCATAATATTTTCGGTGAAGGATAGAAGCAAGCACTGAGTAAGTGACAGTCTAAACATCTAGAGAGTGTGTTTTGAATCAAGAGCTCAAAAATCAGTTTGTTTGAAGCTTCCTTACTTGCAGTTCTATAAATCATATTTACTGCTTTTCTTTTTCAGTCTAATTTTTGCGACTTTACTTTGTTTGTTCTTTCTGCTTTGGTTCTTTTCTTTACACTTTAATGACATTCGTGGCAGACAACTCAAATTTTCCAAAAGTGGTGATCACTTCTGAGATTGTGACTTTCCCTGCTATGTGTATATGTACTTGTGTACAACAACATATGCATATGCATCAGGTACTCCTATGTATAAAATTAGAGAATGTTCAAATGAGTTTTGAAAAATTGGGTTTGTATTTAAAATTAGCCAAAGCTATCTGCATGCTTGGGGTGTTTTTTCTTTCTCACAGACACCATCATAGGTCCTAATCAAGTTTGCTACTCCATCAAAGGCTCATTTACCTGCTCATCTACTAATGTGGTCTATGCCATCATGTGCAAGAAATGCCCCAACACCTTATATATTGGACAAACAGGACGATCGTTCCGTAAGAGACTGACTGAGCACAGAGCTGATATCAGAAATCAAAGAACAAAGAAACCAGTTGCTGAGCACTTCCATCTTCCTAATCACTCGATGATGGATTTGTTAACGACTGTCGTTAGAGCTGTACCTGGGACATCAAGACTTCAAAGAGAAACAGCTGAACTCGAATTAATATGCAAGCTAAATTCTGTGAAAGCAGGACTTAATTGAGACTATGGGATCTTTTCCCATTACAAAGGGTAATTTGACTTCAGGCTTCCCAGGGTTTGAGCCTGTAAACTGCTCTGATTTGCTGTTACTTTATGAGCTGATCTTATGTTTTACACCCCCTTGTTAGTTTCATTCCTTTCTGTAAGTTCACCCATCTTCGAAGCATCTGAGGAAGTGGGATCTTCTCCCACGAAAGCTCATGCAAAAAATAAAACTGTTAAAGTGCCACACAACTCCTTGTTGTTTTTTTTACTGGACTAGACTAACACGACTATCCCCTTTGAAATTTCTTTCTCATGTCAGGTGTTCTGTTTGCAGCTCATCTGTAATATTTACTTTTACAGTTTGCTGATTTTAGTGATGAGCTGTATCTCTTAGTTCACCGCACACCATTGTTGTTTATGGATTGTCTTTCATACTTATGCCATCAAAGATTAAAAACCAGATTGCTTTATTTGACTTCCTGATTTATTCTATGGAAATTCAGCAATTCCCAGTCCAGTAAAAATTACTGGATATGTGTGTCGTCTTATTTTGTCTAACTTTGTTTTGGCTGGTACAACTTTATTAAGGCTGTCTCGAGAGGCCATCAGTGTTATTGTGTTGGTGCCTAGCCCTGTGTGTGGCTGTGAAATCATATCATTGCAATTTTTCCAGCCACATGGTGAGTTTCCCCTTGGGATTCGTAAAACTAAACTTAAATTTATAAAATTCCTTCTTTTGGTTCAGTATGGTTTTTTGTTTGTTCCCCCCCCCCAATACTAGCATTTAACTGAGCTATGTCTTTTAATTATTATGTCACACCATCATTTCATTTTACAAACGAAATGATCCTTCCCCCCTCTTTCCTCCACCCTCTCCCCCCCTTCCCCGCTGGCTGAGTAAAGGAATCCCTGCAAGGGCAGACTGGCACTTGCACAAATCTGGGGAGAACACCTGATCCTGTGTGCACCCCCATGTCACTTTTGCTTTCGTCTCCTTTCACTGATCTTGAGATGTAAGTCCAAGTCCAGTTAAGCATTTACAAATTGATTCACTGCTAAGCATCCTGGAAGTCCTAATGGATATCATCTGATTATGCCAGGAATACAAGTCTCCTTACAGTCACTTTCATTTGAGGTGGGATTTCTTAGCTGTGTCCTGGTGAACTCAAATTGATGGCATGGATCAAATTGGGTAGCAAGAGAGTGTGCCTTATCTGGCTAACACAGGCTATGTCTATGCTGGCAGGGGCAATTTCACCACCATCAGTTTGCCCTTCTGGGAGTGGATCGCAGTATGAACTTGCTGTGCCACTCCTGGCAGTCAGCCCTGGAAGTCCTGGTGGTCAGGAGGCATAGGGAAAGGCCAACCACAAGGGACTTGCAGTCAACTTTTCTCTAATGTGTAGCGGTGGCTTTAATAGTCACTGCTAGTTACGCAAGGAATTAATTATGTGTTCCTTGCATAACTGGCAGTCGACTGCCGCTGAATTTGCCCTAAGTGTAGACAAGGGCTCAGTCTGCTCTTTCTGGGTAAATTCTGCCTCACCATCAGACCTGGGCCACTCAAGTTGGCTACTAGATACTGTTAAGTCTGTTCATCACTCTGGCTATTCATTTGGAGTGTGGTGTTAACTAATGTAAATAAGCCTCCTAGGGAGTTTTCCCTTAAAAGATACTTATATTATCTGAGCTGGGAAAATCCAGCTTCTACACTTCAGGCCCTGAGAGCTAAACAGGTGGTAGAAACATTGCAAATGTCCTGTTTTGCTCGTATTCTCTGGCTCACCCTGTTTCCAATACATGTGACTCACTTTCACTGTGATCCTTTGATTTCCTTCTCAGTTTTTTACCTCTCCTCCCAGATCTTTTCTGTAGCTCATTTTCACCAGCAAGTTTCAAGTTGACCAAAGCTTTTCCAGTCTCCCCTTTTCCCGGAGGAGTGTGCTAAGTTGCATATATTCTGTGCCTTTCCTAAAAAGCAAAGCAAAGCAAGGCTTTTAGTAAACATACTTTCACCAGAATGTCTAGAGACATTTTGACTCTGATCTTGTGCTCCACTAAAATCAATGGGAGTGTTTGCATTAGCTTTTAACAGGCACAGGATCTGACTTCATATCTGCCATATAGTCATAATGCCTTTCGGTATCACTGGGTATATAAGGAGCCTTTTCGCCTATCTCCAGCGTCAGTCCAGCTGTGGAATTTTTATATTTCCTTTTTCTTTTAAAATGTTTAATAATAATTATTATATTACCTTCAGCTATAGAATTTAAAGCTTAAACAGAGAAAGAAAATATGTTCTGAGTCCATTATTAACTTTGAGGTTCTGATTTATTAATTATACTTTTGTTTAAAACCTTAATCATTGTAAATTATCCATTGTATCCTTGCTGTCTATTTATATACATTACCAGTTATTAAAACCAATTACAATATACTAATAATAACTAAGAAATTATTAGTGTCTTTTCTGTTTAATCTTTCAAAGTTAAATTAACTACAGTCTTACAAGGATTGACAGATTATTATTGTTATTGGATTATTTGCAAGGTGGGATTCGGATCTTTATTTGACTAATCAGTATTTAAATTAATTATGTACGACTGTATAGTCAGCAGAATTAAGCATGTGTGAAATGGTGCCTTGCTTTTTATGTGGTAGTTTCACCTAGATAACTGCTTAAATATGGTAGTACTGTGGCATTCTTCTTTATGAATCTGATTTTATGCTGTCCTTGGACAAACTGATTGGTTATCATAGCAATACACAAAAGAATGGTGCACAATAGTACCTGGGATGCAATTTGTAGTAATCTATATTTTTTAAGGTTTCATAGTAACATGGAAGATTATTGGAGAATCTATTTTGGCTCCATGAAGTTCCCTGTGAAGCTTTCATTATGATATCATATTTCAGAGTTTATGAGAAATGTACTTTTTCTCATGAGTTCTAAGTAATTTTCTATCTTTTGTATGATGATATTATTATAGGAAGATTGGCTGGAAGAAATCAGGTGTATTAAAATCACACTAGTTCATTCTCCATATCATTAATTTTGTAATATCTTTTTTCTGTCCAGCCAATTTTCTCTCTTTCTCAATCTTTGTCTCTACTTATAAAGAGGGACAGAGACAGAGAGAAAATTGTAGAGCAATGATTTCTTAATTTTTTCACAAATGTTTTACAGTGCCTCTTGCAGTTTAACATTAGTTTGCAGATTTTTTGCTACTAGATTTAACAGATTTTATATTATGCCTATTAAATTTCCCTGCTATTGGGGTGGAAGTTATTTCTAAAGATGTAAAAGCTGTAATTCCATCATGTTTTCTTTTCCAGACATTGGTATTTTATACTATAAATGATCACCAGTTAACCTATTTGTTAAAAAAAAAAAATCTTTATTGGTTCTTAAAAGACGCTGGGAGCCCTGCCTTTGGTGAAGAAAAATGTTATCAATAACAAGAAGAAATATCTGTGACACCTTGCCCATGCTTTTCACAGAAAGTCTCTCTACTTAGTTAGACTTTTGGTCATCTCTTATTTGGGTTAATACAGCCTTTCACTTTTCTCAATTCTTAATGAGCTAATGGACTATTGGTGTGAAAGAGGAAGGGAGAGAGGTGTTTTAGATTCCTTTCTCATCTTCTTCCACCTGAATTGTTTCTTGAGGCACCTTTTGTAGCAACTATGACAGCACTTTTCAGATTAGAATCTAAATTCTTTTTGTGAAACCACGGGGATGTTTTTTTTATGAAAGATTTCATGAGATTCCAGAAAATTGCATTTTACAAGAAACAAAACTTAAAGTATGCAATTGCTAGTAGGTTGCATAAAAGATAGTGGCTAAGTTGACTATGGATTTGAAGGAATTATAGCATACACAGTATTTGCATGCCTTTACTGGCCAGATTCAGACAGTCCATTCTGCTGCATATTTGGGACGGGTGGGGGGGGAGGCAACTAAGAGTATAGTATCTAAGACCTATAGAGTATATACTCCAGAGATCTGCTATGCCCACAGTGTCAGAGGATGGGGTTTGCGTGAGTCCTGGGGAATAGTAATTTTGTGGGTTTGTTAATAGTGGCTATTTTTGGAATTACCTTAGTAGTTGCTTAATGTTTTACATAGATTGTCCCTGCCATAGGCAGCTGAGATATGGGCTCATAATGACATTGCTTTTGCAGTAATAATTGTACTCCTGCACTCAGGAAAATTGGTGCAAGGCCTGAATTTGACCTTGTGACATCTTAGATTTAGATAATTTAATATATTAATAATTCATTGTACAGGCACTAACCCAAGTGAGTGGTGACTGTGACAGACTGGAAAAGTCTTTTGTTGTAAACAGCTTTTTTGGTTTCAGAGTACTTTTGTTACATGTTCTACAGATGGTCAAAGACTTCAATAAGTTGACATGCTTTATTAAATGAAAGTTTTGAACTGTATATTTGGTTTGGGAAGGGTTATTGTTTTCTCTATTAACTCTTTCAATTGTTTATACTCAGTTACAGTATTTCCCATCTTCACTCATGCTTTTTTAACTATTGAGATTCTTGCATCATCTTCATTGTATTTGCACTTATGATTTTATATAGGCCACCTAAAGACAGAGAGAAAGTTTAGCAATGGAATAAATTAGTCTTATTTCTACATGCATGTGATGGTAGTAATGTAGGTACAGCAGTGTGAAAATCCTTTTTTGCAGGCACCTTCTCTGGTGACTTTTGAGTTCCAAATAACCTTTCCCAGCATAAGAACAGCCATACTGGATGAAACCAATGGTCCATCTAGCCCAATATTCTATTTTCTGGCAGTGACAAACGCCAAGTGTTTTGGAGGGTATGAACAGAACAGGGAATCATCAAGCTCCTGTTGTCTGCTTCCAACTTCTGTCAAACAGAGGTTTGAGACACTCAGCATGGTGTTGCAAAGTAAAGAGTTATGGTTTTTAAATGGATTGGTTTCCCAGGATAGTGGAATACTAAACTGTATTATACTGTTCAGCCACTAGCTGGGACAGTTTGTGACATACCTCATTTAAATGAACCTCAGCCATACCTGACGAGCATTAAAGGATCTTATGTCAGACACATCTTGAATATATAAGGAATCTGACCAGACTGCATCTGATAGAGAAGAACATGACACCTCACCTAACTTTCTTGGGTTGGCCCTTTCTGTTTCTTAGCTTGGCCCTTTCAGTTTTGCAAAGCAAAAGTGTTAGTCTTCAAGTGTCATTTTGCATCTTTTTCCAGGTGAGAGTATCTTATTATGCTTTCCTCTTCTTATTGCTGAAATGATACTTGTTTTCACAGAGTGTTGAAAATGAAAAATGACAGTATTAAAGTCCAAAGTTTGTTGTATGACAACTTTCTTTTGCAAAAGAAGCAAGCAGTCCTGTGGCACTTATAAAGACTAACAGATGTGTTTATCATATGAACTTCTGTGGGAGAGAATCCCACTTCATCAGATGTTTGAAGATGGGGAACTCACAGAATGGGAGCAAAACAAATGCAGGGAAGTGTAAGTTTCATAATCAGGTCAGACTGTTACAGCAAATCAAAGCAGTAGTTTAGATTTGGAACTTGTCAACTTCTTTTTGGGTTGACACAGAGAAATAAGAGAAGATTGGGAAAATTTAAGAAAAATCAGGGGAATAATTTTAGTGCTGAATTGCCACTGAAGTTGCTGCTTTGTGAAGTAGAAACAGTCAATAAGCTATGGAACCAAGTAAGCAAAGTAAGCCATAGCTCAAAAGACAAAGCACAGACTTGGAATGTGGCTGAAAACTGGTGCTTTGTCAGTGTACTGCCAGACGTCAGCGCTATCCCTACATGCTACTTGAGGTAGATGCCATCTCATTCTTAAGGAAGCACAAAGCAGTGTTGTGTTTTATATCTTGCTTTGATGTTGTTAAACCCTGGGCAAATTTCTTGCTTCATTTGGAAAAATGAAATAATGCTTAAGGCTTGCATGATGAAAATCTGAAATCTAACGTTGAGAGAGAGAGGAAAATCATTATCTGATTGCTCACCAAAACTTGCTTTCAATGCAATATTGAATCATGTACTAAATCTGTAGCTGAGGAAAAGAGAAAGTTGTGAATGTGATAAATTTGTTAGTTTATTCTTTTTATTAGCTGCATATGGATGAATGAAAAAGCAAGGGAAACTCCAATGTCCTGTCAGACTTTCCATTGCCCCGGGTCACCATACTCTGCCTACTCCCTGTCCTTCTTACAGAGGTGGAGGTGGGTGGCTGTGTCCTTCTACTGCTGCACCCCAAGCACATTAGTCTGTTCTCCCTGGACGCTGGGTTAGTGGACAGGGATTCACTTCCAACTGTGGTCCCTCCTGCCTGCTAGACTTTTGCTGGGACAACTTCCCTCCTTGCCCGTGGCTAGATGATGCTGGAGTGGAAAGGGAGGGCTGCTCCCAGCTGGAGAGGAGCAGAGGGGCTCCAGTTCTGTGGCATAGGAACCATTGCTGCACCCAGGAGGCTGGATAACAGCTCTTGGCAGGCTGCATTCTGGACCCCTGGGCTGTGGGTTGAACAATCCAGTTCTAGAAAGAGTTTTACTTTATTACATTGTAAATAGATAATAGGGATTTTATATCCAAGTATTGCATGTTTTGTTTCTGTCAAAACTTTTGTAGTTTTCATGTTCTAAGTTTACCTCTAAAGAAATATTTTAATATGCATTGTCATGCAAATTTTACATTGTCTGAAATTGTCTATTTGGTTCCTGTTTGAATCCTTGCAATGACAAAAATCTCCAGTTTGTCATTAAAATTTAGACCCCAGTATGTAATATCTTTCATTTACCACTTAAAAATAAATTTAAAACATAACTATCATACTGAATGCTTCAACCTGTAAAACTGCAAGTGTCTCTCCAAAAGGACGAGGCAGCATAATCAATAGTGAAGAGGTTTATTTTTATGATGCCAGGAAGTCTGATACACAGATACAGTTTCAAAGTTTTGGTGTTACAGTGGCCAGTTATATACAATTTCTTATCACTTAAACGATCCCTTTAGGCTTATTCTATCTATTCACTTACGAGTACAGACATTGTTCCACCCAGAAAGAAAAGAAGTGATAATGACCAATACAGGGAAAGACCCTACGACTACATTTGGAGTGTAGGGGAGGAAGGGCTGAGTTGGAGGGAGAAGGTCATTACAGATGGGGGGGGGGGGTAGGGTGCCATCAAGTCTGAAAAGAATGTGCTGTTTTTATTGGAGTATATTTACAGTAGCCATTGCCCCTGAAGCCCTGGTATGTCTGTCTGTCTGTTCAGTGTGAGTTTTGGCCTGCAGTTTGTGGGCTAGAAAAATACCTAAAGCCTAACAAACCGCATTAAAACAAGGATTTAAAAATAAAATAGTAATATATCAGTGACACAATTCAGTGTACCTAAATACTGCAAAGGTCTCCAATCGGTGTATGGTATTGCCCGCTACTCGTGCTCTTAAAGTAGGAACTATTAATCTAATCTTTCTGGTTAATCTTTTTATGTGGTGCCTTTCATGAAGGTATCTAAGCACTGTATATAATGAAGGTTAAAAAAGCTCAGAAATAAACGGTGTATTTCTCTGTTTATTCTTCTGTGCAGAGGAGTGTATCTTTATTGTATGTACTTTTTTTAAACACCTTTTTTATTAATAGGTTTAAAAAGGAAAGTGAATTAACACACAATATTTCCTTTTATTTTTATTCTGGTGGAACACTATTGAAATTCTGACCTACTCCTTGAACTGAACGCTATCAGCCTTATCAGACAAGGTTTCTTATCCAGGGTCTTGCCTGAGGGCTAAGTCTTCCTTTTCCAGTTGTGTTCTCTGGTGGAGTGTAGTTATTTTGGGGTATCAAAGAGAGTAAGTTAGGCAAGTTTCGGTTCATTCAGTACCTTATGGTAGGTGCAGTTTTCTTGCTCTGGGAAAATGTGTCCACTCTGTGTGTATTTCTAAATCTATATGGATACTATCTCAGAAAAAGTAATGTTCATTAGTTAAGTAATATTCATCAGAAGAAATTCAGACTAAATCATAAGAAATTGTTGCCTTCAAATATATTAAAATATTCCTTTTTCTGTATGCGACCATGTGTTTCGCAGAGATAGTGAGACACACAAACCATCATCTTAATCATAGAAATATCAAAGTGAGAGATCCCCCTGCATATGAAACCACCTGAAGCAGTCAAAGCTCCTGCTTCTCATGTTTCTTTGTAGTGGTTTGGATAAGAGGGATGTAGCATACAGGAGCCGCTGCCCAAATTCATTGAAGTTGGCAGAGCAGAACAGAACAAGGCAGATACGATAATGCCTCAGGTGATGGGCAGCCTTTTTTCTTCATTCTGTCTGGTGAACTGTTATGTACAGACTCGCTGTATGCAGAATATGTCTTAATTATTTCAGGTATTACAATGAACAGGAAAACTGAATAGGCCGAACTGTCTCTTTCCATGTGTTTACATTTTTAATCATCCTATTTAGATAACAACATGATATTTTGATTACACTGTCTGTTTCAAAAATATCACCTGTTTTGCAAAGAAATCTTAAAACGTATGGTGGCTATCACAGGAAAATAAGCCAATCTAGCATCATCCTCTTCTGTTAGCTCAGTATTTTCAGGTAATTGAAACTAAGGATGCAATGTAACAGTTATCTGTTTATTTCATTTACTACTGTGTTTATGTTTCAAACTGTGTAATGGTGGCTACTTTTGGCACATGTGACATATTTTGCATTTTTGTCCATGTTTACTATTCTTTAGTTAAGACCTGATTCACACAAACTGCTGTGTTAGTTACAAATGGACTTTCTTGTCATACATCACGAAAGATAAATACTTGCTCATCACTCATTCTTTTACACACTTAGAAAGATGAAGTGAGAATGGGTGAAAGTCACATATGCTTAAAATGGAGCAAAGTCACATTTTCAGAGATGACTTGTGAGATTTCTGGCATAGATCAACTTCTTTGATTTATTTGTTTGAGGGAAGCTAACAGTTATAAAAGTGGAATTGCATCTGAAAGACCCCAGTTTTTTCAAGGAAATATTAAATAGGATAGCAGATACATAGTGATAAAATTAAGTTGCTTTATCTGTAATCAGGGATTGAAAAATACATTTGCCTTTGTGAGCAGATACTTTTCTTTGGCAAGTGCCATCAACTTTAGAATTTGAGATTTTTATTAAAAGGTAGAAACTTGTTTGTGTTAAGGTTAGCAAAGAAAATCTACAAGTAAACCAATGCAGCATTGTCATCCACGGTCTGCAGAACTCTGACAGAAACTAGATAAGAATCAGATCAATGGCACTATGCTACAGTTAGAGATGCTTTGAGCAACAGTGAAGGTAGACGTCGGAGCAATTCATTGCAGAAGTCTCAAAAATGGAGGATGAGGTAAAGCTGGATTATCAGAGAGGCTCTCACCATAATCTTGCAGCAGCTAGGAAGCTCTGAGGTGGGAAGAACCCAGAAGATAAGGTGGGAAGAATGGTACGTCTCCTTTCCAGCAGCCAGAGAGGGTTGTGGAAGTTGGGAGTTCATATTTATGAGACACTAGGTGCAGACTCTTATGTAAATTGGAACTGAGAAAGACTGATGGATAACACCCTGCAAGTAACTGCAGAATCTGACATTTTTCACTGGAACTAGGGTGGGAAGGGACCATCTCACCTAGTTATTGCTCCTAGACAGCAGGGGAGTCTTATGATTTGTTCCTTTGACTGTTAAGTCTATTGTAAATATTCTAAACTGTGTAATGGGGGATTGTATGGGTCAAAGAGGCAGTTGAAAGGAGAAATAGGAGAGATAAAATCAATGGAAGGCTACGTAGTTCTGAAACAAAAAAAGGAACAATGAGAGGGAAGGGTAGAATCTTAAAATAATTGACAAACAAAAACTGTGTGTTGTGACAGGGCAACTCCATTAACCCCAAAAGATAAAAAACAAAAAACAAAAAACAAAAAACAAAAAACAAAAAAAAAAAAACAAAAAAAAAAAAACAAAAAAACAAAAACAAAAACTAGAAATAGGAAGTAAAAGGGAAAGACTTATGCATTCCTTTCCACTTTCATATTGCCTATAGTGCTATCAATAAAATACTCCAGTACCTCAAAAGGCTTTTCTTTCCATTTTCAACAGATATCCAAAAGTAATACTTATCCAGCTTCTTCAGCCTTGCAGTCTTATATGAAATCCTAACAGTGAGCTCCTATGCTTTCTTATCAATAATATCAACTAATCAGCATATCTATATATCTTACATTCCATGCATTAGGGAAATTGTTGTGCCATAATGTTGCTGAGACCATGAAATATTTGGACATTTTAAATCCTCATTACTTATTTATATTGTAATAGAGGCAAATTCTTTTTAGAAAGCATTTTTTGTATAGTGTTCTGTATGTGACCTGGGTCTCCTGGGATAATCTTCTGAATGTGCCAAAATCAGGGCAAGCTGCAAAACCAGGGGCCAAACCCCCAAACCATTGATAGGTGGTACTTAAAACAGTCTCCCAGTCAATAACAAAACATGCTTCTGATTCCCCACTCTGGTCATCACCAAGCATAACAAAATAGAATCAGCTCCCTTTATTGCACATCAGCTCCTCTGGTCCCCACCCAGCCACTGGCTCTCTTAAGGAAATAGGTTTTCCTGACCCCAAAGGGTCAGCCATGTCACCCAGAACAATATAGGTTTGGATCTTACCCAAAATATCACGCTGCCAGCCAGTCCTTTATTAATTACAACTAAAGGTTTAATATAAAAAGAAAACAAACAAAATATGAGAGATGTTAAAGGGTCAAAGTGAATCACATATATACAAATGATTTAGAGTCCATAGAAAGCAAGTCCTTGCAGAATCTATAGTTTGGAGGCTAGTCCCATTCCTCTGGTATACACCTAGCACTTGGGTGGGTTGCAGTCCTGTGTTCAGTCCCAGAAGAATAGCTCCAGAGGAGGGTGTTGGTTGCAGACAGACTGAAGATAAAATGGAGACTGGGTAACTTCCTTTCATCACCTTTTGGCTTTCGCATGCTCTCAGATTCCTTGCCAAATCAAAATGGAGTTGAGTCACATGGTCAATCTGGGTGACTGGTCAAATAGGTTTCTTCCTAGGCCCACTGTATCTGGGAGTAGCCTTGATGAGCCATCAAGAGGACAGTGGTTTTGGAGATACCCAGTCTGAGATTGAAACACACACACAACAAATAGATTCCTAATTTCTAATATAGACATGACAGCTACATATGCACCATATAATCATTCCTGGCAAATTATAACCTTTCTATTGGTACCAAACATAGCATGTCACATATGAATTATTGCAAATATGAAATATTAATATGAAAGATAATCATAAACAGCCCACTAGACCCTAACAGCATTATATGGTATTTTGGACACTTTACTTTGCTTTTCAAAATACCAATCCTAACTCGAAAATATTTCATTTCCTATGTTTCTTTACCCAGTAAAAGTTAACTTACTATGACTATAAAGTATCAATAGCAAGGTATCTGCTATTTTTCTTCTCCGTTCAAGAACTCAGATTCTCTAATGTTTCTAGACCCTACAGTCAACAGTTGTTACTCTTTTTGGTCGTCTTTAGATTTTGATCCCTTAACTATATAATGGGCAAAGGAACATTTCAAGGGGGACATGCTGAGCTTAAGCAATGGGGGGGCTGGGAAGGGAGTGCCACCAAGCTCTGCTCTGTCCCCATCTCTGGTTCCAGCCTCATCTTCAACCATACCTCTGCAGCTGGCCACAGCCCTGACCCCAGGCCTAACTGCAGCCCTGTTCCTGGTGATGCTCATAGGTCCCTGTTCCTGGTCCTCCCTGTGGCAGCTCTGGTCCTGTTCCAAGCCACAACTTCCAACCATGACTCCCAGGGTAAGGAGGAGTGCAACCAAAATGTTGGGGTCACTGTTTTAAATGTATTACAGTAAAGCCAATTCTGAGAGCTGCAAATACATCTTAAACTTTTCTAGTACAAAATTTTAATATTCTGTAACGAAACACAGGACAACAGAAAACTCAGGGGTTAAGTCGTGGCCCCGTTGAATGAATGGGAGTTCAAACTTCTGTGGAGGCCCATAGTTAGCTTCAGGTGTGAACAGTTGAACTTTGGACCAATACTAAACTTAATGGTCCATATTTGGAAATAATCATAACTATTCTTGGTCATAAGAATGGCCATACAAAGTCAGACCAGCAATCCATCCTGTCTTCCATCAGTAGCTGCTACCAAATGCCTCAGAGGGAATGAATGGAATATGGCAATTATTTAGTGATCCCTCTCTTGTCATCCTACTTCTGTACTGGTCTATGGTGGGCGCTGACCCCTCAGAAGCAGGGTGAGAGGTGGTACTGGGATGTGCACCACCAGACTCCATCTAAAAGAGGTGGAGTCTCCCATCAGTGAGTCGGTGTGGAATCCTACTGTAATGTGCTGACCAGGTTACAGGCCCAAAGCAACTGATTTGCAGTTGGCCATCTCCTTTACTATAGTATGTTCAAATATTTTGCTTGATAGATTAACAATCACTAAACAATGTGCAGATGAACCAGAGTGGTAATAGGTGTTTTTCCTCGTGTAGTTATACTTAATTGTACAAGTTAATCTTTTTTAAAATGATTCAGATGATTTTGTGATGTTCATCACCTGGTATTTGCAACACTTCTGGTGGGCAAGGTAAGGTTGGGCTGGCTCTATTTGAGTAGGGGTGAGTGGCTCCTCCTCCTCTGGCTTGGCAGGAGGCCACGTTGCCTCACTACACTTCCATATTTACTTTCTCCACATTGTTCGTCAGACGTCTTTTGTATTCCTTGCAAGTTATCTCCTTGCTAAACTGAATAGTCCCAGTCTTTTAAATCTCTCCTCAGATGGAAGCTTTTTGCATACCTACCACATGCTGCATGCCTCCTGCTCATCTTCACAATATGATCTGTGTATCTTTTCTGTTCACCTTTGCAATGTAGCTCTATGGTCTACTGCAGTGGTTCCCAACCTGAGGGTCTGCGGATATGTTACAGGGAGTCCTTGGTGCTGCTCCCTGCTGGGATTGGAACCCAGCTGTGGCCCTGATGCTCCCTGCCGGGGCTGGATCCCGGTGGGGGTGGGGGCACACAGAGGGCTGCCTGCTTCTGCCACTTGCCAGCTGCTGATGCCAGTGGCTTCTCGGCTTTGCTCCCCTGCAGGGCCTGGCTGGAGGCCGTGGCAACCCTGCTTGCTGGCACCAGGAGGGGGAGGGAGCCATGGCCACAGTGGCTACTGTTCCTCACCTGGCTTCTGGCGGCATGGACCAGATCCTGCTTGCAGTGGCAGTGGCAGTGATGGACAATGGATCCACAATTTTTTTTTTTTTGGTACAAAATGGATCCGCAGCCTGCAAAAGGTTGGGAACCACTGGTCTATGGCAAAGTGTGTCATTTAAGTGTTTTTTGAAATGCTTATGGCATGCTCTACATTACAATTATGATATCATGTGTCCTGCAACATCATGCATCTGCACAGATGTGAAGAATGTTCCCAAGTGTATTTCACATTCTTGAAGCTGGGGAGGGAGGCAGTCAGAGCTGTCTTCAGACACTCAGTGGTGATATCCATACGAGAACAAGGAAGATTAAGTGCCTTGGATTGAGGGGAAAAAATCATCTGACTGCAAGAAGGGAGCTAATGGAGTTGGGAAGAAAAAGACACTTTGAACTGATCTGGGCTTGTGCTATGGTTTCCATTTTCTTAGCAACATCAAAGACTGATACCTACCCACAGAGCATCCTCTGGTGAAAGATCATTATAGGCGGGCCTGTGCGATAAGACAGTGATCTTAGTTTAGAATGAAAGTTATCTTTTATTTGATTGTGATTATCTCCTTGACTGATTTCACATATAATCACTTAAAATCATGTTTTGATCAATAAATTCGTATTTGTTTTATCTAAAGCAGTTGAATGTCAGAGGTGTAAGCGTGATGGGCTGAGAGCAAAAACTAATGCATGTTAATTTCTATGTTAAATTGATGGACTGGTGTAAATAAGCTTGCATAGCTCACTGGGCATGCACTATGTCTTGCAAGATGGAAGTTTCTGGAGTTACACCTGGGGGTTGATGATGCTTGCTGTGGGACCATCCCATGACAGACTAGTGAGAACAGATATCCACCAGTGCCTGAGAGACCAATTACATGCTGGAGGCTGGCATGAACTGACCCAGGAGTGGGGGTTCATACAACAAGGTCGGGGTAAGTGAGGGCCCTGTAGTGGACAGTTGGGTTGACAGTGGCACACCAGTCCAGATTGCAGGAGGGGAATATCACAATACTCCTAAAGACTTTTGTTGTCCTTATTTGTATTTTGTACTTTTTTCAATTCTAACAAAACTTTATTGAGATGTGGAGACCAGAGCTGTATACATTATTCAAGGCATAAGCGTTCTGTGGATTTATACAGTGACATTATGGTATTTTTTTCTCATTTTCTCTCTCTCATTATGGCTCCCAACATTATGCTGGCTATTTTGACTGCTTCTGCACACTGAGCAGATGTTTTCACAAAGCTATCCATCTTCTTTTCCATTAGACCTTCTCCTTCTTTATCCTGTGATTGCTTACTTTGCTTAAAAGCTCTTGGTGAGGGATCTTGTCAAATGCATTCTGAAGGTCCAAATCCAGTATATTCTTGAGATCACTGTTGTCTGCTTGCTTAATGACACTTTCTAAGAGTTCTAAAAGATTGTAGGGGCATGATTTCACTTTATGATAGCTATGTTGATTCTTCCTCCAAAATTGTATTTGTCTCTGATAATTGTGTTCTTTACTATAGTTTCAAACAATTTGCCTGATTCTGAAGTTAGGCTTACTTGCCTGTAATTGCCAGGATCACCTCTGGAGCCTTTTTTAAAAATTACTGTTATATTAACTGTCCTCTGATCATCTGTTACAGAGGTTGATTTTAAACATTAGGTTATGTGCCATAATCAGTAATTCTACAGTTTCATACTCGAGTTGCTTCAGACCTGTTGGGTGAATACTGTCTGGTCCTGGCAGTTTTTCCACTCTTGAATTTATCAGTTTGATCCATAATCTTCTCTATTGACACCTCTGTCAAGGGCATTTCTTCAGATCTATCATCTAAGATTGGCTTAGCTGTGTGAATCTTATATCCTCTGTAATGAAGCCCAAAGGTAAGAAATTGTTTAGCTTTTCTGCAGTGGACTTTTGTTCCATGGGTAAATCTTTTACCATCTTTATTCTCTAGTGATTCCACTGATTGTTCGGCAGCTTTGCTGCTTCTGAGGTGCTTAATTTTATTGTTGTTGTTCTTCAGATTCTTTTTTAGCCTACATAATTATTTTTTGCACTCCACTTCCCAGAGTTTATACTCCTATTTTGTTCACTTGGATTGAATTTCCAATTTTAAAATGGTGCTTTTTTGCTTCTAATTCCCTCTTTTGCTCTGTTTAACCACAGTGCATTTTTTTTCTGTTTTAATTTGGTGTATTCCTTTAGTTTGAGCCTCTATTCTGTTGTTTTTAAAAAATTTCCAAGCAAGTAGCTGGCAGTTCACTCTTTTGACAGTTCCTTTTAATTTCTATTTAATTGCTCCCTCATTTATGTGTGGTTCCCCTTTCCCCCCTACAGAGTTGTTAAATTCAATTATGGTATGGTCACTATTTCTCGTGGTTCAATTCTTTTCACTTCTTGGACCAGATCCAGTATGACAGTTGTGAGTAAATCAAGAATCACCACTCCCCTTGTGTATTCCAGGACTAGCTGCTCTAAGAAGTAATAATCAACGATATCCAGAAATTTTGTTTCTGTGTCCCATCATGAGGTGACATTTACCTAGTCAGTATAGGGCACTTCAAATCCTCCATTATTATTGAGTTTTCTGTATCCTATCTAAACTCACTGGGTATCTTACAATTATTGTCATCATCCTGGTCAAGTGGTTAGTAGTCTGTTCCTCCTGCTATATTGTTATTATTCAAGCGTGGAATTTCTATCCGCACTATGGTAAAGTTTGCACCATAATCTTTCATGGGAAAGAAATAATGGAATGAATCACAAAGGAAAAGAAATATAATAAAAGGAAGATATGTAGTTCCTTTACAATTTCTAAATGGGAAATTAACAGTATGCTATAGCTATGTACAGTCTCTGACAGATATTACATGACTTTATTAAATTAAGTCACAGAAGCTGTGTTTCAGGAAAGGCTGGCAGGATGCAATTGCTAGCCAGTGCTTCACTGAGGCTTGAAGATTTAGTTGTCAGTCTAGTATGTGTTCAGATGATGTTGACAGTTGGTGTCGGATTGAACATAATGTAATCTATGAAAATGATGTGTAATATTTTATCGTGATATAAAATTGTATTTGTCGTTAAAACTGTATTTATTCAAATATTGTATTTTCGCTTTTGAAGACAACCTGAAGATTCTGACTCCAGTAAAAGATCGATGTTCAGATAGGTGAATGTTATTGAGTCATATCTTGTAGAAATAGCCACTGTACTTGAGCTTGCATGAGTTGTGGCTGTATTTACAAGCCATAAAGAGATGTTTGCATTCACATAAAAGAGCAAGACTGTGACCAAAGAATTGATTTTCTTTTTTTAATCTTATAACTTGTCTGTAAACATTGATCACGCTAAGTGCATTGTAGTCTACCTCTTTAAATTAAGTTAATTGAATCTTGCATTTCTATAATGCCTTTTCATACTGAAGGATCCCAGAACACTGTATGAATCTAGATAACTGTATTGGCATCTGTGTACTTATGGTGGTATTACAGCATCCTAAGCAAAATAAGATTTTTTTCTCTGTTTTTGTATGTCTTCTGAACACATTCCTACTTTGCAAATTGTCAAAGGCCATGATCACTTGCAGTACTCTCTATATAACAAAAACATAAGATAGATTTGCTAAACTTCACTCATCTACATGTCTGTTAGAAGTAATATTTTTGACAGGTGAATAAAAAATCATGGTGTTTTTCACTGTCATTGTCAATTTCATAAGAGTGGAGAAGTAGGTGTGGTGGTTGGAATGAAAAGTTTCCAAGCAAATTTTATAAGGTTGAAATAAAATAAATATTTTTAATTCTTTTCCCCATCCTCACTGAATTATAGCCAAATATAGATTTAAACACAATAGGTCTTTTATCACTCACTGCAGCATTTTGCAGTAGTTTAGGCCAAGATGTGAAGAAAATTGTATCTAATTGAAATCACAACATTCTATGTAGGCAGAAGGGAGCTACAGTATTTGTACTATTGTGGGCACTAGTGCAGCTACTGCTATGTTTGAAAAACTGCAACATGAGACAATGATCATTTGAGTAAAGGTGAGGAATGAATGGAGGATCATTACATCTGAAAGCTTGAGGCTCCACAGATTGAGCTAAATGGCTAAAGTCTGTAACTGATTAATATCTTTTATGGATAGGGCACAAATATGAACATACAGTATAAACTGAAGAGTGGGTTACAAAAGGAATTTAAAGGAATTATAAAGTTTCCTGACTTGACAGCAGCTGTTAATACAAAACTAGTTCTTCAGGACTGTCTATGGGGATATCTGCCTACTGAATCAGTCTCCATTTCCAGTAAAACCTGGAGATTTCAATAGGGTGATCTTTTAACCGTTAATCTGTCCTCTCTTTGCTTAGCCTATGAGATTTGACAATCTAAGATCACAGCCTGACATTGGAGGAAGCTACTCAAAATAAGCCTTTAAGATTATGCTGTTACCTTAGAATTTAGATCCTTAGTTTATTGAAACCTAGCCTCATTTGAAGGTAAAAAATTATGTATTAAAACACATTGATTCACTTTTTCCTAATTGTGATGAAATTATTCAAGGAGCATAAATACCCATTAATGATAAAATGCTTGTATACAGCTTGTTTTAGACTTTTTGTAGTAATGAAAAAGCAAAACAGGGTCTAATATGTTAAATTACAAGCAAATTAAACAGAAGTTACTGAGAACGGCCTTTTGCCTGTGGTAGCGCTTGTAACATTCAATTATATTTAGGGTAGAAAATCTAATTGATGAACTTTCTGAAAGTGGTCACTTGGCTTCACTAGCTTTCACCTGTTTTATTGTCTTGTACCCTGGAAAATATACTTCTGAGTTGCAACTTTATTTTAATATCATCATCATCATTGGTTCCTTTATTTATTCTTTGCCACATTAATAAGGCATGAACCATCAGTATGAGTTTATCAATGTTCCATTCAGTTCTAGGCCATAATCGATTAGTTATACTCTTCTGTGTCTTCTGCCCCTTCTGTATGAAAATACTAACCATACAGTCAACCCATTTGTAAGACCCCCCCCGCCCTCTTCACATTCAATTCCTTCCCAGCTCTCGCCTGATGCCTATAAAAATTTTGCTGAGTTGTTACTCATGAATGTAAGTTACATGGCCTATTTATTTAAATTTAACATAACTGTGCATTTCTTCTTCCTCTCCCCTTCCCTGATCTCTTCTTGTTTGCCTTTACAGTGTGACTTCCTTAGGGCAGTGAATAGTATTACACAGGTATGGTACACTTTAAGAATGCTACTGTCTTCCTAAGGGGAAAACTCAATTTAAAACAACTTCCTGTTTTTGCTCCTATAAGCCAATTCAACATTGTTAAAAATTATAATAAATACTGTTCTTAAGTTATTCTGAATCTCAAGGACTTCATGTCTTTATATTTTTCCATTTTTAAACTGTCAAATTATATTTGATGTTTACTGAAATATGGTGAGCACTAAAACTCTTGCTCTTAGCCTTGTTTTGTGAGACAAAAAGAAGATGATGATGATAATAAGTTTATTCTTATGACAATTCGAAGCAAATCAATACCAGAACATGGTGGTATCTTTAAATGGCTATTAAGACCCTACATAACCATCCTGCTGTACAAAAAATGTTCAAACCTGAAAAAATCTTGTTGTTCTTCGAGTGCTGCTCCTGTCCATTCCTTAGTAGGTGTCTGCACGCCCCGTGCACGGCACGCCGGAAATTTTTCCCCTAGAGTACCCGTAGGGTCGGCTGTGGCGCCCCCTGGAGTGGCGCCGCCGCCACTGCCTATATAGCCACGAGCCGACCCGCCCCTCCTCAGTTCCTTCTTACCGCCCTGTCGGTCGCTGGAACGTTCCCTGGCTTCGTGCTGCATTGCACGTGGCCGCGTTATTCGGAGTACCCGAATCTCTTGTTGTTTATAGTTAGTTAGTGTTAGTTAGTTAGTTGTTAGTTGTTCGTGTTGGATACTTCGCCCGCCCCGGGCTCGGGGTCGGGCCATGCCGGGCTTTAAAACTTGCGGACGTTGCAAGAAGCCCATGCCCATGGACGATCCGCATGGTGATTGCCTTTTGTGCTTGGGCGAGGCTCATCTCACCGAGAGGTGTAAAATCTGTCGTGGCTTCAAGCCAAGGACCCAAAAGGACAGGGTACAACGCCTGAAGCTGCACCTCATGGAGGAGGCTCTTCGGCCGGTCCCCGGCGATTCGGGGTCCAGCACGGCACCGTCGGTGCGCAGTGCACCGGCCTCCTCGGCACCGTCTGCGGCACCGAAGCCGGGCCGCACTAAGACGGCAGCAGCGCCTCGGCGCCGTTCCTCCTCCCCGGTGCCGACTAAGAGGAAGCGCCTGGAGGAGACGTCCCCGCACCGTGCCCCGGTGCGGCAGGGAGACAGCCAGAGCCGCGCTGGCCAGCCGGTCTCTGTATCCCCAGCGTCGTCTCGTGACCCTTCAGAGGCACGTTTTAGCCCGGGTTCCACTTCTTTGCCGACTCGAGACATTTTGGAGGAGGCCTTGGCCCTGCCGACCACGCCGGAGGCTTTCGCCGCAGCGCAGGCGCTCGCGGCACCTTCGGCCCCGTCGGTACCGTCGTCGACCTCGGCACCGCGTCCGGCACTGTCGCGAGGGAAGCCGGCTCTTCTACAGAGTCGGCGCCGCAGTCCGGCACCGTCCCGGGAACACCGGCACCGCTCACCGGCACCGGCACCGCCCCGGGAGCACCGGCACCGCTCACCGGCACCGGCACCGGTCGTCGCAGCGGCGGGAGCTCCTCCTATCCGATCCCCCCAGCGGCACCGAGAGTCTCCACTTCGCCGTCCACGAGAGAGCTGGCACCGGTCCCCGGTACCGTCGGCGGCACCGCCATGGTCCCCGCACTCCTCTTCAAGTTCAGCGCCAGAGTCGGTGCCGGACCGCCCCCAACAGGTTGCAGGTCCTGTTCCTCAGTCGGCGCCGGCGGTTCCGCCCCCTCAGTGGCCCGGCTGGCAGTGGCCCTTCTGGACTCCCTGGGCCGTCCACGCATCTCGAGTGGGCGCTGCGCCCTCCGCTCGCTCGCAGGTTCGACTCCCTCCATCAGCTGCGCTGGGCGCTCCTCCCCCTGTCGGTACCGGGGAGTTGTCGGAGGTTTGAGTCCTTGCAAGACGAGGCGGACAGGGAGAGTTTCACTACGGGGGCCCGTAGTGTAACTTCTGGGACACAGTCCAAGGACCCTGAGTTCGAGGAGTCCTCCTCTTCGCCCCCCGATGAAGCGGTGGCGGGAGCCAAGCCCCTAGCGATCCTGGACGATTCTAGGGTCCACCAGGAGCTCCTTCGTCGGGTGGCAACCGGCCTGAACCTACCAGCCGAGGACATTGTTGAGGACGCGGACCCTATGGTCGACATTTTGCTCCCAGAGACCCCAGGCCGCGTGGCTTTGCCTTTTATTAAAACTGTGCATAGCACCACCAAGGCGCTTTGGCATACCCCGGCCTCGATTCCCCCTACGGCCAAATGCGCTGAGCGCAAATACTTTGTTCCCTCTAAGGGCTACGAACATTTTTATTCTCATCCCGCCCCTAATTCCTTGGTGGTTGCGGCGGCGAATGAGCGAGAGCGGCAAGGTCGACCAGGGTCCACCCCTAAGTCCAAGGACTCAAAAAACTGGACCTGTTTGGCCGCAAGGTCTACTCTACTGGGGGGTTGGAGCTGAGGATAGCAAACCAACAAGCTATCCTCAGCCGTTATGTCTTTAACGCCTGGTCCGCCATGGAGCGTTTTAGTGAGAACTTGGAGCAGGACTCCAGGGCGGCCTTCTCCGCGTCCATCCAGGAGGGCAAGGTGGTATCTAAGGCCCTCCTGCAATCTGCTTTGGACGCAGCCGATGCTGCCGCACGCTCCATGGCTACGGGGGTGACTATAAGGCGCTCTGCTTGGCTGCAAGCGTCTGGGTTGCCCCTGGAGGTCCAACACACCATCCAGGACCTGCCCTTTGAAGGGCCTGATCTGTTTCCTCCCCAGACTGACACTCGTCTCCAGACGTTAAAAGATTCACGGGCGCTGGTTAAGTCCTTGGGTCTTCACACTCCGGCAAGCCAGAGGAAGCCGTTTAAGCCAGCGCCTCCTCCTTCGCGTCCCTACTTCCGCCGCCAGGACGAGGACCGGCGAAGGGGTAGAGGGCCACGTCGGCCGGCTAGCCGTCACCCTAGTGGACAAGGTCCCTCGCGCCCATCGGGGGGTGCAAAGAAGACCTTTTGAAAGTCAGCTCGGGGGAGACGTACCGATCACCCAGGATCCAAACACCCTTATTTTTTACAACAGACTGTCCCATTATGCGCCCCGTTGGCGCCTGATTACGAAAGACCGCTGGGTTCTCAGGACGGTTCAGGAGGGCTACTCCCTCCAATTTTCTTCATTACCCCCCTCGGCCCCTCCTATGCCTCGTGGTGCCCTGCGGGACCAGGCCCACCGGCTCGCCCTACAAGAGGAAGTGCGGGCCCTGCTCCAAAAAGGAGCAGTCGAAGAAGTCCCACCGTCCTGCAGGGGCAAGGGGTTTTATTCCCGTTACTTCCTTGTCCCCAAGGCCAAAGGGGGCCTGAGGCCCATACTGGACTTGCGCCGGCTCAACCGGTTCCTGCGCAAAATCCGGTTCAGGATGGTCTCCCTCGCCTCCATTGTTCCCTCTCTGGATCCGGGCGATTGGTACGCCGCCCTCGATTTACAAGACGCGTACTTCCACATCGCGATTCATCCGCGACACAGGAAGTTTCTGTGTTTCGTGGTGGGGCATGCCCACCTACAGTTCACCGTCCTCCCCTTTGGACTCTCCGCCGCTCCGAGAGTCTTCACAAAGTGCCTAGCGGTCGTGGCGGCTCACCTCCGAAAGCAAGGAGTCGCGCTCTTCCCATACCTCGACGACTGGTTGATCGTGGGGAGATCGCGGCAGGAGGTCTTCGCCCACCTAAGCGTGACCCGGTCCCTGTTCACTCGCTTGGGCCTGCTAATAAATGTTCAAAAGTCGACTCTATCTCCTGCCCAACGGACCGCCCCTATGAACTCTGTCCTCGATTCCACATCGGTGCAGGCAAGCCTCCCAGCCAGCCGCTTCCAGACGATAAAGCAGACAATAGACTTGCTGGTGCGGTTTCCTCGGGTATCGGCCCGCGAGTGCCTTCGCATATTGGGTCTCATGGCCGCTTGCACATTTGTGGTTCCCTTCGCCCGTCTGCGAATGCGGCCCTTCCAGTTGTGGCTTGCGACAGTGTTCCGCCCGGGGCGGGACAATCTGGACGCCATGTTATCTGTGCCGCCGGTGGTGCTCGAGTCCCTGAGTTGGTGGACGCGTACCCCCAACTTGTGCTCCGGAGTCCCGTTCCGTTCCCCTCAGCCTTCCCTGCGCCTGACTACGGATGCATCCGATGTCGGCTGGGGCGCTCATCTCGGAGCTCTCCGAACTCAGGGCATGTGGGGAACAGCAGACTTGCCCCTACACATCAATGTAAAGGAGCTGAGGGCGATCCGGCTTGCTTGCCGGGTATTTCGGGACCAACTCCGGGGTCGGTCGGTATCGGTTCATACCGACAATACCACTGCAATGTACTACATAAACAAACAAGGTGGTACTCGCTCACCCCTCCTTTGTCGGGAGGCCATGCGGCTCTGGGAGTTTTGCATTCGCCACGAGATCCGACCGGTGGCGTCGTATATTCCCGGCCTCCGGAACTGCTTAGCGGACAACCTCAGCCGGAGGTTTCTCACGCACGAGTGGTCCCTTCACCCGGAAGTGACGGATTCGATCTTCCGGAGGTGGGGTTATCCCCTTCTGGATCTTTTCGCCTCTCGGGTCAACACAAAATGCCGGAGTTTCTGCTCCTTTCGGGGTCGCAGCCCCGGCTCCATAGGGGACGCCTTCGAGATCCACTGGGGCGGCCGGGGTCTCCTGTACGCCTTTCCCCCGACCCCACTGGTGGCCAAGGTGCTGTACAAACTGAAGACGGACAAGGCGCTGGTCGTCTTGGTCGCTCCCGCCTGGCCCAGGCAACATTGGTTTACGACCCTGGTGCGGTGGTCCCAGCGCCAGCCGATTCCGCTTCCGCTCAGACTGGACTTATTGTCCCAGGACGGCGGGAGCCTGCTTCATCCCAACCTGGAGGCCCTGCATCTCCACGCGTGGTGCCTCCGTGGCTGACGGGTGCTGAGCTGCTATGCTCCTCCCCGGTGCGGACAGTATTGTGTGGTAGCAGGAAGCCCACCACAAGGTCCACGTACGTTGCAAAGTGGCTCCGGTTTGCGCGCTGGGCTTCGGAGCAAGGAGAGGACCCGGAGCTGGTTTCGGTTCACCACCTCCTGGACTACTTGTGGCATTTGAAGTCAGAGGGTCTGGCGTTGTCCTCCTTGAGGGTACACCTAGCGGCGATTGCGGCCTTTCGCCACGCCCCCGGGGGTGCCTCCTTGTTCACGGTTCCCCTGGTTAAGCATTTCCTGGTGGGTCTTTCTAAGCTGTACCCAACTATTAAGGCACCCACAGTCCAATGGGACCTGAATACAGTCCTTGTTAAACTCACTGGGGCCCCCTTTGAACCACTGGCGACCTGCTCCCTTCTGTATTTGTCATGGAAGGTTGCCTTCTTGGTGGCTGTCACATCAGCCAGGCGGGTGTCCGAACTGCGTGCTTTGGTGGCTGATCCGCCGTATACGCAGTTTTTTAAGGACAAAGTACAGCTTCGCCCGCACCCTTCCTTCAGGCCTAAGGTGGTGTCGCCCTTTCATCTAAATCAGGACATCTCCTTACCGGTTTTCTACCCGAAACCCCATGCGTCAGAGGAGGAGCGGCGTCTCCACTCCCTAGACGTGCGCCGGGCACTCGCTTTCTACATAGAACGGACTAGGCCTTTCCGAAAGACCCCCCAGCTCTTCGTCACTGTGGCGGACAATAAAAAAGGCCAACCGGTGTCCTCACAACTCATCGCCTCCTGGATTGTGGCCTGCATTAAAGAATGCTACAAACTGGGCGGCAGGCACCTACCGCGGGTAACGGCGCACTCCACTCGGGCGCAGGCGGCTTCCACTGCCTTCCTCGCCGGGGTCCCGATTGCCGACATCTGCCGGGCGGCAACGTGGTCCACCCCGCATACGTTCTCGCAGCACTATGCCGTCACCCAGCAAGCTCAGCAGGACGCTGCGGTGGGCAGAGCGGTGCTTCAGTCCATTTCCTTGTGATGTCTCCCACCTCCGAGGTATGGCTTGTTATTCACCTACTAAGGAATGGACAGGAGCAGCACTCGAAGAAGAAGAAGAGGTTACTTGCCTGTAACCGGTGTTCTTCGAGAGGTGTGCTCCTGGCCATTCCCAATCCCTCCCACCTCCCCTCAGACAGTAGGGTAGAAGGAACTGAGGAGGGGCGGGTCGGCTCGTGGCTATATAGGCAGTGGCGGCGGCGCCACTCCAGGGGGCGCCACAGCCGACCCTACGGGTACTCTAGGGGAAAAATTTCCGGTGTGCCGTGCACGGGGCGTGCAGACACCTACTAAGGAATGGCCAGGAGCACACCTCTCGAAGAACACCGGTTACAGGCAAGTAACCTCTTCTTCAAACTAGCAGCCTACAAATATCCATTGTTAATTGGAACCTGTGCCAGGAAGCTAACCAGATTATTGATGCCTATTACATTATTTTTCCCCCCCCAGTTTAATTTCAGTGTTGACAAATGCTAGGTGATTGAACATCGTAAGAAATAATCTGACCTGTTTAAAAACATTGTTTTCTAAGTTAACTAACTTTTCAAGAACAAAACATCTGGCAGCCACTGTGCTTCATCTGAACAGTGTTTATTTGTTGTCGAAAAACCAAACAAAACATTTGAATGTACTATAAAGAATGGTTTCAGAAGTAACAATTACTGTTACTTAGTATTTTGAAATGGACAAAAATGTGCCTGGTACCTCACAATACCAGTAAGAAGATATATTTCCTTGCCAAAAGAATGTATAGACGAATAAGATATGATGTAACAAAGGTGTGAAAGTATTTAATGAAATATTAGGTAGGAACCTGGGGGGGTGTTTTGAAGGAAAATGAAACCTCAATAAGATTGTGTGGTTATTTCCATTGGACCCTCAGTAAGTCATTCCATTTAGGTACGTCTGACCTTTAGTGTAAGAAAACTTGGTCCTTGAAATGCATACCTATACCTTAGTTCCGGTATCCATAATGAAATCCTTAAAGTCACCTGTTTATTAGAACTGGTGTAAAAACAGAATTCCTCTTTCATTTTGTCCTGAATTGAGACAAAACGTAGAAATCTTGGAATTTTTTGTAAAATGAAATATATTCTCTGAAGTTTTGTTTTGGCCTTTTAATATTGCTTATTCTTCAAGCATGTCACTGTGAATATCACTGTTAGTGGACATGTGTCTCATGCATGTGAGACTGGAGTCCTTGAACTATCAGTTTCCCTCAGAGCCTGCTTATGCTCTCATATTAGGCCATACAGTGTAGTATAGTTGTGACTCTCCCTTAGTTCCCTCTTGTCACACATGGCTATGACATGGAACCTCTCAAGTGTCTGACCTACTTAGTCATTAGCTCTGGCTGCATCTTCTCATAATTCTTCAAAACTTAAAGATGTCTTTTGATCCATTGACAAAGAATTGCCATGAAGGAAACTGATCATTCTGGACTGAATATCAATGGTCAATGGTTCCTGTTCAGGGCATTTTAACATGGTCGATTCTGGATCTGTGGGCTTCAAGCCCTGCCCTTTCTGTGATATTAATTACCCTGAAACAAGTTTACAGAATGTTTGTTCATTAAGAAAAATATTTAAAAGTTTAAACATTATCTCAGTTTATGGAATTATTTTAATTGCATAATCAGTTAATAGCTAAACAAACCATATTATGGACTATTTGTAATAATGGGACATTTATTGATGTTCATTTTTCATTTAAACTTATTTTATTGACCACATATGAAGAATAAGGGGAGCAGAACAACCATTGAAATAAAATAACTAATTTTCTACTAATATCGTATTGCCTACTAAGGGCCAATAAGAACACAGAAGATAAATACCAATCTCTGTTTTTATTAAAACATCTTGTATTAAAAGATCAATGATTTGTGAAGTCAAACACTCAAAAGTTAAGAAATGCCAAATTTACAGTTGAAACATTTAGCTCCATTGCACAGACAACTCTGTCAGTTAATTTAATTAAGTAACTAATAGTACCAGACTCTGTTAGGCCCTATATCAGCCAACCAGTATAGCGAATGGAGCACCTATTTTGTCAATGGATTTTGCAGGTATTTTCTGGGCAATAAGAACAGCCATACTGTGTGAAACCAATGGGGTCCATCCAGCCAAACAATTTGTCTTCTGTCAGTGGACAATGCCAAGTGCTTCAGAGGGAATGAATGGAACAGCTGATTGTCAAGTGATGCCTCCTCTTGGCCATGGGTAATGCAGCAAAAAATATTTGCACTTGAGAATCCTGGATCCAATTCCAGATGTGGGAAGGGAGTTTACTAGTGTTTATACACAGTTTTGCTGCATCTCCCCTAATTTGTCTCCATCTCCTGCTTTCTTCCCCAGAGTCTGTCTGTTGTCCTCTGCTTTTGTGCCTTCCCCCACACATCTAGACCATCTAGTCTAACTTTTTCTGTCTCAAGTTGCCCCTGTCCTCATCTCTCCCTTGCAGTCAGGTAAGTCCAGATACTTCCTCTTAGTTCAGGCTCTCTGGGTGCCAGCTAGCTGTGGGAAATCTGGGGACATTGACATTATAGGAGAGTTTCCATGTTTTCATTTCTGAGGCCCAACCCTAGAATGGACCCTTGGCAGTGAAGAGGAGTCACTGCTAGAAAAGTCCTACTGAGCCCCTATGTAGTCTGCAGCTATGATGGATCTTGTATAACCTGTGGTCATTGTGTTATGTGCAGGGATCTTAGAAATCTGTTTGCCGGAGAAAATAATGGAATTTGTGTCTTGACAGAGAATCTTTAGTTTTACGTTTTGTGAAAGTGTGTGTGTGTGTGTGTGTGTGTGTGTGTGTGTGTGTGTGTGTGCGCGCGCACAAATATCTATTAACTGCAATGGAATACAATTTATCTTATCTAATTGGGAGTGGGGCCAGAGCAAATAAGCAGAAATTCAGATACTCTGGAGAATGGGCAAAGTGCTGCAGCTTTTGCAGTGGAGCTCAGCCTGTCATTACTAAATAGGGGGACTTGGGTGGTCATCACAGAGCCCCAGCTCCCAGGTCTGACAGCTTGAACTCTGCTGTTTGGGCTGCCTGCAACTGACAGCCTGATACCCACCACTTGGGGCTGAAGCTCTTTGGTTACTCTCTGGATTATCTGGAGTTTTGCTTATCTAATCTGGGTCCTGGTCCTATTTAGATTGAATAATTAGCATGCCACTGAAGATTTTGGCTAGGGAAACTAAAGTTCAGGATTTCATTTTAACTGTGGAAATACATAGATTTTTATGGCTTTTTATCAGATATTTTTGTTCTTTGTTTTTTTTTATCATTGCATATTAAGATCCTTGGTTATAAGTCTCCCTCAGTGACAGATCCAAAGAGGATGCTGTCTGTTTCAACTATTAACTAGACAACTTGGCTCATTAACTCAAGCTGTACAGACTAAACTTTTAGCTCCCTGAGTTCAGTCTGTGGTGTTATGTCTACACTAGAAAAGCTTTGTTTGAATTTGTTAATTTAGTCCAAATTAGTCCACTGTGTTAATTTGAACTCACTGCCTTTAGTTCAAACTTATTAAGCTAACTGAGGGTTAATTCTTGTCTACATCATCCTTAATTTGAACTAACAATCAAACTAAGAACTTAGTTCAAACTAACTGGCAGGTCTTACTGGTTTGAACTAATCTTTCGTTAGTTCGAATTGAAGAATTCCTTAGTTCAAACAAATGAAAGCCTAGTGTAGACAGGTACTAAATTAGTTAAAATTAAGCCTCCTTAATTCTAACTAACTTGCAAGTGTAGACATACCCTATGTGTGTTAGAGACAGAAAGAGAAAATAGAGAGACCCAAAGGTAGATTGGTCTATGGTTACCCTTTATTGTTTGCTTCTTCCTTCTATGCTGTGTGTGCGCAAAGAGGGGGGTGCCTTACAATTTTTTTTTGCCTAAAACAGTATGTAAATACATACATTTCTAGCAGCTTCCCATAGACCCTTATTTGGTTAGAGTAAAAGCTATAAAATGAATATTAATTTCTATTCAGTGAATATAATTTTTATCCACCCCTTTTGTTATTTACAGCTTTAACTTACAGAGCGCAGGCACTTTACCTTGAAACATATTATGTTTGGAAGAGAAATTACTAGAAATTCCTTAACAAGCAGTTTGCAAGAGAGAAAGGGGAGGGAAGGTGATAACACAGTTTTCCCATCAAGAATCTTGTGTGGGAGGGTGAAGATAGCATAGCTTTAGTTATGTTTTTTTACTCAGATGGCCACGAAGGGAGGAGAAAAAGGCAAGATAACACGTCTCTAACTAGAGTATCATTTACCAAAAAGCAAGGGTTGCCTATGCAGTAACCTGTTACAATGGTGATCTGTGGCTCAGATCAATCTGTTTGTTCAGCACTGATTTTTTTACTCACCTAAAATGTGTAATCAGTACTGTCAACTCCTAGGAGCTGTGAGGGGATGGCACACACTCAATGTAGATGGACTAATCAGAGAATAATACTGCAACACATGCGTGCCAGAGATGGTCCTTGACCCCTGACCAGAGCTGGACGGTGTAATAGCCAGAGCCCCTTCCTTGCTTGTATGACCAAGGCTGGGGCAAATGCAAGTGAATGGCATTGCAACCATTGTTCACCTTGCCCACTCCCACATTTTTGCAGTCCATCCAGCACCCATGATGCAGTCTCTGTCAGGCTTCTATTGAACATGTTCTAACGGTGATTTTTGGATGTTTATTCTTGTCCATATTTGTGTAGCTTTTCACAGAAATATCAAAAGGAACAATCTGATACCAAGAAGATGCCTGTCAGATTTCAAGCTCCTGCTTCAAAAGCACATACACCTTCAATGGTGGAAGGGACATCAAAAGGTCATCTAGTCAAACTCCCTGCTCAAAGCAGAACCAACTCCAACTAAATCATCCCAGCCAGGGGATGTGTCAAGCTGCATCTTAAAAACCTCTAAGGATAGAAATTCAACCACCTTCATAGGTAACCCATTCCAGTGCTTCACCACCATCCTAATATCCCACCCAGACCTCCCCCACTTGAGACCATTGTTCCTAGTTCTGTCATCATACCACTGAAAACAACCTAGCTCCATCCTCATTGGAAACTCCTTTCAAATAGTTAAATACTGCTATCAAATCCCTAGTTCTTTTCTTCTGCAGGCTAACCAAACCTACTTTCCTTAGCCTCCCCTCATAAGTCATGTGCTCCAGGCTCCTAATCATTTCTGTCGCCTCCTTTGGTCTCTCTCGAGTTTGTCCAGATCCTTTCTGTGTTGGTGATGTGGAGGTATGGGGTAAAAACTGTATCTATCTACTACCTAAAATCCATAAAAAAGGAAACCCTGGACACCCCATCATCTCAGGCATTGGCACTCTTACTGCTGGCCTATCTGGCTATGTGGACTCCCTCCTCAGACCCTATGTTATCAACATTCCCAGCTATCTTCAAGCCACCATGGACTTCCTGGGGAAAATACAGTCCATTGGAGAACTTCCTGAAAACACCATTCTGGCCACTATGGATGTAGAAGCTCTTTACACCAACATCCCACACAAGGATGGATTGCTAGCCATTAGAAGAACCATCCCAGATGATGCCACAGCACAGCTTGTGATTGAACTTTGTGACTTTGTGCTCACCCCACAACCACTTCAGATTTGAGGATCATTTATATCTCCAAATCAGTGGCACTGCTATGGGCACCCTCATGGCCCCACAATATGCCAACATCTTTATAGGCAACTTAGAACAACGTTTCCTCAAGACTCATCCCAAAACACCTCTTCTTTACCTACGCTACATTGATGACATCTTCATCATCTGGACACATGGCAGGGATGCTCTTGAAGATTTTCACAGAGATTTCAATAATTTCCATGACACCATCAAATTGAGCCTGGAACATTCCACACAGGAGATCCACTTTCTGGACACTACAGTACAAATCAGGGATAGACACATCACCACCACCCTATACCGAAAACCTACTGATCGGTATAGTTACCTACATCCTTTGAGCTTCCATCCTAAACATACCACATGATCTATTGTCTACAGCCAAGCCCTAAGATATAACCGCATCTGCTCTGATCCCTCAGACAGAGACAGACATCTTGAGGATCTCTATCAAGCATTCTTGAAACGACATTATCCACCTGGGGAAGTAAGAAAACAAATTGACAGAGCTAGACAGGTTCCCCGAAGTCGTCTACTACAGGAGAGGCCCAAGAAAGAATTTTAAAAGGGATAGCCGTGTTAGTCTAGTCCAGTGAAAAAACAACAAGGAGTTGTGTGGCACTTTAAGACTAGCAGATTTATTTTTTGCATGAGCTTTCGTGGGAGAAGATCCCACTTCCTCAGATGCTTGGAAGATGGGTGAACTTACAGAAAGGAATGAAACTAAATGCAAGGGGGTGTAAAACATAGGATCAGGTCATAAAGTAACTGCTCTGATTTGCTGTTACTTTATGACCTGATCCTATATTTTACACCCCCTTGCATTTAGTTTCATTCCTTTCTGTGAATTCACCCATCTTCCAAGCATCTGAGGAAGTGGGATCTTCTCCCACGAAAGCTCATGCAATAAATAAATCTGTTAGTCTTAAAAGTGCCACACAACTCCAAGAAAGAATGCAACAGAACACCACTAGTCACCACATACAACCCCCGAGTCAGATTTCTGCAACAGATCATTAGGGACCTACAGCCTATTCTAAAAGATGATCCCCCTCTCTCTCAAGCCTTGGGAGATAGACCTCTCCTTGCTTATAGGCAGCCACCCAATCTTAAACAGATACTTACCAACAACTACAGATTTAACAAAAGAAGCATTGAAGCAGGCACACACCCCTGCAACAAACCGTGCTGCCAAGTCTGCCTACATATCTGCACAACAGATACCATCATAGGCACTAATCAAGCCTGGTACTCCATCAAAGGCTCATTTACCTGCACATTTACTAATGTGGTCTATACCATCATGTGCAAGAAATGCTCAAACACCTTATATATTGGACAAACAGGACGATTGTTGCGTAAAAGGATGAATGAGCACAGAGCTGATATCAGAAATCACAGAACAAAGAAACCAGTTACTGAGCACTTCCATCTTTCTAATCACTCGATGAATGATTTGTTAATGACTGTCATCAGGGATGTGGCTGAGACATCAAGACTTCAAAGAGAAACAGGTGAACACGAATTAATATGCAAGCTAAATTCTGTGAAAGCAGGACTTAATTGAGACTATGGGTTCTTTTCCCATTACAAAAGGTAATTTGACTTGAGGCTTCCCATGGTTTGAACGTAACAACTGCTCTTATTTGCTGTTACTTTATGACCTGATCCTATGTTTTACACCCCCTTGCATTTATTTTCATTCCTTTCTGTAAGATCACCCATCTTCGAAGCATCTGAGGAAGTGGGATTTTCTCCCATGAAAGCTCATGCGAAAAATAAATCTGTTAGTCTCAAAGTGCCACATGACTCCTTGTTGTGTTTTTCTTAAAAAAAAACTGTATGCCATACTCTAAATGTGCTTCACCAGCACTGAATAGAGGGGGATAATCACTTATCTTGATCTGCTGGCAATGCTCCTATTAATTTATAGATAGATAGATAGATCGATCTTATAATGGAAAGTATTGAAAAGAGTATTTAGCTATGAATGAAATGAAATATTTGAAATTACCCTTAGGGATTTATAGAGAAGTTGCAAACAAATTTCAGTTTTCCTGTGCGACAGCAAATTCTTCAGCAATGATATTTCTGATGACTTCTCTCATTGGTTTGGAACACAGTAATTAAAAAAGACAGTTGCAAGTCAAGTTTAGTGACTTTGTTTGATAGTTCATATCCTGTTTGCTAGAACTTAAAACTAATAGCAGTCAGTCACATCTACAAGTGGACTTAGTTCTGTAAACAATTCAAACAAATATCTCTCTGAATTGTTGGAGTCTGTTTTATAGTTGTACCAAGGAGTGAAAAATATTCATTCAAACATACTACATTGCATTAATTCGATCTTAATGTTTCATGATACTGTTTTAGGGTATATAAAGGAATTAAAGCCAAATACACCTGTCAGTAGTTTCCCTAAAATTCTGTCCTCATTTGCCTACTGTTCTTTCATTAGAAACAAAAACTAAAGAAGGTTCAACAGTATTTGTCATTGTAAACCCTGCGAGCAAGGGCAGGCTTTTCATTATATGTTCGTACAGTGCCAAACACAATGTCCCTAATGGGAGCTTGCTACTACTAATTATAATTAATTATCCTTTTCCTGTTAATTCAATCTGATAGGAGAAATGCCATTATAAATAAATCAGGTCTGGTTTAGATCCTTTTTAATCGAATGATAATGTTTTTAATTGCATGTAATAATCATTAGCGTTTTCCCTTTATTTTATTACGTAGATTACATTTTTAAATGGCATGGAAGTAAAACATTTGGGGTCATAGCAGCTAATATTCAAGTTTGTGTGAAAAATGATTAAAGATTCATGATGCAGAAGCAGCTTTCAGGTGGACATGTATTCTGACTTGTTTAAGACCCCAGAAATTGGTGTGTGTCCAGAATGGCGATAGGGGCTTGTAATGAAAATACAGTCATCTAATGAATTATATGGAGCCTTTGACCTCTGGCACTATAATGATTCTCTGCATAATCTGATTCTGTGGCTCCAAAGTTTGCAGCATAATTGTTTTTGTATTTTGTTGTTTAATGTGCAGTGGAATCTAAGCTTTCTTTTGTTTTTAAAAATAAAGTCTCTGCTTTGATGATTATCAATATACACTCATAGTGTCTCTTGGGTTTAGTTTGGAAAGAGACGTGGATGGACAAAAATGTATCTGATGGTGCTTTCCTGATTTCTCAGACCTGTCATTCTCTGGCCCAGATGCAGTTTAAACCATGGCAGCTAGTAATGGCACTTCAGGGGCAATCTGTCAGCTGAGGACACAACAGTGCTCCTGACATGTTCCTTTCCTGAAATGCCCCCTATGCAGAGGTCAGGAATGGCAATGATGTAGAAGCTTGTTAAGTCAGATGGGGACTTTCTTGGGCTGGGAGATTTTCAGTCTGTGAAATGCAGCCTGTTTGCACTGCTAGTTTTGGCCAGAGTGGCAAGTGAGAGTATGCATTCAGTGTAAACCGATGCAATTATGTTGGCCTGAGTTTTAGGACTGTTTGAAGCAATAACCTCTAGATCTGGGAACTCCCTCTTACTAGGGTGTTGTTTGTGAAGTCTAATGATATAAACTTTAACTACTTCAGTGCTGAACGTTTTGGTAGAAACATCACATTAACAAGCTCCTCCATCCTTGGTGGATGTAGTGGCACGTATTGTTGGGGGATGCAGTGGGACAGCAAGGTTATCTCAAGATTTACTGGAGAATGAGAAATTCAATCACTTTCTCTAATTTTGACCTCATTTTGCTCCTTTCCAAGAAAAGGAGGAGAGGAAATGAAGGTCACTGAGCCATGTAATTTTTTTGCCACATGACATCAAAGTGAGCATCTGTTTACCAGCTCAGAGCACAATGCAAGACTTCTGTTTACACATACTCTCTAAAGAAGCAGTGACATGCAGCCTTTTTTTTATGTCTTACGATTTGCCTGATTCACTGTTGCTTCATCCTCCTGTTCGTGTGTCTTATCCCTTTACTGTATCTTGCCATAGCCTAGATTGTGAGCGATTTGAATCTGGGTCTGTTTTTAGTGCATGTCTTGATTTGTGCCCTCAAGCAATAAAAGTACAAATATATAATCATTAGCCCCTCATCATTATCAAAAGTTTCAGTGTCCTGTAAAAATAAAAGCATTTTGGGTGAGAATTACCCTATCTATCCCTTCCCATTTATAAGCTTTCTAAGCTGCAGCTTTCCTGAACAAGTCTCAGGTACGCCTAGTCAAAAGAAATCTTCAGCACCTGAAAAACGTGGAGGAATGTTAAGGAAACATTGCCCATTTTTTATGTGTGCGATGGGTCATTCTTTCCAAAGTGGAGTAATTTGCACTTGTCTGTATTGAATTTCATTCTGTTTACCTCAGACCATTTCACCAGTTTATCCAAGTCTTTTTGAATTGTGACCCTGCCCTCCAGAGCACTTGCAACCCCTCCAAGTTTGGTATCATTGGCAAACTTTGTAAGTGTACTTTCTTTGCCACCATCAAAATGTTGATGAAAATATTGAAGAGAACCAGACCCAGAACTGATTCCTGCAGTACTCCGCTCATTATACCGTTCCAGCATGACTGTGAACCATGGATAACTACTCTCTGGAAGCAGTTATTCAACCAGTTTTGCCCCATCTTATAGTAGCTCCATCTAGGTTGTACTTTCCTACTTTGTTAATGAGAAGGTGATGCGAGAACATATAAAAACCTGTACTAAAGTCTGGATATGCCACATCCACCTCTTCCCTTCTATCCACAAGGCTGCTTATCCCATCCTAGGAAGCTGCCAGGTTGGTTTAACATGATTTGTTCATAACAAATCCATGCTGACCATCACTTAGCACCTTATTCTCTTCTAGATGTTTACTAATTGATTCCTTAATTATTTGCTCAGTTGTTTTTCCTGGTACAGAGGTTAAACTGACTGATTTATTCTTTTCTGGGTTTTTCTTTTTTTCCTGTTCATAGATGGGCACTATCTTTGCTCTTTTCCAGTCCTCTGGGATCAGTCTAGTCTTCCATGATTTTTCAAAGATAATAGTCAATGGCTCAGATATCTTCTGAGTCAGCTCCTTCAGTATTTCAGGGTGCACATCATCAGGCCCTGGTGACTTGAATTTGTCTAAGTAATTTTTAACTTGTTCTTTCCTTATTATCACTTTTAATCCTACCCCATTTTTACTGCTCTTGCTACATCAGGCATCCAGTTGCCACCAGTCTTCCCAGTGAAGACCCAAACAAAAAAGAATCATTTAGTTCCTCTGTGTGTAAATGAAAGATGTGTAAATGATGGACAAGATGTGTCAATTACATTTCTGTGTGAATGTTAGATGAACATAATTTCAAAATCTCAAACTGGTACATTTTTGTGGAAATATGTTTTAAGGTTTTCAAATTAGTCATACAGAAGACAAAAGTATGCCTTACCACTCAGATTTACTGGCATTTCTACCACCATCACCTTACCCAATACAGCTGTATTTCTTAGAGTGAATGATATTTTTCTAAATTCCAAAGGAGCAGCCGTGTTAGTCTAGTTCAGTGAAACAAACAAGGAGTCCTGAAGCACTTAAGGACTAACAAATGTATTTATTGCATGGCTTTGTAGGAGAAATTCCCACTTCATCAGATGCTCTGAAGATATTTTTCTAGTGACTCAGTGGTCTGAATTAGTCTTTCTTTATTTTTACATTCATTTTGAGCAAAAGGGTAGCTTAGATAGCACCTCAACTCATTTGGATTTTGATTTCCATTCAAACACTTTTCATGATATTAGATGCATGTTCCATGGAACTGTTTGTTCCTTATAAGCATAGCACAAATTCTACTCACTACTGCAATATATCTTAAACAATCATTTTGCAATTCTAAAAAAAAAAGAATCAGAAAAAAACTGTTTGAATCTTGAAAGGAAAACCATGACATGTCAGGTATCCTAGAAGAAATTAATGGAATACTATGCCCTAGTCTATACTTGCCGTACTTTTCAGCAGCAGTCAATGGGAGATACACAAGATGCATAAAATACCTTGCATGTTTCCCAGCAACTCATTAATCCGTTTCTTCCGGTTGGCTTACAGCAACTCCAATTCCAGGGCTGGAGTGGCTACTGTGATTTCCAGAGCAATTGGGCGTTTACACTGACTGCTCAATCGCCCCCGGAAAATCATGCTGACGGTGGACTTAGCCTGTGACATCATCTGAGAAACAAGAATTCGTTACTTTACAGGAATAGGACCTGTTGAAATTTATAACAGGGACTTCTAGTCGTCTTATCCTTCTTCTTTTCCTTTCTGCCACTTTTCCTTGTGAGGGTTGTGGTGGTAGCTTGAATTAAGGGCTAGCTCTCCCTTTCTTCTGCAGTCGGTGCTGGCTCTTCTTGGAGGATTACCATGAGTTCCTTGGCCAGCTGGAAGATACAATCCCTCCAGTATGTCCTCTCTCTGCCTTGGGGCCTGCCTGGTTTATTTCCAGGTTAAGCCTCCTGGGGGCATTCCTATCAAGTGCCCAGACCTCCTCAGCTGACTCCTCTTGATATGGAGGATTGCTTTACTCTGAGACTCCCACAAATAGCTGACTGACTCACTTTGTCTTGGAAAACCAGTCCTGTCAGCTTGCAGAGAAACTTTGCTTCCTCAACTTCTACCTGTGATCTCATCTTTTTGGTCATAACACAAAGTTCATGATCGTAAACGAGGACGGGGAGATAGATTTAATTGTAAACTGAAAGCTTCATCCAAAAACTTAGCTTCTGCTTCACCACCGTAGATCAGAACAGCGTATGAAACATTACTGCCACTGCATTAATCCACTGGTCAATCTCATGCTTTTGTTTACCGTCACTCATGAGAAAGATCCCTAGATATTTAAACTCTTCCACTAAGGGCAGCATTTTCTTCTGGGAAAGAACCATCATCTCTGTTAGTCAGTTAACAAAGTCAAATTAAAGGAGAATGTGCTGGAAGCCTGCCTGGCAGATGCAGTCAGGGAGAGAAGCTTGTGGTGACAGGGAAACCTTTGAACCAAGATGTGGAATGAGGGGACAGGTTTATTCATATATTTACCTTGTAACTTGATAGTCCTACTCCTGCTGCTATTGCAACTGGCGGGCCTCATAAGAAGAGCCTGTCTCTACTGTTTCCCAATAAGGGCTTGAAAGCATGTTCTCCTGTTAGGTAGAACTCTCCAAGAAACTCAAAGTTATTGGTGCAAGGTAACTGTTAGGAGCACATGATGCTGAGCAATTCCCCTGTGTTAGGTGTTGAGCTGCCAGGGGAGGGGTGATGAAGCAGTGGACAGTGTTAAATGGTGTGGGGGTGGGGAGGAGGGATGTTGGCAGACGACAGGGCAGAGGCAAGCCACAAAAACTCTGTTTATGCTGCTCTCATTAGTCTGCAGATCTTCTAAATTCTAAGTGTAACCCTCACCAGGTCCTAAAACTTCAACTTAAGCTCTCTTTCTTCTGCATACAAATTACAATGTTATGATCTCTTATTTAATGGTAATATAACTCACATACTTGGTCTAGTCTGTACTACCAATGAATGTATCCAAGGCCTCCTTGCCTTCCAAAAAATGCATGGTTATGGAGATCTGTGATCCTTATCTTAGAAAAGATGGAGAAACTTGACATCTGTTTTGAAGCTTTTGAGAGAGAAAATGGGGTAAAGTGTGGAGTCAGGTAGCAATCTGGACCATATGTGGAGGGAAATATGTGGTCTATACCCCCATATTAGTGGAAAGGGCTGGTTTCCAGCTTCTAATTGATAAGCATGTCCACACTTTGTCTGAAATTGTAGGTATCTGTGGCTCATAAGTGCCAGTGGGGAGAGTCAAACTTAATGTTACAATCTTAACAGACATTTCCATATTTTCTGGCACTTAAATTTTATGAATTACCAAGACATTATTCTGTTGTCTAATGTCCTTCAAATTAATTTTTTTCAAACTTAAATTCATTTTTCCAAATTTTGAAATATGTGGTTTTAGTATATGTTTTCAGTGGTCTTATAAACTTATTTTAATATGAATAGAATTAATTACTTTTAAAAATAGTTATCTAACTTTTTTTGCTTTAGTTAAAAAAATTGAAATATAAAAATTCTAAAGTATATTTTCTCATCTCCTTAATATCACTTTCAGCTTTAATTTCAGAATGAGTTCTGGTAAAAATGAAGAAAACACTTGTTAAACTTTATACTCTTACCTAGGTCAGCAAACCATTTGCTGTTTTATGACTTCAGCAGTCATTTCTTTCCTTGTGACCTTAGTTGTAGTATCAAAAGAAAAGAGATGCTCAGTTTATGCTAATATGGGCTTGAAAGTTGACTGAATGTAGATATGTATTTTTATGTATAGAACTCTGCTTTTCTTTTAATGATCAAACACTTGATTCTACTTCTATTTATGAATATTATTTTATTATAAAACTGTCAGTGTATCACACAGTTTTTAGTCAATTTCTTCTTGAGATTTATGTGAACAGATGGTAAGGTGAACCTCACAGCAGCACCTAAAATATGAACCATGGCTTGAAGGTCTTATTCAGGCAAAGGACAAATCTAGTGCTGTATAAATATGACAGAAAATGCAATGGTATGCAGATTTTGAAACTTCATTAATAAAGAAAAAAATCTTGTTTTGAACAGCTGTTTGAAGTCAAATGACTGCAGTGGAAACTAGCTTAATTTACATAATGATTTCATAGGCTAAAATATTAGCTGTTGTTTCATTGATTGAATTGTCTGTTCATTAATGCAAAGCCTTTATACAGTTCTTACAAATGTCTGGCATAATCCTTGAACAGAAAGACAGACTGAGCAAATGTGTGTGAAAGTAAAACATTTATATTTGATAAGTCTATGGTGTTGGATTAGTTGGATATCAATTTTGGAAGTATTCCTGTCCTCCTGCTACTAAGAAGTGTTTGCTGTTTTTAAGAAAACATTAAACAGTCTTCTTTGTAAACTGATGATTAGAAAATCAGCATTAGCAAACAAAAATCCTTCCTTTAATTACATGCTAATCCCAGTTCCAAATTCATGCGTTCTCTGAACTAGTCCTCTCTGTCGCCTTGAATGGAGATTGTTCTGAAGAATGTGTAGTGTATGTCCTAGACTTTGCATTGAGAATCATTAGTATTGATAAGGGACTATCAAATTTGCGGCGCTGAGAATCATGTCATGGATCATGAAATCTGGTCTCCCCTGTGAAATCATGACTACCCAGCTCTACAGGCAGAGCAAAGAGTGGTTGTGGCTGGCCAGGATTCCACCTCTGCATTGCTACAAGTAGCAGCATAGGTGTGAGGATGGTAATACTGCAACCCTCCCACCCTCCAATAGGCCTTTTGAGGAATGCTGTGGAGAAATCACACTATTACCCACCCTCAAAAATGTCTGATTTCTCCATGATTTAAGTAGACCCCAAAGTATGGGTCACTGTCCTTGTGGGGTGTCATTGAGTTCATTGACAGAGGAGTCCCATTAAGGCCATATGGTTACAGGGATCCACACTAGTGAATTTCAGTACATAACTGAGCCCTAAGTAATTGCTACTCTTTTTCATGAAGATTCCCAAATTTCTCATTACATCTAAAAAATAACATGCTCATACCAAATAAAGTGGAGATTGTTTACCTGAGAATTCTTTTATGCAATATATTTTTTCTGAAGCCCATTGGAATCAAGGTTTTACACTCCCAAAATATGTAGCTTAAATTAAGATAGGTTTGATTTAGTAAGGGGTGGTTTAAGAGGGTACTTGCTCCAGTCATGACTGCAGTGGACTGGACCTGATGACCTCTCATAATCTTTTCCAGTTTCTATGATTCTATGATTAAGGCAAAACCCAGTAGAATCTAAATCATACTCATTTTCTAATGGCAAAATAAGCCCAACTGCATCTAATCGGACTCATAGAAACTGGAAGGGACCATGAGAGATTATTGAGTCCAGTCCCCTGCCCTCATGGCGGGGGCCAAGTACCCACTTAAGCCATCCCTAATAGGTGCTTGTGTAACCTACTCTTAAAAACTTCTAATGATGGAGATTCCGCAACCTAACTAAGCAACTTATTCCAGTGGGTAATCACCTGACAGTTAGGAATTTTTTCCTAATGTCCAACTTTAACCTCCCTTGCTGTAATTTAAGCCCATTGCTTCTTGTGCTATCATCAGTGGTTAAGGAGATCAACTTTTCTCCCTTTTCCTCATAGCAATCTCTTAGGTATTTGAAAACTGTTATCTTTTCCCCTCAGTCTCCTCTTTTCCAGATTAAACAAACCCAATTCTCTCAGTCTTCCCTCATAACTCAAATGTTGCAGACCTTTAATAATTCTTGTGGTCGTTCTCTGGACTGTCTCCAGCTTGTCCACATCTTTTCTGAAATGTGGTGCCCAGAACTAGACACAGTACTCAAGTTGACACCTAATCAGCATGGAATAGGGAGAAAAAGTTACTTCTGTGTCTTACTTATAATGTTCCTGTCAATGTATTCCAGAATGGTATTTTTTTTTTCCCCCAATAGTGTTACCCTGTTGGCTCGTATTTCACTTGTGGTCCGCTATGATCCCTTTCCACTATGCTCCTTCTGAGGCAGTCATTTCCCATTTTGTATGTGTGCAATGGATTGTTCTTTCCTAAGTGGAGTACTTTGCACGTGTCTTTCATAGATTTCATTCTGTTTACCTCTGATCATTTCACCAGTTTGTCCAAATCATTTTGAATTGTGATACTATCCTCCAAAGGACAATATCCTCCAAAACATAAGCAACATTGTGTGGGGATATTGTCCCCTTATTTACCTATAAAGTACCTAGTACACTTAGTTCCTGATCTTGTTGTTGTTTTGTCAGTGCCAGTAGAGGGGTTCACCTACAGAGAACAATGTGAAAAACTGGTGCTTTAGAGCTCAGTGATATAGTTAATAATCCTAACTGTCCATTTTATCTTTCTAAATCCTTCATTAAATATTATGTCTTATAGAGCAAAAATAATATCTTAAAGTAATTATATTTAGCATTTTCACAGAACTGCCCTTCAGTAAAATTTGTGTAATGATATTTAATTTGTTAATTATCATGTTTGTTCTGGAAAACAAATGCATCATACAGGTGTTTTGTTATTTTGATCATAAACTAAATGCATGAGTATCAGAACAAATATTCAGACATGTGACTGACCAAAAAACAATATCTGCTTCTAGGTGAAGTGGATTTACTACAGTGATAGATAAGCTATTTCCATTTCCATAGTAACTGTCTCTACTAAAGTACTACCAAGGCATAGTAGCAGCTTTGTAGAATAGATGCTCCCTAAAGAAGTTAAACCACTTCAAATCCTTGGTAAAAGGACAAGTATTTCCGTTTGTGCATCAGTTAAACTGTACTTGGATTAATAATCATTTTTGTAACTGTCTGAGATCATTTTAGGTTTTAAAATTTAGAGGATCCATGAAAGGGAAACAAGAAGGATTTTCAGCGGAGTGAACTATTACAGAAGTTTATTTATCTGGTGGTACAGGTCAAGAATACAATAAATAAGAGAATTTAATTTGTATGCCACATATTATTCTTTCCTAAGTAGTTTAGATGTGAGTTTAAATGTCTGATTCAGAGAGAATTAAGTGAACAAAATAGCCATTTCATGTTGCCCTACAAAAGGGAGATACCAAAAAGAATGAAAACATTACATTCAGTGCAGAATAAACAAACCCAGAAAAGCAGGGAAAAAAAACCGCTACACAACAGTGTTCAAAAGCCTAAAAATACTAAAATGTAGTCCAGTGATAAAACCAGGGGGGTCCTTGTATCCTTTAGCACTGCCATGCCATGAATTCTGTCTGCAAGGATTATTTGTTGATCCAGCATAATTTCAGGGGAAAGTTGTTGATTGCTGGCTTGAGTGAAGTTGTACATGAACATGAGCAGATTCAGTCATAGAGTTTTTTGTGGGTTCAGAGCACTATATACATTTATTTTGGCCATAAATGTGTTTGAAAATGGTTGCAAACAGTTCATTCAAATGTTAGCAGGATTAAGGTCTTTGAAATATATTACGCTAGGAACAAGTGCTTGGAGCAGATTCTTGTTTTGCTCCTTTTGTGCCACTCAAGCAGTGTAAAAAGAGTGGAGATGTGCTATAAATCTCTTTCTGGGGAATTCTGACAAAGCCAGTTCCTACAACACCTTTCTTGCAGCCTTTGGCACAAGAATGGCTATTACGGGGAGTAAAGAAGAAAAAGTTGGGGATTCCAACTGTCTCTGGCTTGCAAATGGTATCTTGGGTTCACTTGCCAGATGGAGAATATTACTTTTTCTGGTGATTTTCACTGCCTATTATTGATTTAGTAAGGAGGGTAACGTGGTTCCTGTTGGTGATAAAAGCACAGTGAACACCAAAATTATACTAACTACAGCCAATGTTGGAAAACATTTGTTGTAAATACATAAGCATGGTTAATGACCCAAGCTAAGGAGTTTTGCAACATGTCTGTGGCTGCCTAGCATCTATATATTTTCACTTTCTTTGATACTTTGCACATTAAGAACTTCACAGTAACAGAATTTGCATTAGCCTTCTCTAAAACAAGGGCCACTACTGATACCACTTGATGTAGAGAAGAACTATTCTCAGCTCTGAGGATAGGTAAGTGGTTTTGATTCCATCCAGTAGAAGGCAAAGTTACAGGTACATGTGAGTTGTATTGTTAGCCTTTTCAGCTATTTAGTATCAGAATAGACACAAGCCAGAATGGGTAGTCTGCAAACTGACACTTGCTGCAGATGCCTTATATCAGTTTTGGAGGAACAAGTTTCTATGGAATGTTCAATGTGGCAAAAAACCTATGTTATCATTAGAAACCTTTTAGCATATTTGTTTTGTTATATTTGATTTTGTTGACAGGGAGTGTATTGTGCCAACATGACTAGTGACTCGGATTAGACAAACCTCTGTTCTGGCAGAGCACAGATATAATACATTTACAGGAACTTTCCAGTACTGAATGCAGTTATTTGGAGAAATAGAAATCTCACATTGCATAAGGTGCATTACACAATAGTCTTGAGTGTATCACAGTTTTCCAGTTTCCTGTATATTGCTTGATGATTTTGTCACTTGATAAGAAGAAAGTCAGATGGAGGATGATCAGACACGTGTCAAGGATGTCTTATGTCCTCAAGTGAATGAACAAAGGAACTGAGTCAGAGATGTCCATCTTACAGATGATAACCAGCCTGAGTATTAAATCATCAGACACTGTTAAGGTTGACAAATTTATTTATCTCATGAGCATTTGTGGGAGATAAATGATCTAAATAAATTGTTAGTCTTTAAAAGTGCTGCAAGACTCCTTGTTTGTTTTGCTCAACTAGATGAACAGAGCTACTTTGGAATTTAAGATTGATAGGTGCTTAGTTAATAAAACTTCAGAAAAATATTTCATGTGTTTGAGTTTCATGCCACTAAACAGGAAAAGAAGAAATATGATTGGACAGACAGAACAGAACAGACCAATAAATATTTTTCTCAATAAATAACTGTTTTCTTATGTAACCATGAGACAGCTATGATGTTTGCTTATCAATCACTTCTGTTCTTCTAATGTCAAAGGAGAGGGCTGGACCATGTGCAACTTCTTTTGAAGACATTTAGTAGCTGTGTACAATGAAACACACATGCCAGTAGCACTGAAGGGACAAGTATCTCTGAGGGAAGAAGTGAGATAGCAGTTTTATAGTTGGATAGTGGACTGCTGGTGGGTGTCTGGAAGGTCTCCAGCTATTTGATAATAGGACATCAGACTTTAACTGTCCTTCTGAAATTTTCATCAGCGCTGGAGTGAGAGCAGAGTCCCTGTGGAGTCTGGTTGATGGTTGGAGACTCTGAGGAAAGTCTAGTATGTGGTTCTGGTTGACTACTTCTCCTAAAAGTCAGGCAGGGAGCTGCAACTTCTGAGGTCGGTGAGACTTCTTTTTCCTTGCAGTTTGTGATTATGAAGTTTCTGGTTGATGTTGGTAGTTTCATCATTTGGGGTCCCAAAAATATTGTGAAGGCAGTCAAAGCTGTCTACGCATTACCTTAGCCACCTGCTGAGCATAGTGTTTTTTAGATGCCAGTCTAGCATTACTTTCTGAGAATGGATATGACCAACATCAACATAGTACTGTGTCCCTCACTAGTATTTCTTAATTGTTTCTCAGAACAGCTTTTTAAGGCTGTGTACCTCTATAAACTCTTTACATAAAGGTAGCTGAGACACTAAAAATATCCATGACTTGCTCCCAAACACATGGATGTCTGTGGGAATCAGGTTCCAGATTGTCAATCAGGTGCCTTAATCACAAAATGGTGTTTCTTCTCCTGTTTCAAAGTGATTTGTTAAAGAGTGGTGACACTGTCCCAGTTCTGCTGGAACTCCACAAATTTCCCTCTGTTCATCCTCCATTTAGAAAGAGCACCAAAAGCTTTTGCGTACTGGCTCAGGATGGAGAGGGATGACATTAGTCTTCATACAAAAAAAATGATGTGACAGGATTTGCAAGGTTATCATAGACAGTAAAAGGGAATGGATTCAGATCAGGCTAAGTAAAGGTCACATCAGAGATTTTCTCACTACTTGGAATGAGTTCAAGTCAGCAAGGCTTGATGCTAGTTACCTAGTGTACTGAAAGAATCTTAGAGCAGCTAGTAAAAATAATTGAAAACTCATGGATGACAGGAGAGGTCCCAGAAACTGACATTCCAAATCTTTAAGCAGGGAGGAAAGGAGGAACCAGGGAAGTAGAAACTAGTCAATGTGACACTGATACCTACGAAGCCACTAGAGCAATGTATAAACACTGACTTTGTAAATATTTGAAGGATTAAGGAGTGATCACTAACAGCCAGCAAGGATTTACTAAGAACAAATCATGACATTACAGCATGATGTCCTTCTTTGACAAGATAACTGGTTTGCCTGATGAGTGAATGCAGTGGAGATAATATGTATGGACTTCAAGGAGGCTTTTGACACTGTCCCACAGAGCATTGTCATAAGTAAGTTGCTTGGTAGAACTACCATTAAGGGATATGTAAGTGGTTAAATAAACACAAAGAGCAACTATTAATGGAATTATGTTAGGTAGGAAGGAGGTCTCAAATAGGATTCCACAGGGATCCCTTCTGGGTCCATTATTGTTTGATATCTTTATTAATTACCTAGATGTAAAATTACCATACTGACCAAATTTGCTGATGATACAAAACTGGGAGGTGGGGTTTGCAAACACTTTGGAGAACAGAGCTGAAATTCAAAGTGGTCTTGATACATTGAAGAACTGGTCATTAGACAAGAAAATGAAATTCAAGGAAGATGCGTGGTAGTATACTTAGGGAATAAAACCAAATGCACTAATACAGAAAGAACAATAACTGGTTTGGCAGTTGCACCACTGAGAAGGATCTGGGGTTTGTGGTGTGTAACAGTCTCACTATGAGTCAACAATGCAATGCTATTGCAAAAACAAAAGCAAATGCAGTTTTGGGTTGCATTAATAGAGAAACATGTGCAAGTCACAAGAAGTGATAATACCTCTGTCATTGGTGCTTGTTAGACCTCAGATGGAGTACGGGACTTAGTTTTGATCTCTGCTTTGTAGAAAGGATGTAGAGAAGCTGGGAAGAATCCATAGGTGAGCAACAAAGATGATGGAATGAAAACAGGTTATGTTTAGTTTGGAAACAAGTAGATTAAGGGAGGACCTGATAGAATTTTTCAAATACTTGAAAAGCTGCCATAAAAAAAAAAAGAGGAAGAAAAAATGTTCCCTCTTGATACAGAGGACAGAACCAGAGGCAATGGCTTTAGACTGTAGCATAGCCAAGTTAGATTAAATCTCAGAAAAAAATTCTCAACTGTAACACAGTAGGACAAAGGACAATGCTTAGGAAATGGATGATGCTTAGGCTGCTTCTCTGATATTTATTTAAAGAGAACTAATTGACAGTGGACAATGCTTAGGAAAATTGTAGAAGCTCTTTCACTGGAGGTTTTCAAAAAGAGTGTGGATAGCTGTCTGTGTTGGACGGTGTTTACACTAGATGACCGTCCTTCTAACCCCATCGTTCTATGAGTCTATGGTGGTGAGAGTTAATGCTGCTTGAACCATATTGTAAGTGAAAGTGAGTACAGTCATCACTGTAAGTTTACCTATGCTTAAATGGACTAGGTTCCTTTCCTTGAAGTGTCTGTATCTGTAGGTTGCGGGTGTTCTTGCTTCAGTGATGTTTGTTGCCCACAACCCTTACCCCTTCCAGGGAGTATTTTTTTAGGAAACTCTGAGAGGACCCTTACTGTTTTCTCTGCCTCTCTATTCCTCAGCCCATCACTTACTGTTATTGACAGATTATATTCAAGAAAGGCCTAGGAGTAGAAATAGCATAATTGTTTCAGGTCAGGATTGAAATGGATTAGCAAACATGTGAGAATGTATAGATCACCTACTCCCCCTATGCTTTCACAAGTACAAAATTAACATATAGGTTAAAAATAGTGTGGTGAGATGGGAGGAATCCTAGTGCACAGACTGTGTGTAATCTTAAACGTTGACAGGCTGCTTCTTTGATATTTATTTAAAGAGAACTAATATAATATTAAAAATATGGATTTGTGGGTTTTCTCTCAACATTTTTGGAAGTGGACAGCAATATTTTATTGCCCTTATGTAGTGACCTTAGTTGCTGCAGGGATTTCCTTGGGTAGATTGTTCTAATTCTTCACATGGTTAGTATGAACAGTCACAGAACAAGCACATTTTCCCAAATGTGATCAGATTCGAATGGCATGGAAGAATGCCAGTTTTAATTCTGACACATCTCAAGATTAGAATGCCAATGCAAATGGAAAGGCAAGGTTGTGCCTCAGCATTGCTGGTTTGGGGGCTGAGGCTGAGAGATGTCAAGCAGACAAAGCTGTAAATGATAAGTGTGTGAGTGCTTTGCATACAGATGGGGAAATTTTTGCTTGCACCATGTTAATTCTTGAAATCATGATAGCTCTGTGCTTTCTGTGGGGAATCAGGCAAGAAAGGCTTTTCTATCTTTGTTCCTCACTCTTGGGAGATATTCTGTTTGCTTAAAGATGTTTTTTTTTTTTTAATTCAGGGTTGCAAAACAGTAGTTCAGAAAACAAACACTGCTGTGCTCTCAAAATTCCTCTTCTCTGTTTCTTTTTCTTTTTTTGGGGGGGGGGGAATTAAGTATATTGGTGATTTATTTCTGTTTGTTAATTAGAGTATAACAGCTATTTTAATTTGGAATGCTTTTTAGTAGCAGTCCAACAGCCCTCTAAGTGACAGTAGATAACCTTCTCTGTCCTGCGTGGGGATTGGCGAATGCTACTTTGGGAACTTGATTATTTTAGTGTAAATGAGTATAATAGCAGCTTGTCCCAAAAAAACAAACAAACAAAAAAACACCTCCCCAAAGAATGACACACATTTGGGAAAGAAGCCGAAAGATATTAACAATACTCATCTGCCCAGATTAGTAGTAATCAAACCTTTCATAGTGAACTAAGGTGTTAATAATTAAAAACATCTTTATACACGTGATTTTTTTTTTTTTTTAGCTCCATGGACTGGTTATCTGATTTTTACTTACTATATAGGAATTTCTTAGTGTTGAGTTTGAGGTACAAACTGTGTTATACAAAAGAAGCACTCAGGATCTTTTTCAGGGGGAAAAGGCAATATGTCATGTTTATTGAAGTTAAAAGATATTAAACAAGTTAGCATATGCATGCCCACATGCACACACAGACACAAAAACCCCTGCTATGATGTTATAGTTTCCTGCCTGTGGTTCACCCCAGTTCAACGGTCAGTTGGAGCAGCTGTGAGAGATGGAGCCGGGGTTCCAGTTGGTCATGATTCCAAGACTCCAAGGCTGAGGCAGGACAAACCGAGAGTTCATTGGCAAGAACATCCCCTCTTATGATAAATCCTTTACATTCAGCTCTGTAAGATTTGCACTGTCATTGTTCAGTTGTTGACAGGTGTTAAGTTCCTGATAGTTCCCATCACTGCTGCTTCCTGGAGCACAATCAGCCTCTTGATAATGATACTTGCAGCAGATGGTCCCAGAAGTTGTCTTGCAGGTTTTAACATTTATTCATTATCTCAGGATATTTTCCTCCAGGGGTGTCTGCCTTGGCTTCTAGGTTGTCGATCTGCTGTTTGATTCATCACCGGACCAGAGTGGTTATCAGGAAGTTATAGCATACTTTGGCCTTGTCAGATGTTTCACATGCATACTTTTCTTATTCATACACAAGTAATGAAATAGAGCAAGTTAACAAAGAACATTTTTAGCTATAGTCATAATATTCTTGTGACTGCTTTCTAGGGAAATGGTCACATAGACATATAAGTTTCCAGTATAATCACCCTTTTGGCCCTTCAAACCAAAAGATATTGAATGTGTCACACTTAAAGAACTTGTTCACTTGGTTGTGACATTCCATCATGGAATCTGTTCTGGTATGCTGCCATGCCTCCCTGATCACCCAATCCTGTACCCCAACTTACCCTGTTGTACTAGATGGACCTCTACTCCTGGGTGAACCAACACCAGCTTCCTGTGTATGCTTGGTCCTAGGCCATCGATGTGAGCTCACTAGCTTTCACTAGCTACTCAGGGAATGGTCCCCCAAAGACCACCCCAAGATTTCACATTGGGGGCTTCCATCCTGCAGGGATCAGCACTCTTCCTTGATCACTACAGGCTCATGTACACCATTCATCAGCTTAAGAAAGAAAGGGATATACAAACAGCTTTTGCATGGCTAGTAATGGTTTTCAGCCAATCTTGCCCTTCTGTGAGCAAGGCATAGTGCTTGCTTGTAGATGGAGATGTTTCAAGCTGGGATTTCTGTGGCAAAAAGACCTCTAACCATTCAAAGGGTCTCCTTTTCAAACCTCCACTTGCTGTCTACCTCCACTTTCCTGGGCTGAAGTCATTCTTCTTCTCGCCTAATCCAGGGAGCTTAATTTGCATCATCTTTGTTATGCACTTCTTCACAGCCTATGAGAGGGAAGACAGCTCTGTTGTCTGTCTCCAACTGAGCTATGTGAAATAAATGGGGAACCTCAAGTGGTTTCAACTATGTGAAACACACCATACTGCTGCCACTCACCCTGCCAGCAGAATTCTGGTAGTGGATCAAGCTGCAATACCCCTGCCCCCAAAGAAATCTCCCTCTGAAGAAATATTTTGGTAGTAGGAGGTTTGACTGGCAGCCCCCACTGTTGCAAAACAGCTGATTCCATGGCTGCTTCAGCTCTTAAAGGGCCGGCAGTGTAAAAGCAGCCTGCCTTCACAGCTCTCCTCACAACATAATGGTTGAGAACCACTGGTGTAGTGTAGGTAATTGGCATTCAAAAAAGACCTTGCATGGCATATTTTGCATTAAACCATACAATTACATTGCCAAAGTACACAGGATTGTTACACAGATCATACCTTAAGAGATGCAGGAGGCAGGGGAGGCATCCCATTACATAGGTAGATCCAACTTAAACTGAAACAGTCTATTTTTATAAACACTTTTAAATCTTTTATGAATAATTTTTAAGTCTTGGCAAACAATTTTTAATTTGGACTTGGACTGGATTTCCACAGTGGTCCAGAGGAGAATAACGTTTTTGCTCAAGTCTGAACAAATTAGATAAGCAGGTACTAATTTATATGTTGCCTGGTGAGGAGAAAATTTTAGTTGCATTGTGTGTATTGTGTTATTGAAAATGTCTCCAGAGCAGAGGAAAGAAAAAGAGACTGGATAGGCAATACTATTGCCTTGGGTGTAAGTTTAACTTTTCCTCTTATTGTGGCTTCAGTGTCCCCTAGCAATTTAGCAGATGATTATTTTGATATCTGCTCATGAAGAATGCAATGTAAGGGCTAGGTATTTATTTATTTAGCAGCTTTTTTTTTTTAATTAAACATAAAAGAAAACCTACACTAAAAGCCTTTTGCTCTTCAAAGCAACACAGAATCCAATAAACTAGCACAGGCTAATGTTACAACTAACTTATACAAACGAAATACAGGATGGGTATAATTTCCTTCGGTTCTACTGACAGCAGCCACTGCTATAAGCGGTGCTGTTATTAACTCTGAGTCACCTAAAATGGTCTGAACCATTTTTGTTCACATTTACAGAATGTATTCACCTTCATTTAGAGCAGGGGTCTCAAACTTGTGGCCTGCATATGGCTCCTAAATTTATTTCCTGTGGCCCTCAACAACACTTGCAATATCATAGTATGAAGAGGTTTCAGTGGTACAGCCTTTGGCCTAACATACTAGTCCTCATGTGTCCCTCATGATGATTTGAGTTTGAGACCCCTGATTTAGAGGGTAGGCCTTGGAAAATTTCAGACCAAGAACTTAAGGTTTTGAAGAATTGTGAGGGATTGAAAATTGGGGATTCGAAAGTATGCGTTCAGGCAATCTTAACTATAACAGTTGGTTGCACTACAGATAAACACTTTCTTATGAGACTTGGCTTCACCAAGTTTTTCAACAAGACTGATTCAATGAAGATATAAAATATCTGCAGATATTTCAACTAAAATTCAGTCTATAGTAATAGTTAATTTTATACTTCTTGGTCCTCAAAATTAATAGCTATTTTCTTATCATGCAAATTACTGATTAAAATATCTCTACTCCAAACTTCTGTCTCCTTCTGTCCAAATCAAAGTCTTAACCTGTCGTTCTGACATCTCCTCCTGGCAGTCTCGTCATAGGCTCAAATTGAATATGACTAAAACAGATCTCTTAATTCCTTCTCAAGCCCTTGCTGCTGTTTCCTTGCTTGCTTACTGTGGACAGTGCTTCCAACATTCTGCCTGTCACTGAGGCCCATAACCTAGGCATAATCTTTGATTCTGCATTACATCTCCACGAAACTAATACTCTCATCTAGGTTATCATCATTGTACTTCTCAATTATTGCAACATCCTTTTCTCTGTCCTTGACAAATATAGTCTTAGTGAACTAATTTCCATTCAGAATACTGTTGCAAAGATCATTTTTCTAGTCTGTTGCATTGACCATGTCAGCCTTCTCTTTGAATCTCATAGTCTGTAAGTCCAGAAAGGACCCCTAGGATCATCTAGTCTAACCACCTGTGCAATAGAGGCCACAGAACCTAAGGCAGAATCCTTCCATTGATTTTCCCTTCTCTATGGTTTCAAATGTGAGCTACCTTTCTTCAATTTCAAGGCCCTTTGCAGTCTAACCACACCATGTCATCATCTCTCGGTACTCAGCTGTTGACTTCCTTTTCTGATTGACCCATGAGCACCTATCACTTTTTTATTAAATATTCACATAAGCACCTTCATGCTTTCTGCGATGCTGCCCTTACACATAGAAAGGTTAAATAAATTTGTTAGTCTTTTAAGTGCTACCAAACTCCTTGTTTGTTTGGGCGGAGTTTGGAGAGGCATGTGAAGCAGTTCTGTTTTGGCTCTGAGGGGAGGTGAGCATTCATGAATTCAGTCTTCAGTGCTTTTAATAGCTTTAGCAGCACTGTCTGCTCCTCCAGGGTTTTTATCATGTGCTAGTAGCCTATCATCATTCATTCCTGGTCTTCCCTCCTATCTATCAGCTTTTCGATTTTTGGATGCAGTTTGTCTCCATGCCCTTTTTTCTTTTATTTCCATTTCAGAGGACTGGAGGAGCTCTTGGAAAAAATCTCTTATTCGCTTCTCCATGGTCCTTTTCATACCAGCTGCAGGTGTGGAGGAATTCACCCTCAAGTGCACATCTGTAGAAGCACAATAAATAATGAAGAGAACAACAATTGTGAATACAATAACGGCATTGATTCCTTGCTATAAAATATATCTTTCTCATTTTTGCCTGGCAAGTGCACAGCTAAATAATTAACCAGGACATGCTGAGCTGTGCCTGTAGGAAGAGGTCATTCAAAGCTTGGGAAAAGGTTCTGAATGACTCTTTGGGATGTCAATTCAGTTAGATAGGGACAGAATTTCAAACTGTGCCACCATTTTCCATGGGTAGGGCCAATAGAAGCCTCTCAATCCTGAAAATAAGCAAGGATGCTAAATGCATATCCCCCATGCATGAAGTGTCAAACCAGGTCCCTATCTGTTCACTGGTGCGCTGCTTTGGTCCCTGCACTTGTGATTGCCAATTGGCATGGTGAAGTTTCTTATAATGGTGGAAAAACAAAGCAGCTCTGAGAAATCTCTGGCAGATGATTGGCAAGCACTTCCAGGGAAGTTTCCTACATATCTCTCTGGAGGATTTCATGATATGTCAGTGTGCATTAATACACTTTTCTGCTATACTATGTATAAACAGAGGAATAAGAAGCACATACAACACATCTACCATTGTCCCTTTCTATCCTTTCAACCACCTGTTTAATGCCACAAAGCAAAGGATGGCTGTACCTCATGTAAATGAGCAGCATCAGCTCAAAATAGAATCACTTATCTAAAATCACCTCACTGACCAGAGCTCCCAGATCTCTGGGGTCAAGAAGATGTTTTGGTTCCTTGTGTCAGATGATGACCGGATACCCTGCTACACATGGTCTTCCAACTCGACCTCCTTGTCCATGGCTTTGTTGGGTTTAAGTCTGTTTTCTGCCATTCCTGGCATGTAAAGGTATTCATATACCTCTTGATAGTGGATGCAGTGTTGCTACCGAGGATGGCTTCCAGCTCTTTTTAGAAGTATCAGATATTTGACTGTGCACTGCAGTGACAGTTTGACTCCATAGTATTGTGACTGATGCCCTTGCCTGAGCTCCTTGATTTTTTTATTGGGCTCTGTGGTGTGTCCCATTCATAGCTGTTCTCCGCAATTAAACAACAAATTTGACTGTGTGGTTCAACCTGTGTTCAGCTGGACTGGAGCTGGGACTGCATACCCCTCCTTTCCCCAAATGTGGACCAGATTCAAAAGCTCCGGTGTGTTTGAAGTGGGAGAGTATTTGGTGCATGGGGCCATCATGCTCATATAGGAAGATGAGATGGGAGCTCTCCACACCGATCAAATAGGAAGTAGAATTTCAAAAATTCTCAGAACTTTAAAGAGAGAGGGGTCGATGCCTGCAAGACAGTGGCGTTCAAACTGATGGCCAGAGTGATCAGGATAGGCACTGTGGTACACTTCCAGGAGGTCATTTACCGTGATAGTACCAAGGATGGTGTCTATGCACACTTTTTTGCTAAAAGTTTGGGGCAAAATATTCTGTGCCTCTTATGAAAGTGATTATATTTTGCTGTAAACTCAGGGGAGTTGGGCTGGCAGTGTGGTTGGGAAAGATAGGAATGGGTATTACCACCATGTGGTGTTTTTTTTTTTTTTTTTTTTTACAAAACCTGATTTTAGTTGACAAAACTCTGTAGTATAGACCAGCAGTTCTCAACTGCTGTGTCTGGACACATTACTGTGTCACCAGAAAGCGGTAAGTGTGTCACAGAGAGTGAGGGACATAGGTAGATTCAGCCTTGAATTGGGGTGGGCTGGTGTGTCCAGTAGGATTGAGAGACCATGTCAGTCATGTCACGACCCACAAAAGGTTGAGAACCGATGGTATAGACTTGGACAGAGGATGGCTAAAGCATCTCTAGAGCTGGACCTCATGTTTTGGTGGATCAAAGCAGCATTTAAACTATATCCAACTTGGCTTGTTCCCCACAAGCCTTCAAAGCCAATTTCTGGCTCGAAAAAATAACAGTACCCTTGAGAATTCACAGGAAACATAATTGGTTTTCTTTCATTTTAGCAGTTTTCAATCTGCATTTTCTTTTCAAGGTTATAAACAGTTTGTTTTTGGTTTTTTTGGACAACCTCATAATCTGAGGAATGAAAATGTAACAAATGTAGCACTCCTTTCCCATTATTTTGTTGTAAAAAAAAAAAAATCTACAAAGTGATGGGAAGAACTGTTAATTGTAGCTGCCATCCTTCAGAGGGTTTATTTAATATTGCAATAAACTAAACTAAAGTAATATTTGGATTTGAGTCAGTTTGCAGTTGAATCCAGTCATTTAGGGGGCATTGCTTTAAAAGTCTGATGTAGCATTTTCATAGTTTCTGATAAGATTTATTAGAAGAGCTGAGTTTGCATCTGCTGAAACAGTGAAGACTATTCCCAATGTATAGGTATTTGCAAAATACCACTTTGTATGACATTAATAATAGTCTATACTGTGTCTGACAACGTGCCACATAACTATGGAAAAATACATTGTGGATACAGGCCTAAATTAAATGATTTAGTGTTCATTAAAAATGTTGGTAGAAGCAAACAGTCCCTTACAGTAATTGAAGTAGAATACAGTATAATTTTCTTTAGTTCCTAAGAGAGGGAATGGATAGGGGTGGAAGGAATCTGTTGTTCTTATTAGCAGTGAAGAATTTTTTTTAAATGAAAAGATGATGCATTTTGTATCCACCACTGTAATCATTCAGCGTATTGTGTAAGAAAATAAGCCGATATAAATACATAATGAGTTTTTAATTTAGAGAAAAAGGAATCATTGGGGCAAGAAGAAAGTGCAAAACTTAGAAGAATTTGCTTTGTAGAATAACTTAAATATCAATTGAATAAAAACCCAGTGGAACAAGCTTTTATTGGATAAAAGAATGCAAATATATTAAAAATTAAAACTTCAGTATAATTTGAAACCAATGGTGCCTGAATTATTATGTGGCAAATTAGGTTGCTGTAAACAATAACAAAATGGGTGAGTGTTCAAATGAATGCAGTGAGTTATTTAAACTTGCATTAGCATGTTTAATGAAATGCAGTGAAAGTGGGATATGTGTAATTGTGTGACAGATGACCTGAATCAATCCTTCCTGCAGGATAATATGCTTTTGTATTAATTTTCACTTTAAAAGAAATAACTTAATAACTACTGTTACAAACAAATAAGAGGCTTATTGTGTTTGTTCTTAATGAAAGAACTTGAACATCTCAAAGAGCTTTTGTTCGATCCCAGTTAGATGTACTGCTATCAGGAATAGACTTTTTTCCTTCATTTTTTTGTATAGAGCAGAAATTTCAAAATGAGTTTAGGAGTGATCAGAGATAAGGTACTGTCTTATTTAATATCTTCATTAATTACCAGGGAGGGAGAGTAATAGTAAGTAAGTAAAATTTACAGATGATGCTGAAGTGGGACAAGTTGCAAATATTAGAGAGATCAGAGAAGTTATATAAAGTGATCTAGAAAATACACATGTATAGAAAAAAGAAAATGAGTTTCATCTCTTTGGATGGGGCTCATTGATATAACAACTTCTGATTTCAAGCTGTTAAGGAATGTGGACTGATCTAGAAGTATAAAGTTATCAACTGAAAAGTACAAATATTCATTTAGAATTGGAAATGGTAATGATTTTAATTGACCTCACCATCTTGATCATTCCCTGTCTGGCTCACTACACTTTCGTAATAATGACGCGCTCATTCTTTAACCTAATGTCTGACCTTTACTCCCCTTCTCCATACTCATAAACACATTTGACACTCCCAGTCACAACACCCTTCTTAATCATGATGCAGTTTTTTTTGGTGTGTCTGTCACTGTGTTCTCTTTTTGCTCTTGCTTTGTCAACATGTAAGTTTTTGCTAGGCCTTTCTGAGGATAGTTCTGTCTACTAGAGCATCTCTCAAATTCAAGTGCTTCATGCTCTCCTTTTTCTTCTGTCTCCTTTTTGATACCCTTCTACCTTCAGTGAACTCCACCTGCCTCTTCCTGGTTTTGACTCTTCATTATTTGAATATGATGAAACAAAAGAAAACACAGTCTCTAGAATCAAAGCTGTTTTCTTGATACTTTGACTCAGTGCTGGAGTTCTCATGAGTGAAGGATTATGGTGGGACCACCTTAATCAGAATAATAAAATATTTTTATGCTACCTTATCTTGAAAACAGCCACCCGCCCACCCACGCGCACACAAAATATGTATCCCATCCAGACATGATACTTCAGGGAAGAGTTTTATAGGAAGTTTAATGCTACCTCTGTCCAAAGAGCACAAATGTGTTATGATTTGTAAGTTTTTCTTTCTTTTTGATTGAGGATTTGAACTTTGAAATTCCTAAAGGAATAGTCAAATGCCCTTTCTAGATCTTTTTTTTTTTCTTCCTTCCTTGGCAATGTATTAGGGATCTTTTTTTTTTTTTAGTTTAAAAATGTATTGTGTCTTTGTGTTCTTTCTCAAATGCATTCTGTATACACCATATAACATTAACTTTTCTATTATACAGGTTTTAAAATCAAGATATATATCATCTAGAATACACTAAATCTATTTGGTTTACCTCAGGTTTTATATGTTTGCCTATCAACATGATATTTAAGTCCCTTCTACATGAAAACAGAAATATCTCTCTTCAAACCTTGCTGGCAGGAAGCATCTTAAAGTTATATGGGGGTTTTATTTTATTTTATTTTATTTTACTTAAGTTATGGGAGTGCTGATGTGTTTGAGAGGGCTAAAGGGGGAAAACTTAATGGGTAATATGGTATTGTGTTTTGAATGTGGTCATCATGGTGCTTATTTTAGTTTTACTTTTTATTGTTTATCCAGGTGTAATGATACTCCATGCCTCTTCAACAAACGATTGAATCTAGATATTTTTTAGCTGTCCATTTGATGTTCTCTTTGTTTTCATTTGCCAAGACAATAACATTGTGATAGGTTTTTTTGAAATGTTAAAGTTACGGTTTTAATAGTGATCAGAGTGGACATTAAACATAGGGCGGGAGTCAGACACCTTTGCTGACCCCTTGCCAGTCCTTCCTCTGTGACCCTCATCTCATGGTGGTGGCCTCTTTTGCTGAAAAAATGTGGCAGCTGCCTGAAAATTAAGCATTGGTCATGGCTGGAGTGGTTGGAGTGTGGAAAGAAGTTACACATAGTGGCTCTTCTTGGCAGTGTGCCTGGGGACAGGAGTCCCCAGGCATGCCACAGAAAGAAGCAGCTCCTTTCAGGGGTTCCCAGGCATGCTTCAGAAAGAAGCTGCCTGGAGTGGCTCCTTTGGGGAGCATCACACTACAGAAAGACACTACTCTGGGCAGCTTTTTTCTGTGTCACATGGAGACATAGGCATCAGGGGGCCCCCTGTGTCTGAGCTGCACCTGAAGGAAGCTGCCCACAGTGGCTTTGGGTGGCAGAAGTCGTAATTTCTGTGGTACTGCAGTGGGTACTGCATGCCGCTCTGAATGGGCTCTGGTGCCACTGTTGGCACACATGCCCGCCGGGGCTTGCCTACCCCTGACAAAGGGTGTGTGACCATCTGTAGCAGGGTCATTTCCCCACTCAGTAGGGAAGGGGTTAAAAGCCCAGTGCAGAGAACAGGCAACGGGAGCAGGGGCTGAAGGGTTAATCAGGGCCCAGGAGCTCTAAACATAAGCAGGCTGCATCTCCAGCTTTTAGCATCTTTCCCCTGCGAGTGGGATGGAAGGAGGCTGTTGGAGTGGCTGCAGGAGGCAACACTGTGCAGACTGCCAGGGCTTGAATGGAGTATAAATCCTGAGAAAAGGGAGAAAGGTATCTGGGGCAGGCATGGATTTGATAGATTGGGTCAGGGGTTGAGGCAGCACCTAAGTGTGGTGCATAGAGTCCTTGGCCTGGGGCTCAGAAAAGTGGGCAGGTCCGAGTCCCTCATGCCCCCCACAGACTGCCAGTGGGTGGCAATTGAACTAGTGGCTGCCACTGATGTAAGGTGTGCTGGCCTGGACTAGACCCTATCCTGGAAGGGGCAACTGAGCAAGGACTCAGCCAGAGGGCTGAGACACAGATGAGACTCGGAGAGAGACAGCACAGACCCATGGATGGGGTTGCTGCTTGAGCTATTCCCCTGAACATTGCCAGGAGGTACCCATCTGGCAGGCATGTGCTGCAACTGTACACCATCTTTTGGTGACCATTCACTTAGGTGCTAACTGCTCTAGGCCAAATTTTCTTCTTGACTACAACAAGAGCTTATGTGGGTGTGTGTGGGAATGCAGAATGCATTTTGTACCTGAGCACTAATAAAGGTATGCCTATGAAAAGGCATAATGTCTTTTGGATATCTGTGGAGTAGACTATGATGGGCTAAGACCCTTCTTTTGCTTGTACAACAGAAGCAGCAGCAATGATCAGCTGGTATTTACAAGTTTTGGAGCCACCTATACTCCCCTGGCCCAGGAAACTGTTCCCATCTGAGATATGCTGAGGAGTTAATTTTATGTGGTTCCTGGACCATTGGCAATAGCATTGTTCTATCTCCTGTACCAGGAGTGCTGAAAAGGAGAGAGTTAAGGGAACTCCCGCTTTTATACAGTTCAGCCATACGTTTAGACATGGAGCTGATATGAAATAATATTTGTTATTTTTGTCAGGCCTTCTCTGCAACATGAATTGTTTGTCAAAGGGCAGGAGTAGTCTTTTCAAAATATATGTCTGAATGGAAGGCAGATAGACTGATAAGTTTTGTCATTGAAAACTTGTGTTTGTGGGAGCACTAGTGGTAAACAATTTGAATTGCTACTACAGAATTCCAGTATACTGGACCGACCCATTGATTATCTAATCAGTAAGATATTGCGTATTCTGACAGTCCACCTTGGAGAGAGATTTATTTTACCTTGAATACAAAAAGTTGCTTCAAAGGATTTTGTCATCTGTGAAATAGCTTTTTCATGTGTTTTGCTAGTCTGTTCCCCCAAACTTCACAGATGAGATGCAGATGACATTAGATAAATGCTACTATGCACTAAGAAGAAAATCAAATGATTGAAGACATTTTAACTGTGTTTTAAGTTGTGGCCTCCCTAATAGAATAAAACACAGCACATAGTTTAATATCATAACTCTTTTACATAATGTAACCTGCAAAGATATTTGAAATAGCTTATCTCAAAAGTCTGGTGACAGACTTATTCACCATTATTCTGTCTAATATTTACTTGCAAGCCATTTCCTCTGAGCAGGTACTTGCATCTTATGGTGATGGATGTGATGTAGGAAACTAAAGAGAATGCATCACATATTTTGAAATGCCCAGACAAAAATCTTGGAATTTAAAGTTGAAAATACCTGTCATTGTCTTGAGTGTTACCAACTGCACAAGAATGCGTGTTCTTTTGCTAACAGAAATAAACAAACAAATAGGAAGTTATAATGTAAGTTTATTTTTCAAAAATAAAAATTTAAAAGCAAGAATATTCAGACGCTGCAAAGTACTTTAACTCTATTATTAGCGTTGTGTGAACAGCCGAAACTCTGAGGCAATGACACTGCACCTTTTCTATTTATTTTTAAACAAAACTGTACATTCGTGGTTTTATGCTGGATTTTGTGATAGGTGCTTTTAATGCTGATTGTTACTTATTGCATATGTCTGGGAATTTACTTTGGACTTTGTAACAGGTTGTAATCACCCCTTTAATGGGGTTCCCTGTTTATTTAATGGTCGATGATTCAATAACAGAATTCTGAGACTTGCAATCCATCAACCTACAGAAACAACTTGCTCAGACTCAGACAGACATCATCTTCCTTTCTAAATGCAAACAACTGGACATTATACCTAATGGACTGAAGGTAAAAAATACTTTACAATCGACATATTACACAGACTACAGTGAGAGATTATGCCATACTCTCTCTCAGAAACTCAGAAACCACCTGATCAGTGTCCTGTACAGCAAACAGAGCAAAATTAAAAATGAACTCTCAAAACTTGATTCCTTCTTACAAAACCAACCTACAACGCATTCCTCTACATGGCTGGACTTCACAACGAAGAGAAAATCCATCTATGACATGCACTTTGCTTTCCTACAGAAGAAAAAAGATACCAAACTGTATAAACTTCTATACACCACTACAGGAAGCAAGAGTGACACCTATAACCCAGCCAGCAACATTGTTAATCTCTCAAGCTACACACTTACCTCCTGCAGAGGAATCTGTTCTATCTCGAGGACTTTCCTTCTGCCCCACAACTGCCACACATAAGATAAAATTCTGCGGTGACCTAGAGGCCTACTTTCGTCATCTAAGACTCAAAGAATATTTCCATAACACCACAGATCAACACACTGACACACAGATGCCTTCCTCCAAACACTACAAGAAGAAATATTCTTCATGGACTCATCCAGAAGGCTGAAATTGGAGACTTGACTTCTATATTGATTGCTTCCGCCACCGTACCAAGGCTGAAATCGTGGACAAACAACATCCTTTACATCATAACCTCAGCCCTGCAGAACTCAATGCCATCCACAGCCTCAAAAACAACTCGGACATTATCATTAAGGAGGCTGACAAAGGAGGTGCAGTTGTCATCATGAATAAATCAGATTATGACCAGGAGGCATATAAACAACTCTCCAACACATCCTTCTACAGACCACTTTCCTCTGATCCCACTGAGGAATACCAAAAGGAATTACAATGCCTGCTCAAGAAACTCCCTAAGACAGCACAAGAACGTATAGAGACAGAAACACCACCAGAACCACGGCCAGGGATGTTCTATCTACTACCCAAAATCCATAAAAAAGGAAAACCTGGACACCCCATCATCTCAGGCATTGGCACTCTTACTGCCGGCCTATCTGGCTATGTGGACTCCCTCCTCAGACCCTATGTTATCAACATCCCCAGCTATCTTCAAGACACCACAGACTTCCTGAGGAAAATCCAGTCCATTGGAGAACTTCCTGAAAACACCATTCTGGCCACTATGGATGTAGAAGCTCTTTACACCAACATCCCACACAAGGATGGATTACAAGCTATTAGAAGAACCATCCCAGATGATGACACAGCGCAGCTCGTGACTGAACTTTGTGACTTTGTGCTCACCCCACAACCACTTCAGATTTGAGGATCATTTATATCTCCAAATCAGTGGCACTGCTATGGGCACCCGCTTGGCCCCACAATATGCCAACATCTTTATGGGCGACTTAGAACAACGTTTCCTCAAGTCTCATCCCAAGACACCTCTTCTTTACCTGCACTACATCGATGACATCTTTATCATCTGGACACACGGCAGGGATGCTCTTGAAGATTTTCACAGAGATTTCAATAATTTCCATGACACCATCAAATTGAGCCTGGAACACTCCACACAGGAGATCTACTTTCTTGACACTACCGTACAAATCAGGGATAGACACATCACCACCACCCTATACCGAAAACCTACTGATCGGTATAGTTACCTACATCCTTTGAGCTTCCATCCTAAACACACCACATGATCTATTGTCTACAGCCAAGCCCTGAGATATAACCGCATCTGCTCTGGTCCCTCAGACAGAGACAGACATCTTGAGGATCTCTATCAAGTATTCTTGAAACTACAGTACCCACCTGGGGAAGTAAGAAAACAAATTGACAGAGCTAGACGGGTTCCCCGAAGTCATCTACTACAGGAGAGACCCGAGAAAGAAAGCAACAGAACACCACTAGTCACCACATACAATCCTCAAGTCAGACCTCTGCAAAAGATCATTAAGGACCTACAGCCTATTCTAAAAGATGATCCCGCTCTCTCTCTCAAGCATTAGGAGACAGACCACTCCTTGCTTATAGGCAGCCCCCTAATCTTAAACAGATACTCACCAGCAACTACAGATCTAACAACAAGAACATTGAAGCAGGCACACGCCCCTGCAAAAAACCACGCTCCCAAGTCTGCCCACATATCTACACAACAGACACCATCATAGGTCCTAATCAAGCTTGCTACTCTATCAAAGGCTCATTTACCTGCTCATCTACTAATGTGGTCTATGCCATCATGTGCAGGAAATGCCCCAACATATTGGACAAACAGGACCATCGCTCCATAAGAGACTGAATGAGCACAGAGCTGATATCAGAAGTCAAAGAACAAAGAAACCAGTTGCTGAGCACTTCCATCTTCCTAATCACTCGATGATGGATTTGTTAACGACTGTCATTAGAGCTGTACCTGGGACATCAAGACTTCAAAGAGAAACAGCTGAACTCGAATTAATATGCAAGCTAAATTCTGTGAAAGCAGGACTCAATCCAGACTATGGGTTCTTTTCCCATTACAAAGGGTAATTTGATTTCAGGCTTCCCAGGGTTTGAGCCTGTAAACTGCTCTGATTTGCTGTTACTTTATGACCTGTTCCTGTGTTTTACACCCCCTTGCATTTAGTTTCATTCCTTTCTGTAAGTTCATCCATCTTCGAAGCATCTGAGGAAGTGGGATCTTCTCCCACAAAAGCCCATGCAAAAAATAAATCTGTTAGTCTTAAAGTGCCACACAACTGCTTGTTGTTTTTTTTTTTGCAATCCAAGGCCTGTAGGTGTTATCATGCAGAATGAAGTAAGAGGGATTTTTGCCAGTGGTTTAAATGGGATCCTGTTTGACTACAGGCTGTTAAGGAAGCTTGCTGGAAGCAGTGAGATAGGATTATAATAAGGAAAATTCTATACCCAGCTTTGGGAGATCAAAGAGAAGATTTGGAGTGACTGCCCTGTTGGAAGGAGTGTAGGAAGATCTCTGATCTGGCAGGAAAAGAAGGAACTCTGACTAGGAGTAAGTAGTTCAGTGGAGTGAAGGCTTGCTGTGAGCACTGCACTGAGAAGTGATTTATGAGTTAGTGGTGTGGTGAAGGCATGAAAAGAAAATGGTTTGGAATGAGATGTTATGTGGTTTTAGGCTAATGTTTTTGTACAACTTTTCTCTTATTTAGGGGTTCAGTACGGGAGTTCCAGAATTACAGAAAGCCCCTTCAGAGTTGTGTAAGAGCTAAGGGGGTGTCTGTACAGTGCATGATCAATTTTTGTGGATTCCATTGAGTGGCAGTGAAGACTTCCTCAATTGCATCTGGAAGTCAACCCTCTTAATCCACACAGAAAGTAGCATATTGCTGTGTTGACAGGAGGGCAATTCCCATCAGTAAAATGCTGTAGAAACACTGCAGTAAATAGGCATTAGGAGGTCAACGGGAGATACTGTTTGTAGCTTGTGTATCTTATGTTGCTGCCGAAATCCCTGGCTACTTCAAACCAGACCTAAAACACACCTTGGATTGTTTATATTGCAGAATATCAGAAGAATGTTCTCTTGTTTTGGAATTTTCATTACCTGAAATTGAAGAGGAAAACTTTATGGTTTAGCGACATTGACTACCCATCCAGTGAAGGAAAACTGAGACACATCCATACTTAATGCTTAACCAGGTGAATGAGTGCATTACAGACCTCTTGAGGATTGCAGGGGCCTTCACACTATGCCATAGAAACGTTGTGATGTATACAGAAATGTTGTTGAAACACTGAAAGGACATTAACAGTCTTTTGTAACCAAACTAATGTCTGTCTTGTGACAGCAAGTTACAAAAGACTGTTAAGTCTCTTATACTTCCTAAAACAGCTGCACTCAACCAAATCGTCTGGCATTGTTAAATTGGCAGTGTAAACTGGGTAAAAGAAATGAATAAAGGTCTTCCTCTTTGGTATTTTTGGTACCGATTTTCCTTTTTTTTTTCTTCCTCCAAATGGTTGTATACTAAGCAATTAGCTTGTTTTTGCTTGTCTGATAGATTTCAGACTTTTACTGAAATTGTTTTGGTAAAGTAATCTCATGTTGTACTGTAAAGGCATCACTGTAATGAGAACTACCCTGAATTATATAGAAATAATTTTTCTAGCATCATCCAGCATTGTAATGGTTTAATCATAATAGAATCTGTAGGGACCTGGACTGAAGTTGCTTTACTATTGTAATCTCAGATCATAACTGTTTTTTAAACTGGATTTGTATGTGCAGGCATTGGAATTATTTTGCTATCACAGTGAAGATGTAATAGTTTCATCAGAGTGACTCTATTTTGAGGTTATTTTGCTAGAGCAATCTTGCATTATAATAGCACTGTAATTTAACAACAATGTTGTCAGTAGCATCATGACCAAAAATATTATGAAGTAATGCTACATATGCTCTCCAGCTGTTTGTCAAACTGAATTACCTTAGTGGTTTATATTTTACAAATTGCCAAATGGAACTACTACAGTTTAAGTACATGTTGCCAGCAGAATTTTAGTTTTAAATATCCATCATGTTTTGATCTAGAATTGGCAAAAAGATCCCAAATTGTGTCCAATTTTTTCCCACTCTGAAACTCAAAAATGAGATGACAAATTTAAGCTTTAATAAAATATTGCCATAACCAATTAAAAAAATGCTGAGTTAATTGTAATTCAGCTTACTAGAAGAAGTAGCAGAAACAGAATAAAATCCATTCTCCACCAAAGACACCCTAGTTAACAGAAAAATCTTCAGTGTTCCTTTCTATCAATTCATAATTATGGGGCAGCCTTCATTTGTCTCATGCTTTCAAAATTCAAAAGGGATAGTTGTGTTAGTTATAATCCATACTTAAAATTTTTGCCAGCACAGAGACATCGTGACGTATGATTTCTTTTTAATGATGTAGGTGTACAAGTAGAAACCTTTGGTCTGATGCATATACACTGGTACTGTCCTCCAAAATATCTCATTCTTGTCATCGTCCTACATAGCTATCAAAGTGGATGGTGCACTGATCTGATCTGGTAAAATGGATGGGTTTTGGCATTTTAATGATGAGATAAACCAATACCATACGTTACCATATTTGAAAAATAAAAATGCAATTAAGATCAAGAGAACTTAATGACAGATGACTTAATTAAAAGAAAATGAGTACACATAGCAGGCTAAGCAGAGCATTTAAGGGAAAACAGTGAGCAGTAGATTTCAGCCTGGAACCTACAGTTACTTTGGTCTTCACTTTATGCACATATGTAGTGGGGACTATTCACAAGCATTGAATCCATGCAGGTTTGGAGTTTAAAAATAGAGCTTTAAAATTGAAAAAAACAATTTTCTCTCTTCTTAGAAAGCAGGAAACCCTTCTTTTTTAATTGAGCATTAAACAGAGGTTTCTCTTACAATTTATGTAAATTATCTTTTCCATAGTTGTCTTATTAAAGTAGAGAACTCTAAGTGTTGTAGAATAAAATGTACAGCTGTAATGTAGGAAGCAAAATCTGAGCTTTAAGACAACAAGGAGTATTTTGTAATATGAAATAGTCACTCAATAAAGTCATGACTGTCATAGAGGGATAATGGGAGATGTGGTTTGAAGAATTTTTGTTTCCAATACATTGGATATTTCTGTACTTCCAAAAGACTGTTTTATCCAGTCATTCCTCTAAGTGAGCTTCTAGATTTGTGTATAAATGAAGCATTGTATCTGCTCTCCGTCTTATTTTCTCTTCTACCCTGAACTGGTCCTATGAAAGGTAGAGTCACTTATTGTTTTGTTGAAATGGAATGACTGTAATTTCACAAATAAATTGGACCTCAGTTAGATGCACTTTGTTATAAATAATCTTGGAGGAGATTGGATTTCTTTCCTTGATGATGTACTTCAGCTGTAGATTAAACTCAGAACATCTAAAAAGGACTGAGTTATGGCTCAGCTGAATGATCGCTGAGCAGTATATACCTGTCCTTGTTCTTCTGTGTTGCTGTCATCTCTATTTCCCTAAAGTATATTCAGCAAAAGTGTATGATAAGAGAAACTACAGTTCTGTTTTGTAGCAGGGTTTTTAGTATTATTGTTTATTTTTTCTTATTGAGCTCCATGATGCACAGCCCCCTCGGTGCATAATTCTTCATTATGTGGAAAGAAAAGCCATTTCATAGATTGGTTAAAGGCATTTTCCATGGTCAGATGAGCTGGTAACCATATTTCACATTCAGTATTAGGACACTTTGAAATTTAACATCATGTCTTTACCAGCAGCTGGAAATCCTGCTGCCTTTGTATTTTCCATTCCAACTGTATGCCCTTATTTATTTAGATGTGTTAAAAATATTGCTTATAAAACACACTCTCCCCTCCCCACTGGAGTCTTTATCATTGCTAAATAACATCTTATTTTCATCATGGGGTTGTGTGGTAGTGACAGCGACAATGTAAGCTCTAAGACAGCTACCTTGTGTTGGTTGGGCAAATTACCTTGCAAAGTACAGCATTTCTAATCTGAGCTATTTTTGCAAAGAGATAATCATGGTAATTAATGTTAAATTTTATTTTGTGGTTTGCTGATATAACATGTCATACGGGAAAGTATACATTTAACTGAATTAAGCCTAAAATAGTACCACAAGGTGAAAGAGCACACCTATAATCATTTAGTTAATAATTCCCACAAACGAGCAAGTTTGTACTGTATATTTATGAATAGCATATCTGGGATGAGTTAGATGCATGTGTTTGTTGATCAAATTAGTTTAAATTTTATTGCTTTTAGCACCTTTCAATATTAAAAGAAAATAGAGGAGTAGGAATGTCTAAAAATGTAAAAAAAAAAAAAAAAAAAAAAGCAATAGGATAGTGGCTTTTCTTATTCATGAATTAGCAGATCTTAGTGTAGGTTCTCTTTAAGTATTTCATAAAGTGTACTTGAAAAACTAACAAAGCACAGCTTCTTTGTTTGTCTATCTGAGACAGATCAGTAAATCTGATCAAATATATAATGTGATGTTGATGTACAGTATATTCTTGCAGAGACTTCAGTGTGGGTTTTTAATTGTCTTGACAATATCAGATCTGCTTCCTGCAAAGGAGAATTTAAGACATCATAATTGAACAAAGCATTAATATAATCAAATTGGTAAGCTAGGTGTAGGTGTGAGATATAAATGTCAGGATAGCACTGTTAAGTTGCTGAAAGGATTGGATCTGTTTCCAACATAAAATAATGTGAAAGTCAAAGATAGTATGTCAGCTTTGTTTGCAAATAAAAATCTTCTTCAGTTGATTGTCCACATAGATTCCATTCTCAGTTTGCTTGTGCCAGATGCACATGAGGTTGGATTCTTTTTAATAGTAGTGTCTAGTCGGGCCACACCTGTGCCCTGGGAGCATTTGTGTCCACTGTAGCCAAGGGTATTAAGAGCAGGGCTGTCTTAGTGGCCTCTCAATTCCTTCCTTAGACTCCTGGCTGAGGGATGGAACTCTGCAATGCCTGCACCTCTTCAGCAAGATTGGCTTTGTTATTTTAATTTCCAGTCATTAGTTAGTTAGGAGACTCATTGGTTTAAAGAGAAAGAAGAAGTTTACATAGAAGTTCCCTATGGAACAAAGCGTGGATAGGGTTTCTGTGCACTTGACCCACCCTCTTGTGCAGGGCTAGACTAGCTTCTATATGATATCAAGATGACTGAAGTAGTGACATAGCTAGAAATGAAAATGTGAGTGGGCCCCAACTTATGGGATATAGGCAATGACCTGTACTGTGGGCAATCCATGGGCTTGGAGACTTGGAGAGCCAGAGATATCATCATTGTAGAGCACTTTTACTGCTACCAGTTGTCTCATGAGCATCATACTGCTTGGTCTCAGAATACTTCCTGATTTATTTCTCCTGTAGTTCTTGCCCATTGGCTGTTCTCCCCTCATTAGCCAGTGTGGGGCAGCCACCCCATCACTCACAGGTAGAACCAGATCAATTAGAATCACACCAAGACTGATATTTTCAGAATGAATGAGGATAGCTGATATCCTCTCAGAGACCATCCAAATGAACTATGGACTGTATATGTACCTGCTAAATTCTTGCGAATATAGGTCTGCTCAAAAACAATAAATCATATTTGACACGAGTTCAGGTGACTTCTTCTTTGATTTATACCTTCAAATAATATTGTAGATCATCAATATGAAGTTCAGTCCATGTGTTCACTGCTTCCTATGCCTTGCTGTACTTGCCTCTAGCTCAGATGCAAACTTTAGCAGAATGGCCTTCAATCGATTATTCCAGTAGGATGCTTCTTACCTGCCTCCAAGAACAGAACAGGATAGTTCTTCACTGAGTGCCGTCCCTGGGTGCTCCAGTTTGTGTGTTTGTAGTGTTTGTTGCGCCCTTGTGCCGAGCCCAGAGATTTCAACGCAGTGCTCTTTCATGCTGCATACAAGCACCCCACAGATTTGACTCCTGAGGTTCTCACATGCAGCTAGAGCCCTCCCTTGTCAGTTCCTTCCAACCACCATTGGTTAGGGACAGAGATCACAATGCAACCATCCTGTTAGAAACAGTTCAGTTAATAGTTAGCCGGGATAGTAATAGTAGGGTTTTAGTGATACTGTAATCTAGTGACAGTGCACGTGC
>ML682013.1:21855831-21876567 GCA_007922195.1 Podocnemis expansa
CACACACACACACACACACACACACACACACACAGAGAATCAGAGAAAAGCTGAGGCTTCAAACAGGCCCAGCTCATCAGGCTTTAAGACAGGCTTCCTCTACAGGGAAGCAGTGCCTGTCTTGGATGGACACAATGGGTGTATTCGATGTCTGGATGAAGCATACATAGCCCAGAAATGTCATCACTGTAAAAATATAATGGCAAGAACTAGAAAGGTCAGATATCTGAGGATGAAGATGATCCTCATGGAGAGGTCTCTTAAACTGGCAGCAGACCCAAGACAGGAATGCAGCTCAAACTCTGACAGGGGTTGAGTCAGAAAGATAGCTTACCCGGCTTTGAGCACACCTGCAAAAAGGAGGCTTTAAGTAAGCCAGCAGAGAAAACAAACCTGCGAGGTGATTTAGCAGCAAGGATGAGATGGGTGGGAGAGGCAAGAGCAGAGAAGCCCTCCTCTGAAATGGCCACTCTGGCACTGCTGAAATTGACAAGGGTGAAGATGCCAGCCATGGTGCAGATGGAAGGATTGAAGAATGGAGCTCCACTAGCGCCAAGAAATGACAAACACAGGGACTTGGCACTGAAGAACGCTGAGTCTGACATGGGGCTACAGAGCTCCAGCTCCTCCTCACCACAGATGTCAGTGGCACTTATAATGAGGCAGAAGCCTGGCACAATGGGGAGAGATGGAATGGAGAAGAAAACCTCACCAACCCGCTCCATTAGCTCAATACACAAAAAAATGAGCAGGGGACAAACAAAAAGAGAAGAACTCACCAACTCTGCACTATGGTCCGGACTCGTCCCCTGCATGTTCACAGAATTCATTTACGGACGGAATAGAGAAACAGGAAAATATACCTAAGATAGGGGACTTCACATAAATGTTCTGACTATGAAAATAAAGGGGATAACAGACAGCAGATCTACCTGTGGTTCCTGCCACCATGGATCTATTATTCTATGCCAACCCGGAATTACTGGGGAAACTGAGAAGCCTGGAACCTATGACCAGAATCACAAACAGGCAGAGCCAGCACAATCAGGACAGTGAAGTCACCATCACCCTCACACTCTCACAACTCACAGTCTCTCTAGAGAGATCTCCCATTATAGTCACATGGGAAAGTGATCATGAATCAGATCTTGAATATGAAGTCATGCCACATAACTCATCATCAATAAAAGCTGACAAGACCATAACAGTACCATCAACCAAAACAGATGACTTCAAACAATTTCAGGAACTATTCAGAGGAGTAGCTCAAGATATGGAAATTTCACTGGAAGGGACATCTCAGAGCAACCATAAACTGCTTAAGATCCTGAATTCTACCACCTCGTCAAAGATCGCCCTAATGATGAATGATGCGATCATGGATCCACTGAATACCATATGGAAGACTCCAGCCTTCCATACCACCCACACATAAAAAGGCTGAAAAGAAATACCACTTATTATCTAAAGATAAGAATTTGTTTTTGCATCTATCACGATTCATTAGTAGTACAGGCTGCACAACAACAGATTAGGCAAATGCACTCTAGACTAAACAGGACAAGGATGGGAAAAGATTGGACCTATTTGGGAGAAAGGCATACTTCTCTGCCATACTGCATCTAAGGATAGCGAATTATACTGCATTACTAGCAAACTATGATCATAACACTTATTCAAAGTTCACTGAATTGCTGGATTTCATCCTGGAAGATGAGAGAGAGCAATATCAATCCATGATCGAAGAGGGCCAGCTCATAGCCAGAACAGCGCTACAATCTGCCCTTGACACAGTCAACACAGTGGCTAGGACCACAGCCACCGCTATAGTGATGTGCAGAGCATCCTGACTACAATCTTTGGCATTAGCTAAACAACTCTAGGCTAAGACTGAAGACTTACCTTTTGACAAGGTGCAGTTATTTGGGGAGAAAACTGATGAGGTGATGCAAACACTTAAAGACTCCAGAGCCATCCCTGCACACTGGGAGTCATCACTCCTGCAAATACAGCATCAAGGAGACCACAATATAGATACCAACCATATCGATGCCATTTTCCACAGTACCAACAGCAAAGACAACAGACAGACAGAAAGAGGCAAAGAGTTCAGAGATAATGACCTGCTATGAGCAACCAATCAGCACCTCAATTGTCATCTTCAACAAGATAGTTGTGAAAATTTTGTCAGGGTATGAACAACCACCCCTGCCCCTGCCCCGTACAGAGGGGGATTGGACAGAGACCACTTTTGACCTCTGCTTGAGACCTTTCCTGGGAGAATGGGAATCTATTACATCAGACTGATAGGTTCTCGAGATTATAAGGCTTGGTTATGCCATCCCATTCTCATTGTTACTTCCCAATCAAACCCATACTCCATCCCTCCTCAGGGACACATCTCACATAGAGCTGTTAAAGCTGGAGGTGAGATGATTTCTGAAGTTGCGGGCTGCAGAACCAGTGCCAATGCATTATAAAGGGAGAGGATTTTATTCCCAGTATTTTGAAACACTGAAAAATGGGAGATGGAGACTGATACTGGACTTGAGGAAACTGAACAAGTTCATGTGAACCCACAAGTTCGAGATGGTGAAGTTGTCGACAGTCATATCTGCTCTGGAACCGGGGTGGATTGGTTTTCATCCCTCGACTTACAAGATGCATACTTTCATGTGACCATACATCCAGCATACAGAAAGTTGCTTTGATTTATATTGCGACAAGAATGCTATCAGTACAGGGTGCTACCCTTCGGCATCACAACGGCACAAAGAGTTTTCTCAAAACTGTTAGTGGTAGTCACTGCACACTTACACAAACAGGGCATAATTATCTTTCCTTATTTGGATGATTGTCTTATAAGAGTGGGGTCCATGGAACAAGTGGAATGAGCAACCCAACAAATGTTAACGGCTTTCCAGAATCTGGGACTGAAGATGAACTTACAGAAATCTTCACCTAATACCGAAACAACAGGTGGAGTTCATAGGGGCAGTCCTGGATTCAGCAGCTGTAAGAGCATTGCTATCCATGAAGAGATTCAAGGCACTAAAAGAACTGATCAGGACAATGACAAACAGCCCAACAGTGTTGATTCAGACATGCCTTCGAGTGATGTGGCACATGGTGGCCACAACACAAGTGGTACTGCATGCGCGTCTACACATGGAGAAACTTCAAGCGTGGCTAGCCTTGGTTTACAAGTCAAGAAGGTACAGTGTTCTGAAGTTGGTGATGGTTCCACAGACAGTAAAACAAGACCTGCAATAGTGGATGCAACCACAAAATGTATTGACAAGGATATCTTTTATCGAAGACCGGCCATCTGTATTCTTAATGACAGATGCATTGCCGATAGGCTGTGGCGCACACATGTAAAGTTACCTAGTACAGGGACGATGTTTGATGCAGGAAGGAAGTCTACACATCAACATACTGGAACTGCATGCAGTACGAAGAGTGTGCATGCACTTCCTACCAGCGATAGAGGGTAAAAATGTAAAGGTCATGGCGGGCAACATGGTGTGCATGCATTATACAAACAAGCAAGGAGGAGCACGCTCCCAGGCACTTTGTATAGAGGTGGTCAGATTGTGGACACGATGCCTCCATTATGGTATCAGTATTTTGGCTTCATACTTACCTGGATCCATGAATACCACAGCAGAAGTTCTGAGCAGATGATTTGGAGTAAAACACGAGTGGGAATTGAACAACCAGGTGCTGAACAATATCTTTCAGACATGGGGCTACCCTCTTATCAACCTATTCGCAACACAGAGGAACCGAAAGTGTCACCTGTTCTGTTCCAGAGTGAGAAGAGGTCACTAGGGGACGGTTTCCTCTTAGATTGGAGCCATCATCTCCTGCATGCATTCCCACCTGTTCCATTACTCCACAAGGCGTTATAGAAGGCTCAGATAGATAAGGTGTCACTAATCATGATTGCCCCAGCGTGGCTGAGGCAAACATTGTTCCCTTACCTGGTTCAAATGTCATTATGTCCTCCAACACTTCTACCTCTGTACAGGGACCTATTGTCTCAGAACAGTGGGCAAGTTCTATACCCAGAATTGCACAAACTATATTTAACAGCATGGAAGACCCATGGTTCCAGGTAAAGGAGATGGACTGTTCTGAAGGAGTGAAAAATGTGCTCCTTAATAGTATTGAACAGATGACGAGGAAGTCTTATATGCGTAAGTGGGAGACGTTTTTGCAGCAGTATGCGGAACACCACGTTTCCCTTATCACGGCTCTTATTCCTGATGTCCTTCAGTATTTGTTGGGACTCAACAAGTTGGGTATCGCAAACACTTCTGTCAAGGTCCATATTGTTGCAATCTTGACTTTTCATCAGAAGGAAGGAGGGTTATCCTTCTTCACTAAACCAGTCACAAAGTGATTCTTATGAGGTCTACTGAATATTTTCCTGGAAACCTGTCCACCAGCTCTACACCATGGGACCTAAACTTAGTAGTAAAGACTATAATTAGGAAACTGTTCGAACCCATGGCAACTTGTTCATTGATGCATCTATCCATGAAGGTGGCGTTCCTGGTTGCCGTAAGATCAATGAGATGGGTTGGTGAGATGGGGCATTTATGGTAGAGCCCCCATATATAAATTTCTGTCCTGATAGGATGACAATGAAGCCACATCCTAAATTTGTGCCTAAGATCAACACACAATTCCACATCAATCAAGAGATCTTATTACCCTCCTTCTATCTGAAACTGCACTTGATTTCGAGGTCAGCATTGCTACATACAGTAGACATTCAAAGGGCTCTGGCTTTCTATTTGGGTAGGACCAAGCCTTTCAGGAAATCAGTGAGGTTATTTATTTTGATAGGCGAAAGGTCCAAAGGAACTACTATATCATCTCAAAGACTATCTAAATGGATAAAAGACTGTATACTTTCAGCATACATTCAACAAGGGCTGTGGCTACAGCTATGGCGTTTCTCAGGAACGTGCCATTAAGGGACATATGTGCAGCTGCAACATGGAGCTCTATTCAGACATTTACTAAATATTATGTAATAGAACAGATACATAAATCAAATACTATCCTGAGCAGTGTAGCTCTTGCCTCTGCTGACGACACAGACTCTTCACAGTCCCTCTGTCCATCAAGAGAAAATTGCTCCATAGGCACCTAAAGTGGAGCACCCAGGGACAGCACTCAATGAAGAATACTATGTTGCTTACCTGTCAGTAACTGCTATTCTTTGAGATGTGTGTCCCTGGGTATACTCCACTATCCTCCCTTCCTCCCCTCTTTTGTGGAGTAGCGTGTGGCACTCTGCAGTTGAGTAGGAATGGGCAAGGAAGGACTCTGGCTGCGCGCTAGAGCCTCAGGAGTCAATGGTTCTGGGAGGAGCTTGCATGCGGCATGAGCGAGCACCGTGTTGGAGTCTCTGGGCTTGGTGCGAAGGCTCAACAAACATCTAACATGGAGCATACCCAGGGACACACATTTTGAAGAACAGTGGTTATTGACTGATGAACGGCCTCCTATGCTTGTTATCACTCAAAGAAGCAAGTATGGTTATTTACCATTCAATAACTGTAATGCTTCAAGGTCTGTTGACCAGACATGTCCCATCCTCTGTCTTTGCTAATAGGCACTCTGGTACTTTGGATTCTCATTAGCAAAGGAACTCAGAGGCAGTTGATGCCTTCCTCTCCCTTATATCTTCAGCTGTGGCAGTTGCATGTGCTCCCAGGGCACAGGTATGTTTGGCCCTAATAGACACTGGGGCTCAAAAAAAAATCCAGCTTTGAGCGTGTGAGGTGCACAGACACTAATGTGGAATCTGGGTGGACAACACATCTGAAAGTATAGTTACTGTAGGCCACGTAACCCTAGCTTTTGGTATTGCCAGGTCCAATGGAACTCTTTAGCATGCCTGTAAAGCAGTGTATAAGCACACAGAGAAGCAACAATGCACATGTTTTCATGCCACCTTTATGAATGTACTTCCATTGAGCAAGAATAGCACTGTGCCACCACCATCACTGTGTTACTTTGAACTTTTGCCCCTACCAGCCTCTCCTGGTGCCTGATATATCCCCACTTACCCTGCTCTGTCAGGCTACATAAATTTATAAATAGTTAAAATAAATTGAAATTATACACACAGACACATATGCACTTCTGTCAGAGCTTTTGTGGGAGAAAATGTTGCATGAAAGCTGATGCAATAAATAAATTTTGTTAGTCCTTAAGTGCCACAGTGCTCCTTGATTGTTTTACTGAACTAGACTAACATGGCTGCCCCTTTGAACTGCTGTCTGAATAAATCAGCTGGATTTCCTCCAGGCAGAGTGAAAGAAGGGGGCCTTGAGAGGGACTTAAACAGGCAGAGGGAAGGGGTTGATGGAGTCATTCAGGGAATGTATTTCACGTGTAACAAGAGCTTGGAAAGAAGGCTCAGAGATATATATGCAAGCCAGAGAGACTGAGATAGTTGGGAAGCTGAGCAAGAAATTTGGTGATACAACATAAACCAAAGGAAGAGCTTTGGAAGACTTTGAAGACTGTGAGAATAAGCTTGACATTGATGAGGTACAAAATAGTGAGTAAATGGAGTGATTGATACTGTGCTATAATGAGAAAGAAGCAAGGAAAGTGATTTCAGGAACAGCATATATAGAATGGTGGGGATAGGTCAATGTACGCGCCAAGAATACCAGGGAGGAGGATGTGCTTGGTGGTTGAGATGGAGAATGATGAGGTGAAAAAGAGTGTTTTCTATTGAGCTGGAATGAAAAGGATAGATCCTAGGGATGTTGTGGAGGAGGAATTAGCAGAATTTTCATGTAGGTGAATTGGGGGTTAAGAAGAGGAAGAAGAGAAAAAAAACACTAGCAGAATATGGATTGGTAATGGTGAAGATGCTAGAATATTGATAGTAGCTGAGATATTTAGAAAATTAATAAGCTTAATAGGTTAATTTTGGAGCATTCAGTTTAAGTAAAAAATGAGACATCCAAGAAGAGTGTTAAAGGGGCAGGCATTTCTGTGGGAAGGGATAATACAGTGTTTCTCAACCTTTTTGGCTTGAGGGCCACAGATACCTTTTTTACAACCCTCACTGATCTCCCATCTCCCTGGCTGCAGTAGGGAAACCACATGCGTCCTGTAGCCTTGTGCATTACACTTACGTTCCTAGGCATTGGCTCCAAGGAATGGAAGATCAGTGGTCCTCTCCCTCTGACTCGAGCAGAGACTCGAGCACCTAGGAATCTAGGTGGAGTACTTTGCCACACTCCCTGCTACAGACAGGGGAAGTAGATTAGAGAATTGGTCTCCTATACCCTTGGTTGCACCAGTTTTTTAACTTTCCAGAAATGTGTTCCACTTGGGTCATTAATTGGCAGTTCCCTTCTGCAGCCGGCAGAGGAGGTGCTGCTGACTGCTTTGAAAAGGCCCTACAGGCAACTTTTGGCCCCCTGGCCACAGATTGGGAACTACTGGGATAGTAGATAGGTCGCAGCCGGGGGGGGGGGTGACGGGAAGGGAGAAAGAAATGTATTCATCAGCAGAGAGAGGCGGTAATGGAAACTGTCTGATGGAGGAGATTGTTCAGAGGTAGAGTGCAAAATTAAAAGAACAAAGGTACAGGGACTTAGGCTTCATGTCAGAACAAAATATTCCCATCATACACACCTTTTACCTTGATTAAAGTGCATGTCTAGGAGTCTGAAGCATGACAGGCAACAGGTATGAAGTTGTTACTTATCTCTGTGCAATTTCTACATTTTAGTTTCTTCAATGGTCATGTCAAAACCATCTACCTTCAGTAAAACAGCCTTTTTCCTATTAGAAGAAAAAATCTTTTAAAAACATTTTTGATTACATGTCTGACTCAAATTGCAAACCCACATAAAATGTCAAGTTATTGAATTACTCTTCCAAGAAGAATAGACTTAAAGTAATGATGGGTTCCAGTCAGTGTGCTTAAGCAGAACCGGCAAACAGCCTTTTCATTCTGACATAGTATGACATTGTATTTGTATAGAAAACACAGCAGCCAGACTGCAGTTTTTAGGAGAGTTTCTGTAATGCATTATCTAGTGTGTAAGTCTACACAAATACTTTGCTGGGTATTAAAAGGTACCTTAGGAAGGTCTCTTGCATTAAATAGAAAACATTTTGTAATGATGATAGGTATACAAGTCAACTTTTTAAAACAACACTGCTGTATGTCTGTCATTCCTTAAAAAGGATAGATGTTTTATTCATATAGTACAAAGAGATGAGATTTTTTTTTTCCAATCAGAATCACACACTACAGACATAAGTTAAGCGTAAATATTGTTCCTATATTGGAATAGTGTTATGGAATAAGAATTACCCATTCTCTGCATTAAAATGAAAATGATAAGAAACATTTGAACATGTATATTTTCTACATTAATCTTTGGTATTTACAGCAGTTATTAATGGTCATGACCATGGATGGAGTTCTTTGAATGCAGAGAGGCTAGGCCTTACCTGGTTGATAATGGTGGTCCAACCTCTTTCCCTTCCCTCTGTGCTGGGAAGACAAAAACTTTTATGTTCCATGTAGCCTGGTTTTCTCAGCTGCCTGGGAAGCTACCTGTATGGAGCATATAAAGTTTAGCATGCCATGCCCCTATGCACTGTGGGATTTGACATCAGCCTTCTTAGCACAACAAAAGAAGAGTCTCTTCTTCAGTCAAGTATCAAGGTTCAATTTCATTGCCTAGCTGAAAAACTAGAGGAGTCTTCTGGCACTTTAAAGACTAACAAAATTATTTTTGTTAGTTTGTGAGTTTGATAGTTATTAAAGTGCCACAAGACTCCTCTTTTGGTTTGCTGAACTAGACTAACACATTCAAAAACAGGGATAATGCATGCCTGTCTCAGAGCAGTAGCGTACTTCGTTGGTTTTGCTTAGTGCCTTGCTAAGTTTCCACAATTAACCTTTCATTGATACGTACTCTACCTGGATCACAGGAGACTGGGATTCTGTGGGATGACTCCACCCATTGATGCTATCTGCACCCCTCCCTCCTCCTGCCCAACCTTCCTATGTCTCTTCCAAGCTTTCTGGGGGGGTGTCTATTTAATGTACCCCTCAATGCTTGCATCTCTCACTATTCCAGTCAACCAGGGAGGGAGGAACAGGCTGAGTGAGTGAGTCATCCTGCTGCAGCCAGCCCCCATCCCAAATTGACTCAGCTCCTGTCTTTGGAGGGACATATAGACAGCTGCCTCTCTTGCTGGGAGGGGAGTGGGGAGTTTAGGTAGGGGTTGGGAAAGGAGAGGAGAGGAAGAAATCAGTGAGAGACCCATGCAGCAACTATGGTGAGGGGATGGGAAAAGGCCTGGGGGTGGGACCTTAGATGAGTGTGGGGAGGGGGAGCAGGGAGCTTGCCTTCCCTAGGGGCAGCTTCAAAATCCACCTATGCTCATGCCACTCCTCATCACACTCCAGTGACAGAGTAGCAAGCATCTAGAACAAGGTAGAAGTCGCTAGATTTTGTTAGGTGCATGAGCTATGAAAGTATTTGAATATACAATGAGAGGTTTTAGTCAAACTTGTCTGTGTTGACCTAAAATGGTAGAATAATCTGGGGGATTAAGCACTGGGCTAGAAGTCAGGAAGTCCTAAATTCAAATTCTACTAATGAGGTTAATAGTTACCTAACTGAAAGAAGTTTAGTTTTAATTACGATTCAATCAATCAATCCATAGGGCTGGAAGGGACCTTGTAAGATCATCAAGTCCAACCCCCTGGGAATTGAACCCAGGACTATCTGCATGTTAAGCAGAGGTGCTAGCCACTGCACTATTTGCAGGACGATTTGGATTAGCTGATGCTCTTACACTATTTTGAATATGTAAAATGTTTTATTAGTATTGTGTTAAATATTGCTTTATATACAATTTTGAATAGAAGCATAAAATATTTTTCTGAATTTCACTGGAAATCAATATTTGACTATAGGTAGTTTTCCCAGTTTAGCAGCTGCAGTGTGCACAGATTGATGTAGTTATAGGAAGGACAAGAGAGGGCCCGACTTCCCTTTGTGGCTGGGTAGGACTGGGACCACTTTTGCTTTGAATATGTACAGTCTTACCTTTCCTAGCAATTATAAAACTGTATGTAGCAAGATCTTATGTCGTACGTGACACCTAAAATAATATAACTTAAGAATACTTGAAAGGTATGACTTACAGTGCATATGCATCTTGATTTTTCAGTAGGGTCTTAACCTGATATCTCTGCATATAAAATCCCCAACATCTATGTACATTGATCAGGGGTTGGCAATCACCAGCACATGTGCCAAAGGTGGCATGCACATCCATTCTGAATGGCATGCAGAGCTCCCAGCCCTGCGGCACCACCCTGCATGACTTCAAGTACCATGGCTGCTCCCCCCTGCTGGCCCCACTGCCCAGCCAGATCTGGGGCTGCAAGAGCCATGATCACGCACATGGTGACTCTATTCCCCTGCTGTCCCTGCCCTCAGTATGGCCTGGGGCCACAAGACTGCTGCATGTGAGGTGGCTCTTTTCCCCTCCTAGACCCACCTGAAGCTTGGCCCTGGGCCACAAGAGCTGCATGCATGAGTTGAGTGGCTCCTCTCCTCTACTGGCTCTGCCCCCTCATGGTGCCAGAGGGGGTTTCTAGCACCTGAAGAGGGTGGGGAGAAGAGGCTGGCACTGGCCAAACCCTGATAAAAATGGTACCATCTGGATGAAAAACAGCTTTCTGACTATTAGATACATTACATTTCTGCAATCCCCATTCTGTGCTACGGATCCTGAGGACTGTAACTTGCGATACGAGCCCTGGCAGCATGTCTCCATTAGAACTCCACTGTCAAGAAACATGGCACTGTTGGATACCTAGGGCTGATATGCAGCCATGAGATCTCCATGGTTAGTGGGCATGACCTTTTCTGTGAGGCGGAAAAACACACTCCACTGCCACAACAAACTGATTGGTGACAAATCTTTGACTATATCTTGTGGGAACTTTGTTTTTCCTCTCTCTCATGGGGGGAAGCAGGTACTACAGAAACTTTTGTATTGTGCTTCACTTTTTTACGTAGGAAGCTGATCCAGTAAAACAACCCTTGCAGAAGGAATAGCGCTGAATCGGAGGGAAAAAGGTTTTCCTCTCCAAATCAGTCTAGTGAAAACACCACAATAAATAGGCAGTAGGCAATTGGAGGGACGTACACAAAGTATTTTAAGTACTTTGCATATCTCCCTTTGATTGTGGCCAAAATCCCACTGTGGTATTGACCAGGGCTTAGCGGTGCATAGGGAGTAAATGTTGGTGTAATAGTTACTAAGCTGGTAATGATGATGCAGAGCATTAGTTCCAACCTCAGGACAGACTATTAAAAGCAGGGGTGTCGCTGGCATTGGGCATGCCGGGGCACGTGCCCTGGGTCCCAATGCCAGTGCCCTGGATCTCCAGCCCAATCCCTGGCCGGGGAGCGGGGCCTTCTGACTGGGGGCGGGGACTGGGCCCATGCCCCAGATCCCTCGCCCCCCCCCCAGCACCGTCTCTGAATAAAATACAAAGGCACAAGCCCCAAATTGGTTGTAAATGCTAAACTTAGATTTCTCCAACCAGCTGTACCAAAAGCAAACTCCTTAGGCTCTTCAGCATCCTTAATGTGGAGTCTGATAGAGCCCTGAAAGGTACTCTAGTCTGTCTTGCCATTCAGTTGAGCATATCAATTCACAAGCATAGGAACTGACAAGCATTCAATAGAGTGGGGGTGGCCAAACTGTGGTTTGTCAGCCGAATGAGGCTTTTTTACATTTAAAATGGGTGCCGCCATCTTTCCTCACCTATCAGACTGGGCCAGGGAGGTTGGAGCTTCTGCCCTGCAGCAGAGTGGGAGTGCTGGAGGATTCTTCGCAGTGGACAGGGCCACCCCTGGGAGGGGTGGGGTTCGGAGGCAATCAGCCAGAGGGAGGGCAGGGCAGGCTGTCGCAGAGGTTGGGCCCTACACTCGTGCCCTTCCCCTGGGCCCACCACTCTGCCTCCAGGGGTAGGACAGGCTGGCTGAAAGCCAGGCTCTGCTCTCCCACCCCACCTCTGGGCCGGTGGTGTCCACACTCAGAACTCAACAGCTGGCCAAGGGCAGGGTGGGAGAATGGAGTCCAGCTTCTGCTTTCCCTGCCCTGGGCCAGCTGTTCCACCCTGGAGGCAGGCAGCGCCAGCCCAGAGGCCAGGTTTCATGCTTCCACCACGCCCTTCTGCCATCTGCTTCCCACTGAAGGCAGTGGGATGGGGGCCAGGGACAGTGCAGGGGTCAGGGGGCATGACCCATGGAATCATGGGGCTCAGGACAGTTGCCCCACTTTCACCCTCCAGGAAAATCCCTGCCACTGGAGAGGAGGTTTTCAGGGCTGCAGCAGGAGGGAAGTCAGTAATTTTGGCCACCACTGTGGTAGAGTCTAAGCATGACACACTTTCTTATAATGTTGCTACCCATTCTGTTAATAGTAACCCATAAGTGAGTACACTAATTGCAGGTACATGTTTGTCAGTGACCTGTTGAGGCATGGGGAACCTTGGCATGAGCCAGCACTGGGCTTGCCAGTGTCACCATAGTAACATTTGAGTGACTTTTAGTCCTTCATAATTGTCAAATACTTTTATAAAAGCAGATGATTAGTATCTTAAATTACAAAAATAAAAAAGCTTTGGAGTAACACCAGCAGCATTATATTTGAAGCTTCTATAATCAGTGAATGAAATTTGTGAACCCCAAATTAAATCTTCATGTGACTGGGATCTCTGTGCAGAATAAATAAACTTGAAAAAAGAGACTATTTCTGTAAAACACTTTACTGGACTAATCATTTTATGTTTTCCCTTCAATTATGATAGATTGATAGATCTATCTATCTTAGTTTTCTGTTTCTGTGGCGGCAGATTTTTTTTTTAACAAACGCACTGAATGCTTTCCTGATAAGATCCAAGAGGAGGAGATGTTGGTTAGCAAAAGAGAGGTTGGTGACAATTCTTGTTCAATCTGGAGAAGAGCTAAAACTGTAACCTCAAATATGACTCTTTGTAATTTGGAGGTTCCCAGTCTTTGGGTCTTTACCTTCTAATCCACAGGTAAAAATGTGATCTGACATTTTTAGCCTTGAAGTGTATGTAGCCTAAATATGATCTGGTTCCATCTGTGAAACAGAGATTCCTCTCCTTAGTTTAAATACAGATAATCTCAATACCTGCTGTATATACTTGGGTATAAGCTGATCTGGGCACAAGCCAACCACTCAATTCTGAGCCAAAAAAAAGAAGCTAAAATTGGTGACCCAGGTATAAGCCAAGGTCCCCTTTTGTCCTTGGCCCCTAACCCCCCACCCACTGCTGCTGGCTTCCTCTGGGGTTTCTGACAGCTTCCCTACCCCAAAATCTCTGCTGCTGCTTTTCCCTTGCCTCCCAGCTGTCCATTCCTCACTCCTGCCCTCCTGCTCTGCCCTTTCCTCACTGCTACCCCCCTGCTCACTTCTCAGTTTCCTGCTGCTGCCCCCTGCTCCATCCTTTCTTCACTGTTGCCCCCCTGCCCCCACCTGCTTTGCCCTTTCCTCACTTCCATCACCCCTGCTGCCCCCTGCTCTGCCCTTTCCTCACTGCTACCCCCTGCTCACTTTTCAGTTTTCTGCTGCTGCCCCCTGCTCTTCCTGCTGCCCCCTGCTCTGACCTTCCCTCACTGCTGCCCCCTCCTCTGCCCTTTCCTCACTGCTGCTCTCTGCTCCTCCTACTTCCCCCTCCTCACTGCTACCCCCTACTCTACCCTTCCCTCACTGCTGCCTGCTGCCCCCCCTGCTGTGCCACTTCCCCACTGCTGCCCCCCTGCCCCTCCTGCTGCCCCCTGTTCTGCCCTTTCCTCACTGCTGTCCCTCTGGCTCTTCACTGCTGCCCCCCTACTCCCTTCTCAGTGTCCTGCTGTTGCTCCCCTGTTCCCCAACACCCTTTCCACCCCTTTCCCCATCACCCTCCAACCCCTGCTGCCGCTCTTCCCAGCCTGCCAGGCACCCTCCCCCCCATCCCCGGTCCCTGTTGCTGCTTCCCAAAAACCCTGGGTCCTCCTGCCACTTTCCCCGGACTCCCCGACCCCCTCCCCAACCTCCGGTCCCTGCCGCCGCTTCCTTGGTCTCCCTGAATCCTCCCTGAATCAATGTCCAGGCCGACCCCCACCCCCAGGGCCCCCTTACGTGGCCGCTCCAGATGCCAGTATCCCTTCCTTACTCCAGCCCCAACCCCCGCTGACTGCCCAAGATGGCCGCCCGGCAACACTGGCGCTCCAGCCTGCTGCATGGTCAGGGAAACTGCTGGCTGGGGCTGTTTACCGTATTCTCTTGAGTATAAGCTGAGACCCTGTTTTGAAGTCAGTTTTCAGGCACAAAATTCTCGGCTTATGCGCGATGATGTACGGTAGTAAGAGATGGGAAAAATCATATAAGACATGGGTGAGACATATCCATTCACATTTTTCCATTGTGAAATGTCATCTTTAATAAGAGAAGTCTAGAGATGCAAAGCACTTTTTCTTCTGCTTCCCATTGTGAACCGTACGGGAAACAGGATGTATGTACTTCCTAATTATTGCATCAGGGCTTCTGGATATTGACCATGTAATACTTGCTCCTCTGACATTTTGTACCCTTTTATGATAATAACTAGCTGCAACAGAAATGCCTTAGTTATTTTCAGAAAGATGGATGTTAGTATAACATCTTCTCTGTGCCAGTTGTATAATGATTGAGACTAGATGGCTGCTATATGAATGAAAGTATCAGATGCATTACTCAGTGTTCATATCAGGGATCTGAAATTCTCCTTGTTGTTCCTCCTCTGCTCATTGCAGAGATGTATACTGTGTGTTTGAATCAGTTATAAACAGCAGCTCTTTACAGAAACCAACAGTGAAGAGCTTTGGAGATAATGGTGTTTTCCTTATTGTAATCAAATTTCTTCTTCTGTGTTAGAAGAAAGGACTCTCTTTGGAACTTTTGTCACATGACAAGATCATAAGTATAAATATTAAAATATTAATAGGGATGTCTAAGTCATGTTAATTCATTACCAGTATGTCCTCACTTTGTCGTATTCTTTGTGTATGTCAGTTAATATCTGTCACTAATCTAGAATTTCCAGAGGGGTAGCTGTGCTTGTCTCATTCTGGGACTTGGTGACTGCTGTGTGCTTGAGTAGCCAGTAGTCTTTTTAATCCTTTTTTCATGACAACAAGTGAGATTTTTCATTCTTAATGCACTAACTTCTTGAACACAATGATCTTACAAGATTAATGGCCTAGTACTCCAAAACAGAAAGAAGCGACCCATTATCAATGGATAATCAATGTTTTTTTCCAGAAATGTTCTATACTGTTTAGGGTATTTTACCTTTATAGAAATGTTCTATAGAATTCAATATAGAGGAAAATCTTCCTAAGTTTTGGTAGTGATTCCATAAAACATAGTGTTCTAGAATCATATGGAATGTTTCAGGGAAAAAAACCGCAAAAAACCTACTATAAAAAGGAAATCATCTTGTTGGTATTTAGAATACTTCCTGCTCATAGAAATATATTTTCAGATTAATAGAGGTATAAATGACTTTTCCCCTAATTGTGACTTTCCAGCATAATGAGAAACACCTCATTCCATTGGCATTCCTTGGAATTTATTTTTTTAACTGTTTTTATATGAATTAGTGCTCATGAAAAGTACTGGAGTAAGTGTCTTGGAAAGTAAAGTCTTGTGTAAATCCATAGGGTATAACAAAGTGATTGGTAGTATGAGCTTTTTCCAAAATATCCATCTTAAGCCTAAAGTAGAATCCTACCTTTAGGGATGAGAATAACTCAGCCCTCATGAATATTAATTTTCTTTCTTCTCTACCAGAATTGCCAGTTTGGGTGACAGTTGTGATAGTACTTTTGTAATAAGGACACTTGTCAAATACGAAACAGACTGACATCACCAACTCATTTTGGTGGGCCACCCAACAGCCACCACTTGGTAGGAAGTTTGGTTCCTGCTAACTGGTTCCTATTGATCTTAATTTAGATTGGTGAGTTAGAAGTGCAAAATTCTCTGTATCTTGTTACCAGTATCCTGAGCAAGCTATTACCTATGTTATTAGTAGTACTTGGAGTCAAGGTCGTTGTTGTGCTATGCTCTTTACAGACATTCACTGCCCTCAAAGAGCTTGTTGTCTTAGTATATAGAAAAAAGAGTCTATAACAAAATAGGTGGAAGAGTACAATAAAGTGATTCTGGTCAGCATGAAAAAAGGAATCACAGCAAAACACCTGACTAACCGTGTCTTGGTTCTGGTAGACATCACAAAAGAGAAGAATTTTAAATACAGATTTGAAGGATGATAATGATCAGATTTTGTGAATGTATATGGGGTGCTCCTTTATTTGCATAAGGGACAGAATGGAGAAAATGCTGCTGGAAAAAAATTAAAATGAGTACTCAGAGTTGGCATCCTCTGTGGAATTAAAGTGTACCATATAAAAGAAGATGGGTGGTTTAGTAATTAGTTCTAAAGGCATTTTAAAAGTGTAGACAAGCAGTTTGTGTCTGATGAACTGGGCGGTGGGAGGCAGGTAGTGCCAGTGGAAGGATGGCATATATAGAAATGGCTGAAGCGATGAGCTAGAACAATTATGTTTTCATGCAGTATTTTGAACAGATAAAAGGTCAGAGAGAAGGATGCTTAGTAGCGAAGATGTGAGAGGTTAAGAACAGGACAAGACATTTCTCTATGTGGATGGACAGGAAAGGTAGAATCTTCTAGAGGATATGCAGCTTTTTAGCTATGTCATTGGATGCATTCTCCACTACTACACCTGCTCCTGGCCTTCTTGAGGATTAGCTCTGACTTATGCAATACCCTAGTGGTATTGTCCTCTCGTCCTGAAGACTCTTCTCACTCCAGAAGCCACATTTTTGTCTTTGTGGTTCAGGCCTCTAGCTGGGTCACCATAAGTGTTCCACTTCTGGGAGTGATGTAACAAAGTCTTTCAATGACAAATCATGCCAGGCAGTTTGCTGTCGTCTACCTTGCCTGTGCCACATCTCCAGTGGCTTGTAGGGGAACTGCATGGCCATTTTAACTCCTTCCAGTCTTGTGTGGGATAGGCACTCTATCACAAACTAACCAGGATACCTTTTATTACAGAACATGGAACCAATGTCCTGACGTATTTTGTTCAATTATTTTTAAAGGCAACTTGAACTACTTGTAGAAAGAGTGTGAGTATTCATCTACTACTAACAAATAATAGGTATTGTATTTATTTTATTTTTATAGGCTCTAGGGTTGAAATAAGATATATGAAGTTGTGTGAAACTGATTGTTCAATGCAAATTCTACAGTTGCTGTTCACTATTACCATTGCTAGATACCTTATTTTCTTCTAGACTTTCATATGTGCGGTACATCTATATGCTATGCTACACTACGCTATCCGTTCAGTCGTGTCCGACTCTCGGTCACTCTATAGATCAATGCTCTCCATGCCATCCTATCTCGTACAGCTTCCTTTAATTCTGCCATAGTCATTTCAGTATCATTTTTAATGGTGTCAAGCCAGCAAGTTCTTGGGTGGCCCTTCCTTCTTTTTCCGCTGACCATTCCTAGCATAACTGACTTTTCGAGTGAGTTAGCTCGCATAACATGACCAAAGTATGACAGTCTTTGTTTGGTGATCTTGGCTTCCAGCGATATTTCTGGTTTAACTCGGTCTAAAACTTCCTTGTTGGTAATTCTCGCTGTCCGTGGAATGTGTAACAAACATCTCCAACACCACAGTTCAAATACATCCATCTTTCTTCTATCTACCTTCTTCAAAGTCCAGGTTTCACAGCCATACGTAGCTATTGGAAATATGATCGCATTAACTAATCTACATTTGATTGGTAGATTAATATCTTTGCTCTTCCAGATGCTGCTCATACTAGTCATTGCAGTTCTTCCAAGCGCTGTACGCCTTCTGATCTCAGGACTGCAGTCACCGTGTTGATCGATTTTAGAGCCAAGGAAGTTAACTACTTCGATTTCTTCATTGTTAATCTTTACTCTAACTTGCACGTTCTCTACAGTCATTATCTTTGTTTTCTTAATATTAAGGCGCAATCCAAATTCTTCACTTTTATCTTTGACTTTTAGGATTAACCACTCTAGATCTTTCTTACTTTCTGCAAGCAATGTTGTATCATCAGCATATCAAAGGTTATTGATGCTCCTACCACCAATTTTCACCCCAATGGTAGATTCTTCCAAATTTGCCTCTCTCATAACCACTTCTGCATACATATTGAAGAGTAAAGGTCATAGAATACAGCCCTGACGAGTGCCCTTTCCAATTTTAAACCATTCTGTATCTCCATATGCCGTTCTTACAGTAGCTTCTTGATCAAAATACAACGATTGTATGAGCCAGATAAGGTATGGTGATACTCCCATTTCTCTGAGGCAGTCCCAAATCTTGTCATGATGAACTCAGTCGAAAGTTTTTATAGAGTCAATGAAGCACATATAGAGACCTTTTTGATATTCTCTTGCCTTTTCCATCATCCATCGTAGATTGGCAATATGATCACGTGTTTCTCTTCCTTTTCGGAATCCAGCTTGTACATCTGGTATCACTCTATCGACAGCTGAATTCATACGTTGCTGAATAATCTTCAAGAGAATTTTACTCGCATGTGGTATCAAGGCAACGGTGCGGTAATTTGAGCAGTCTTTCGTGTTACCTTTCTTTGGTATTGGGATAAATACTGACCTTTTCCACTCCTTTGGCCACTGACCAGTCTTCCATACACTTTGACATAACACTGTCAATACTTTTATTGGTATTGGTCTCAGTAGCTCTGCTGGTACTCTGTCAATTCCAGAGGCTTTGCGGTTAGACAACTGATTGAGTGCCCATACCACTTCCTCCTCCAGGATATCTGGTTCCAGCTCTAACAGTTCTTCTTCTATGTCTTGACTTTGATTTTCACTTGTATAAAGTTGTTGTGTATATTCCCGCCACATTTCTCTGATTGTTTGTTGGTCATATAATTCCTGCCCATCATGTCCACTAACCATTGCCTTTTGTGCCATAAAAGGGGTTCTGGCCTTCTTCACATAAGCAAAACACTCTCTCTTGTATGACCTTTCTGGGCTGCTTCCTCCATTTTTATGCATTGTTCAGTCCAATATTCTTATATCTTTCCTCACTTCTCTCTGGAACTTTGCATGTAATTTTCGCATTTCCTATCACCAGCAGCTTTTGCCTTTCTTCTCTTTTCTGCGGTTTCTATTGTAGCTTCTGATATCCACTTAGCCGCCTTCATTGGTTTTTTATATGCGATATGTTGCTGGGCTGCTTCAATGACGGTTGCTTTTATTTCCTCCCATAATTCATCTGATTGTCTTTCTATGATGATAAGCGATTCAAATCTGTTCCTAACTTCAACTGCATACGCAGGAGTAATCTTCTCGACATTAAATTTCTGAATTGTGGGTGGTCGTTTAACACTGCAAAACCTTAGCTTCACCTTTGCAACTAGCAGTTCGTGGTCTGATCCACAATCCGCACCAGGGAACGTTTTCACAGCAAGGATGGAACTTTTCCACTTCTGTTGGCATAAAATATAATCAATTTGATTTCGATGTTCTCCATTTGGTGAAATCCAAGTGTATAACCATTGCTTGGGCTGCTCAAACCACATATTCATTATGCTTAACTGCTGTTCTTGACATAGCTGAATCAAACGATCTCCTGCGTCATTTCGTTCACCATGACCAGACTTGCCTACAATCTCAACTTCTTCCATTTCTCCCACTTTCGCATTGAAATCTCCCATGATAAAGATGACATCCTTCTTTGGTGTTTGTTTCAGGGCTTCTTGAATCTCAATATAGAATTCTTCAATTTCCTCTTCTGCTGAATCTGCAGTGGGAGCATAAATTTGCAGAAGGGTAATATTGTGAGGTTTCCCATTAATTCGCATCACCATTATCCTACACTAACTGCTCTAAAACTTTCTGTGTTCTTCCAACTTTTTTATGCAATATAAAACCTACTCCTCTCCTTCTGATGGTATCATTGCCAGAATAGTATATGATATGGTCATCAGAGTTGAAAAAGCCACTTCCAATCCAGTGAACTTCGTTGATACCTAAAATATCGATGTTAAGCTGATTCATTTCCTTTTTAACGATGTCCAACTTTCCTAGATGTAACCCATTGACATTCCATGTTCCCATTTTAAAAACCTTTGTACAGCGCAGAGTTCTCTTTTCACTATGGGCTACATCAACATCATCAGTCAGGAAATATGCAAATACTGTGAAACGAATCTACTGGGATGATGAGCATCAAACACCTATATTTACATTAATTAACTAGATGTGTTTCCTGAGAATACATTCCATTTTCAAATCGTCTGAAAAATTATTCTGCTGTTACAAATTTATGCAATAAAATATAGAACTTTCATTACAAGTTTTGCAACTGATGAGAAAAACAGATAATTGTCTTGTGATTTACTGTCATTTGGAATGGGCACATTTTCTTTTGCCTAGGCTACTCCTTCTGTGGTCTATTTGTAAATGGAATTAGTGGTGAACTGATTCAACTGATTGATTTAAAAATTCTTTCTTTCTTTCTTTCTTTCTTTCTTTCTTTCTTTCTTTCTTTC
>ML682013.1:21876577-22047474 GCA_007922195.1 Podocnemis expansa
TTCTTTCTTTCTTTCTTTCTTTCTTTCTTTCTTTCTTTCTTTCTTTCTTTCTTTCTTTCTTTCTTTCTTTCTTTCTTTCAAAATACGCTAATAGATCCGATGGTATCTGATGATAAAACTAATGGACATAATCTTTTAGAATGTAATTTTCTTCATTATGTGTATGGTTGTAATTATTATGACAATATTATAAATTATAAGTTTTTTTTAAAATAACTGGAGAGCAAAACTCTGGAACTTTGTAACAACACAATATTGAAGGATATGGAGGAATAGACATTCTTATCTATAAATGGGGTTGATTTTTTTTCCAAAAATTTGAAGGTTTGGCCGCAGTAATTTTGTTCGTATCTCACAACGAATATTTGTAAGTGAATGAGTTTGGGTTGACATTAGCAGTATTTACAGATTTATTTAGTGCTGTAAAGTTATTCTTGTTCTGTGAACAGAATGCTGAATTATACTGGCACTTTTGTGTTGTGTAGGTAATTTTCTTGCATGTGGTAATCCTATAGTTGATAATACAATAAGGATGTGGGCTGGGATTTTCTGAGTTGATCAGCACCCATAATGGGGGCCAGATTTATAAAAGAGCTTTGCTCCCATTACACTCCTAAAAGTAGTGACTAGGTTGTCAAAAGTGCTTTAGCATCCAACTATACCCTTTGGGAAGTTGTAATTATTACGACTATACAGTGCTATGGTACACAGAACCTTTTAAGGTAATCAACAAGATGTTGTTTGTACCATTACTTGCAGGTAAGTAGTCAAGGCAGGTCAGAGGCTAAACTTATAAGTGTGAGCTCTGGTGATTTCTAGTAATCACTCAGATGTAACTGAAGTAAAGTGGTTTAGGAATTTTTCTGTGGATAGCAGGAAGGATAAAGTTGCAACTGCCATATGTAGAATGACTTAACCCATTACACTCAAAGTAAAGCTTCTGGTTCCTAACTTCATCACTGGGGGTAGTCATGTAGAGGTTTCCACAAGACTAGTGCCTGGGGTGTCCTATACAATCTGTTCCTTTATTGGAGGCAATTGGGTATCTTTGGCTATGTCTATGTAACCCCTGTCCCTAAAAAGGAGTAAGCTCTTTCAGGGATCCCTTATGGCTGGCTTATGTTGCTGGGCAGATTTTGCAGCCCAGAAACTAGAACCTTCTGATAAGAGGGTATGGTAGCACACTGAGCATGCTCCAGAAGTTTGTTTGTTTGTTTGTTTGTTTTGGTGGTTTTTTGTGTGTGTGTGTACTGGAGTCAGATGCCTAGGGAGAAGCCTGAGAGGAGCAAAGAGAGAGAGCTGCAGAGTCCATGTGCTCAGGGACTGAGTGAAAGGAGCTGCATGAGAGTGGACTGCAGGATGTTTTCTCCCTGCTTTGGACAGTTTTGCAGGAGAGTTGTCTGCAATAGAACTGAGAGCTGGATGGCCAGTGACCTGATTGTGTGGTGCTGGCTACACAGGAGGAAGAAAGGACTGTATGGCATTCACCTGAAGATTCGTGCAGCTAGAGATGATGAGGATGGGTTCTGTTTTGCATTTAAGCCTTAAGGACTTAGAGACTACAATTGAGATAAGGGTGACTCCACCTGAACTTCAGGACTCTTGGGTTTCTTACTGTTTTGTTTAAATTTATTATGGTTTCTTAGGATAAGGTTTGTTTAGTTAGTTAATAAAGTTCATTGTTATGTTTATGCTTAGTAGTAGTTTAATGTGGGATGGGAACTCTGAGCAGTCTTTGCTGTGAGTCTTGAACAGACTGGATTTTGGCTTTCCAGCTGCTTTCTGCAAGGGTTTCTCTGTGAGGCACTGGAGAGGGGCAAGTAAATGAATTTGAGCCCACCCTAGCAGGTTACATCTTCACTGGCAAATTAGTCTGGATTAAGGAGGCTTAATCCAGACTAATTTAGCCCATGGCCACCCTAGGCTTTCCTTAGTTCGAGCTAAGAAATTTCTAAGGAATGCTTAGTTTGAACTAGTTAGTACTGGCAGTTTGTTCAAACTCAGCGCAATGTGGACTTGAACTAACACTTAGTTCAAACTTAATAAGTTTAAACTAAGGTGGTTAGTTCAAACTAAGAACATGTTCTAGTTCAAACTAAGCATTAATTTGAACTAGAACATGTTTTTAATTTGAATTTATAAGAATTAAGATAGTTTGAACTAACCCAGGACTTTATAGTTCAGACTAACAAGTTTGAACTAGCTTTGGCCAGTGGAGACATAGCCTGTGAATTTCGATGCCAGGATCAATACATGATGTGTTTTGCCTTGTTGAAGTTTCCTGTGGGTTCTTTTCTGACTGTTGTGGCAGTCCTTCCTGGGAAGCTTTTGCTAGCAGTCTGCTAATAGCTCTGGTGGCAGTTTGGTTTGAAGACCTGTCAGCAGCACTTGGTTTTATATAATTTCCATTTGCAAGTATAACCCGTAAGCCTAATTAAAGAAGCTGTCTCTTTTAGGGATCTGTTGAGGCTAGGTTATATTGCTGGGCATATTGGCTGCCCAGGTCCAGAGCTTTTAGAAATTATGCGGGTGGTGGCATTGAGCATGCTCTACAAAGTTTTCTACCAGTGCTGTGCTGAGATGCTATGAGAGCAGTCAGCAATCACACAGAGTTGCAATGAGAAGAGTCCATATGCTCAGTGTGTGACTGGGAGAAGCTGTGCCAGGAGTGCATAGCAACATGTTTTCTCCCTGCTGTGGAGCATTTTACAGCAGAGTTTTCTCATAGGCATATGTGACTGATTGCTGGTTAACCAGTAAACTGACTGGATGGCGCTGGTTCCAGAGGAGAAAGAAATGCCTGCATGGATTTCTACCTAACACCCCTGCAACCAAAGAAGAAGATTGCTGCTTCTTGCAACTCTAGCCTTAGAACTTGAAGAGAATGTAACTGAGATTTGGGTGAAAACTCCATGTAAGCTTTGGCACTCTTGGGATTAACTGTTCTGTTTAAATTCATTTTGGTTTTTTTTTATGATAAGTTTTATCAAGTTGGCGTTAATAACATTCAAAATGTTTGTTCCTGTGTAGTATCTTAATGTGGGGAGAGTATCTGAACAATCTTTGCTGTGAGTTCCTTACACACTGAATCCTGGGTCTCCAGCTGCTTCTCTATAGCCGTTGGTTGGTTGGTTGGTTGTTGTAGACACTGGGGAAGGGCAATTAAGTGAGTTGTAGCTCACCTGAAGGTTACACAAGGACAGCAGATCACACAACCAGAGCACACAGAACATTTTCCACATCCAGCTAATTCCCAGTGTCTGTGGCATTTGGCGTCCATAGTCTTCCACAGGCTTCCATCTCTAAGAGTCTCTACCTTTTGCTCATACAGTGTCATGGGGCCTCATTTAAGGACTCCCTGTACTCAGTCTTCTGGGTGCAGAACTTCTGCTCAGTCTCTGCTGTGTCCCATAAAGTCTACAGTGTAATTGACTCTACACAGACCTATATCCTGCTTCATCATCTGCCACTCATGCCCTTCTTCATGTGTGACTTATCTCCTGCTCTTTGGTCAGTTTCCTGCTCTGCATGTAGTTAATGGAGCTACATTAGGGATGAATTTGGCACTTATCACGAGAGTGTGGTGTGCTAATTTTGGTTTAAGGAAAGTGTATTATGCATTTTAATATGTCATGTATCGCACAATTCTTTTAATGCATTTTTTCCAATGGAATTATCTACAAAACAGTCATTTAGAAAGTAATAAAAGGCCATATCTTAATGTACCAATTTATTGTTACACATTCCTTTTTATGCCTTTGTCAGTAAAACTGAAATAATTTCTTAATTTTCTTTTTCTTGAACCTTATGATTTAAGTTAACATAAGCACACAATATTATGGAATCATTATTACAAAAGAAGCAGGTGATCAGATATGAAGATTAAAGTATCTACACCTTGAGGAAGTCAGAACTCATTTTACTGAGTTTTGCAGAGCAATATGTAAATGGAGAGACAGTAACGGAATGACATAATTATGATATAATTTTTCATAAAGTATGATTTGACACCTACATTTTAATGATGGAGGGCCACGTTGAAAGAATTAAAGCCAATATTCTGTTACATAAATGTGCTTTAGATCATCCTTGACTAGCCCTGAATATGGCAGACTCTGAGCATCTGCAAGAGCTGAGTTAGAACATAGAGGGAATGAGGCACAGAAAGGTTTGGGGAGTGATCTGTTTAAAGTCTCACAGCAAATCAGTGGCAGAGAAGAGAAGGGAATAGAACCAAAGAATTCTGAACTGGCATTCTGCTCCAACCTCTGAACCACATGTTCTCTTAAAATAAACATTATTTATAAATAAAACATGATTTATATTGAAATTATGTAGTAATACTTTTTATACAAGTGATACAAATAGAAAGTCCAGCAGTAATAGTCATGCATTCTGTGCAAGACACATGGAAGAAACATTATGGGCCAGATTTATTTTGAGAGGTATATAACTGAAGTTAATGAAGATCTTTAACAGATAGTTTTCGCCATGGAGGGTGGGCTCATTGCTTTGTGGTGAAAAGCTCTTCTCCGGCACGCAGTTTGAACTACTTTACAAGAGTCTGATGAAATGGGATTTTCTCCCACAAAAGCTCATGCGATAAATTAATTTGTTAGTCTTTAAAAGTGCCACCAGACATCTTGTTTGTTTTGCTGAACTAGACTAACAGGGCTACCCCTTTGGAATTTGCCTTGACTGTGAGAGTCTTCAAGGGAGAGTGATGGATATCTAATGGTTGAGGTAGCCTGTTTGACTCTAGTAGGTGTTGAGAGAAGCTGGATAAAGCAGATCCTGTAGGCCATCCTGCACAGTTAGGGCTGGCTTAAGGGGAGATCCGGTGTGGCACCAGCTTGAGGCATCAAAACTTAGCAGTGCTGGTGCCAAAAACTAAAAGGTTGGCCCGGGATCTGCTTGCCTTGGAGACCCACAGGGTCTCACCTTGCTGCTCCCTGCATTTGCCGGGACAGCATGGCTGGGCTGGGCCCGCCACCATGTCGTCATGTGACTTCACCCGCCACCACTTCATTCACCAGCCCAGCGCCACCCCTCCTGTTCCCACAAATGTGCTCCAGGCACAGAGTCAGCAATGGGGGCTGAAAAGCAAAAGTTGGCTCTGGGCACCACAGCCCCTTGAGCTGCCCTGTGCACAGTAGAGAGATTTGCTTGTGAACTTGTATCATGCTGTGTAGAGGAGATACATGTTCTGTGTGACCACCTCAGATTGTATTGTTCCTCTTTTGTGCTGCATGGGTTTTGTGTGCGTGCGTGCGCGGAACTGAGTGAGTTATGCTGGATAAAGGCTTCTGTGCCTAGAAGAGCGGCTGTAATTTTTCTCAGGGTCGCTAGTGATTCGGGTAGTACAAAACTTTTGTCTGTAAACATCTTACAAAGTTTCAGTTTCCAGCCAGACTCTTATCTCATGAATATGTAAGCATTTATTTTTCCTCTTTGATAACTTTGTTTCTTTACCTTTTGCACACTGCATGCCATGAAATTAGAATGTACATTACAAGACAGAACAAGAAGGCAATTTCTCATCTGCATTATTATTGCTTTTAGCTTTATATTCTTGAAGTACTGTTGCCCCAGAAAATTCAAATCGATTAATTTACTACTTTCCAGACCGTCCCGCAGTCTGAAGTTTAATTTGGAAACCCTCGGGGGGAAATGAGGGGGGGACCATTTTTCACCTAAACAGACAAGTACCGGCGCCTGGGATAAATGTCCCAAGTGGAGAATACGGCTACAGCCTGCCAATCAAGCACAGACCTGAAGCAATAAAAGACTTAGAGCCAATGATTTGTCAAAGACAAAAATCAGATTTATTGCAATATCTACTCTGTAACTGACAATGAACTTTTGTTTGCTTCACGGATAACTCAACAGTAAAGTAACACATTAAAACTGTTCTGTACAATTACAACATGAAAAACAACACTTAGGTACACAAAAGGAACATTCAGCAAGTGGGGATCGGGCACTTGCTGGATGGAGAGATCTCAACTCTTACTATTACTCCTTTAGATCTTAGTCTGGGTTTCCTATCTCACTCTTTCTAGGTAGTTTACTTATAATCATAAAGTTACTTTGTAAGGCTTGGGCTCCCTGGCAGTACTAAAATAATCTAAAGATCTTAGGGCTTTCTACTAGTGCTCCTCCCCTCCTTGGGACCCTTTTCTTACCCCAAAGTTGGAAAAGACAAACTCTCTGTCTGCAAGATGGTGGATCTCTTCTTGAAATGGTGGCTGGCAGCTGCAGGCTGAAGATCTTCTGTCTCTGCTCAGCTCTGGTCTGGATGCTGTGGAAACTGGAACTGAGAGCAGCTCAGAATGTTCCCGAAGCTTGCAAGTGCAGTTGCTCTGAGACTGGAGCTAGAAAGTATCAGTTCGTTGCTCACAAGCTATATGGAGGACTGAGTTGTCTGCCTGCTTGTGAGTGCACGAGAGTGAGGATCAAGCCATTGCCAACAAGCTGTACGCAGGACTGAGTTGGCTGCCTGTTTGTGAGTTGTATCGGAGGCCCTTCTGAAACTGAGTCCGGAGACCCAGCTCAGAGACTAAGTCCTGAGTCACCGCTCAGAGACTAAGCCCTGTGCCTTTCAGAGACTAAGTCCAAAGACCCAGCTCCCAGGCTTCCACTAGAGACGTTGTTACTCTCTCCAGGGATGAGTGTGAGTGAGACTCCTTAGTGCAGTGGGAACATAGCCAGAGGCCAGTGGAACCCAGTAAGGAGTGGGAGAGATCTCCAAAGCTCTGCTCCGTGCATCACCTTTTATTCGGTCTTCTGTCACTCCCATCTTCTTCTTGACCAATCCCAAAGGTGTGATTTCATCTCCACCCAATTGGAAAAAGGGTGATTTCACCTATCACCTGACCAAAAATCAATACTTTTGATGGGTCCTTTGACAGGGGGTGGACACCTTAGAAACCTTGATGGGAGGGGGACTGAGTGAGTTCAAAAGTTCAAAATCTTCCTCCATCTTGACCTACTTTTCCAAAAGATATATCTGTTGAATCTGCTGAGAGAGATATACCTATTGAGTCTGCTAAACCTATGATCTCTCCATTTCACTTGCTGAATGTCTTTTGAATACCAACTTTGTTTAAACATTGATAAATAATGATTTATGAATTCTTTACCACTGATTATTACATATTATGCTGTTTCCAGCTTTATTTTGACATAAAACTTCTACTAGATTTCCTTACACTATTTTCTACCCATATGTGTCCTTATTCAATCAAGGTTTTTCTGAGAGACTAAAGAGATGGCAAAAATCTCAGGCTACAGTACAGGGGGTTACTCCCATTTCTTTTTACTCTTACATTCCATCCACAAGCAGGACAGGCCTTCTCTGACAAGTGGAAGAACATCATTTGTATTTTAGCAGTCTTCACCTTTGTTATGGGATTCATTTTGCTGCTAGAAAAACACTGATTGCTTTGAACTTCTGCAGTTAGCTTACTGTAGTTAAGGTGGAAAAAGCTAAAAAAATGGTTTGGATTTTTGGATTTAGAGAATGAATGCATAGATGGTACTGCACATTTTGCAATTTCTGTGTTTTCAACCTATTGTCTTTAGATGTTGTCTGATATTAGTGAGATAGAAGTCATGACTGTTCCATTTAAAAAGAGACCAAAAATGGAGACAGGATGTATTTCGTCTCAGGAAAATGCATTTTGAAAACTTTGTTCCTTTAGGAGGAGCAGCTAAAATGCTCTGCCCATGTTGTTGGTTTGTCCAGGGGGAATATAACTGCAGCTCAGCTTCCTGTTCCCTGTAAGGCATAGGAAAGGTAGGGATGTAGCAGCTTCTATGTACAGAGTAATGAAACTCTGCTTGGTCCTTACATGGTTTTCTTATAAACTTATAGGCTATGTCTACATTATCAATTTTAGTTTGGACTTGCTAATCTGAACTAAAGAAGTCTGAGGTTAGTCCGAACGAGCCTTGGGCTAGTTTGAACTAACCATGGCTTTTTAGTTCGAACTAGCTGTGCATTCTAATTTGAACTAAAGGTTTAGTTCAAACTGGAACATGAGGCTAGTTCTAACTAATGGCTTAGTTCAAACTTCTTAAGTTAAAACTAACCAGTAGTTCGCCTATTGCATGTGCTTAGTTCAAACTAAAGTTTGAGCTAAGCGAGTGAATCTGGACTAACCACCAGGTCTTACTTGTTCAGACTAAGCTTTGCCTAGCTTGAAGTAAGAAATTTCTTAGTTCGGACTAGGCAAAGCCTAGTGTGGCCAAGGGCTAAATTAGTCTGGACTAAGCTTCCACAGTCCAGAGTAATCTGGCAGTGTAGACATAGCCATGGGACTCTAAGGTCAGATGGGACCATTATGATCTTCTAGTCTGAGTGCCTGCACAATGCAGGCCTCAAAACCCCACTCACCGACTCCAGCAATAGAACTCAGTCTGACCTATGACTGAGTTATTTATATCCTCAAATCATGATTTAAGGACCTGAAAATATGAAGAATTCATCAGCAGGTGGGCCTTGCCCTATGCTACAGAGAGAGACAAAACTCCCCCAGAGCCCTAGCCAACCAGCCATGGGGGAAAATTCCTTCCCAACCCCAGATATGGTGATTAGTTAAACTCTGAGCTTTGGGTAAGTCTCACTAGCCAGTCATCCAAGAAAGAATTCTCTGTAATAACTCAGAAGCTGCCCAGTCTGTGCTCCCTTTGTAGGCCACTTACATGTCGACCACAAGTAGTCAAAGGTCAGAGACCTCTTGCTGATTTTTGCTAAAATATCTGTAGCTGACTTTCACCAAACAAAACAAGATGTCTTCTCATCATTGCATGCATAGTTTATGATTAGCTGTAAAAATATTCTCTCTTCCAGAAATGCTTTCTTTTATATAGTCAGTTATTTTTTAAAGCTATAGGAATACTTCAAACATTTAAACATCCCTATATGCAATCTGGGTAAAATGTGCAAGTTTCAGGAATATCTCCAAACACCAAAAAACAAACAAAAAGAACAAAACAGAGAGAGATCCCTCACTACCTACAAACTTTAATGAAAATATCCACTTACAAAGCTTAACTTTTATTTTCATAAAGATATGATATTGAAGTGATTATAAAGTTTAAAGTGGGATGGTGGTAAAGCTTCCATTTTTATGCTAGATAATTAAGGTCCAAGATGGCAGCCTAGTGATGGTCTTTGTTATTTATCAGATAAAAGGAAGATAGAAAATATTGTTGCCTTTGAATAGTTTTTTCTTCAGAAGAGAAAATCTCAAAAGCCCCAAACCATTATTAAAGGCCTGTTATATTTACACGTCTGAAGTAGATACCAAATAAATCTGAAAAAATTACAGGTAACATATACACCAAAATAACGAGCTCTGTACAGTAATGTAGGCTTCTACTCATTTTCATTTGTAACAAATCTTATTTATAGTATGTGAATTATTTCTCTAGAACAATTTCATGTTTTTTCTAGCAACTTTGTCTTGAAATTGGTAGTTTGCTACCGGAGATGACTAGTGCATATATCTTTTCACAAGACTGGAGTAGCTATTTTGATTAGTCATATATAAAAATCAAAGTTACGGATCCATTAATATATTGTAGTTGATTATTAATTTTGTTTTTATCTTCTTTTGTGGGACATACACTGATAGAGAGCATCAACTTCATTTTGCCATTGTATTCATGTTGCTAGTAATTTACAACATAGTATTATAGTCAGAGGTAGACTTGTCTATCCTCAAAATAGGTCTAGATTACTTTGTCTATGTTTTATAAATACAGCAGATTTGTGGACAAGGCTGTCTTTGATCTAGTATTCTGAAAATGTTGAGCATCTTTGTTCTATTTGCTTCCTCTAAGTTAACATGGAAACTACATAATTATCTTGCAAGAATCACATTCAACAAGTTTCTCTAAGAGTTTGCTGTTGCTTTAATTGCCTGTCAGATGCAATTACTGCACACCTGTGTACTGTACAGATACTAGAAAACCTTCATATAAACAATAGTATAAAGCATCTTACTCCATTAGTGAAATATGCTGTTCTATACATACAAAAAATCCCTCATTACTTCGTGATCTCAAGAGGCAATTTCAAAATGCTTATTTGATTGACTGGATATCAGCTATTAAAGCTTAGCATTTTGAAGTTGAAGGGCCTCTTTTCTGAATAAGTTTCTACTGATGATATACTTACTACTGAGATTTGAGCTGTTCCTTGAATAAAGCAGCTAAACTATTCCCCTTCTTTTATGTAGAGTATGTACTGAAATTGGAAATCACTAGACAGGACAAGCATTTATAGTAGACAGATATATTTTAATGTATTTTCTTATCGGCTATATTATGGGCTATTGGTTCACGTAAAATAACTCGCTTCTATCACTAGTGTCATTTTGTGGTAATTAATTAGGTCAGGATTATCTTTCTGCCCTCAGAGTTATACAACAGGAAGCTGGCAGGAGAGCTGGAGGACCACCTTTAGGAAATTCATTCTCACTTGTGTTCTATGAAATCTGAGAATAGGGACAGTTTTTCATAAAGTGTCTATTTAGCTAGATGTTATGTTCAGTAGGGCATTAAATATGTTGTATTAGCCTTTTAAGATGAAGAGCTGTTGGCTTTCATTCCCAGTACTCTCTGGCCATTATGTAAATGTACAATGCAGTTTGTTTCTTTGCAGCACTGCCATTCAGAGACTTACACAAAAAAAAAAAAAAAAAAAAAAAAGAGAGAGAGAGAGAGAGAGAGAACTTAAACGAAATGCACTCCTGAACTTAGAACTAAAAGTTTTAAGGCCAGATTTCCAGGTACAAATGGTGCACTCTCTTGGGAGAAGAGGAAGGAGTTGCAAGTGGACAAACAGCCCCCGGCTTTGGAAAATGATAGCATTGGTACGTGAGGAAAAGGTGGTATCAGTTAAGATGATGAAGAGGGCAAAGAAGTTTGAAAGGGAGTAGGAGCATATGACATCAGATAGGTAGGCAGGAGGGCAGTTCTGAAGGACAATTAGTGATAGCGAGCAAGTGGTGAATGATAGAAGATCAGGGTTGGATTATAGCAGGGGCTAAAGCCTCAGTTCTGGCCAAAAAGGGGGCCCCAGGCTCCAGGCTCTAAAACCTCTCTTCAGCTCTCCCTCACTCCACTCAGCCAGGGCTGGCAGGGTTGGAGTAGTGAGAGCACTCCTGCCCTGCCATTGCCTGGGGGGGAAAGGGTTCTCAGGCTAAAGGCCAGACTCTGTGCTCCCATCCCACTCCTGGGCTGGCTGGTCCGCACTGAGAGGCACAATGGGGCAGGCCACTGCCTGTTCACTCCTCCTGGTGAGTGGCCTCTGCCACTCTGCTTTGGTCTTCCTGGTGCAGCTCCTGGCCCTGCCCCCGGGACCAGACTGGCTGAAGCAGGGCCTGGGATAGGAGCCCCCTTTAACTTCAGGCGCTCCCCCCCTGCAATGACAGGCCTCCATACTGGGGGGGGGGCTTCAGGGGTTGGGGGGGGAACCCCATGGTGGGGGCAGCCTGCGGTCCCCAGGCCAGTTAATCCAGTGCTGTGGAAGATAAGAGGGTTTTAATCCTAAAGATATTTTGGCCAGAGCATTTTAGGTTCCCAGTCCATACTGTCAGCATCAGAGAGAAGACTGTAAAAATGGAAATTATAGAAAATTCAGTTAAGAAGGTATTATGTTAGGGAAGAATATGGATTCCATCCGGAACAGAGTTTCAATATAGATGAGTTCTGGCAGGGTTCCCAGGAGTGAAAGGAAACTCTCGGGTAAAATGCATATAAAAAAGAGCCTTTATTTTATGAGCAGAGTTAGTCTCCGATAAGGAGAGGGATCATAGAAGTAGAAAAAATGAACTAGAATTTATCTTTGACTTAAGAGGACTTTTCTCATATTAGTGTTTGGTAGCAGGAAATTATGCTATAGTTCATAGCTAAAATCTTTCATTTAGTTTAGATATTTTATGCTAATTATTAATTTTAAAAATTAAGAATTGTTGTTTAATAATATATATTGGTGTCTAGGTTTCACAATGATGGTCATCGTCATAATGCATAAGGAAGAAAATAGGAAAAATAACTGAAAATTGCAAAACCTTTTACTGCCTATTGCAAATTTCAGGTAATGAATCCCAAAAAATTATTTGATGCTTAACATACTAAAGATATTAAGATAAATCAAACTCTATAGATTTAATTGGCTCTTCCTGTATATGGACATTAAATACATAAAATTGATTAGTATAATATTTATTCAGGATTAAGGATCTTGAAATAAATAGGGGCCCATTAAATACTGTGGACTGAAAATCTTGTCTCTTTATACCATTCAGCAACTCTAATGTATATTTGTCCTTTTAGTTTTTAAATATTGTTATATATATTTTATTATAATTGGTTTAAGACATTTTTGTCAATTTAAATGATAGGTATGCATGGAAACCTAAAACTTATTTAAAGTTACTTAAGGCATGTCTAAACTGGGGGCAGATTTGTAATTTGATTTTAGGTAGTCAAATCATAGAATCCATGAGAGACTGATCACACTTTGCATATGACTCGGGGCTCTTAGATCCCCACTGGTCATCCTTTACTTCTTCCTGAAATGCTGCCTACAGTGCAACTAGGCGTAGGTACTTGTGGGGAGGCAATATCCAGAAGGGTAGCTGTGTTAGTCTGTGTACAGCAAACATAACAAGAGTCCTCTGACACCTTAAAAATTAATACATTTCTTTGGGCATAAGCTTTTGTGGGCTCCAATCCACTTTATCAGATGCATGCGGGTTGGAGCCCATAAAAGCTTATGCATGAAGAAATTGTTAGTCTTTAATGTGCCAGAGAACTTTTGTTGTTTTTGTGGGGAGGCAATCGTCCTTCCATGATGCAATGCACTCTCTCTTCCTTTCCTCAAAGAAAAAAAGAGAGAGAGAGCAAACTGCTTTCTGTGCTGTTTTTCCCTGCTGCAGCCACAGAGAAGCACAGTGACGCAAGCAGAGAGAGGGATGAATTAAAAGATTCCTGAGACTGCTGGCAAGGGAGAAGCTATGGGCTGCTTACCTGCCATGAAGCAGCCCAGTAGAAAATCAAGAGCTGCAAGAAAAGAACAGAGAGTTCTAGGATGGATCCTGGAGGCGAATAAGGTCAAATTTCACTGCTCTCTGGCTACATGGATCTAAATTCAAATTGTAAATTTCAACTACAGTGCTTCACCACATTTAGGAGTGGTGTTATCAGGTCAAATTACAGCACCATTTAATTTGAATTTACTGCACTGATAGTGGAGACACAGGCTGCAGAAGATCAGGATATGCAGTGTTAAGTTGACCTCTGTCAGTGTAGACTAGGGCTTGGTATTTTGTTAGTACAATCATCTGATAAATGACGTTACCACAGGTTTAGCAGATGTGAAGTTGAGATGCAGAAAGTTGAAATGAGAGCAAGCCATTATCTGACCTGTTTTATTTTACTTTACATAAGGGGTTCTTTTTGGTGAACATTAAAAATAGTTCTGTTTTGTTATTTTTTGAAAATATAAAAGTTTTAAAATCTGTCTTTAAGCTTCTGACATTTTCTGTTAACAAACATCTGCCAATTCATAACACCAGTTTTGTTTTTGCTTTGAGTTATGAACACTGAGGCAGGGCCCCCAGCAGTAAGGCAATAAATGTTTAAAGTATTTATGCATAAAGCTGCCTCAAAGGATAATTAGATGATTATAATAGTACTTGTTTTGAGATAGCTAATTAAAAAAATCTATTGCTCCCAAGTCTAATTATTTGAGTAATGATAACGTATTAGGAACCATGAAACTTCAGTTACAGTCGACCATGGTTAAAAAAATAATTAAAATAAACAAAGACGATAATCAGGATTTCCTCTTTAGGTCCTAAAGGGTGGCAACTTTACTTTAATTTAATACTCCTCCATATTTGTGTTTGTAAGTACTTCTGCCTATGATAATTCTGTATATCCACCTGGGAAGCTGATAACTATAGGATTGGAAAGGCACTCAGGTGGTCTTCTAGTCCAGTTCCTGCACTCAAGGCAATACTAAGTATTATCTGGACCATCCTTGGCTTATGTTTGTCTAATTTGCTCTTAAAAATCTCCAATGGCAAAGATTCCCATCCCAAACCTCCCTAGGCAATTTATTCCAATGCTTAACTACCTGGACATTTAAGAAGTTTTTCCTAATGTTGATCCTAAATTGACCAGGCTGCAATTTAAGCCCACAGTCCAGATATACCACATCTACCACTTCCCCCATCCATAAGGCTTGTTACCCTGTAAAAGAAAGCTATTAGGTTAGTTTGACTTGATTTGTTTTTCACTAATCCATGCTGGTTGTTACTTATCACCTTATTATCTTCTAGTGTTTGCAAATCGATTGATTAATTATTTGCTCCATTATCTTTCTGGATGCTGAAGTTAAGATGACTGTTATGTAATTCCCCAGCTTGTGCTTACTCTCCAAGGCTATGTCTACACTAGAGGGCTCAGGCAAGTCAACTTTATAAGATTGACTTAAAGTCAACTTTATTAAGTTGACTTAGAGAGTTCTCATTTGTTTAAGTTGACTTAAACCAGGGGACTCATTTAAAGGCCCCATACTGTTAATTAGACTTAATATAGTTGACTTAACCCTTAAGGTCAACTTTAAGGGTGAGAGTTATTAAGTTAACTTAAGCAAGTGCTTAAGTTGATTTAGTGAACTCCAAATGTGGTCCTGCAGTTGCTTAAGTTGACTTAAGCCTGTTCAAGTTGACTTAAGTCTCCAGTGTAGATATACCCCTTTTTATGTACTTTTATAGTTGGAACCACTGATGTGGTTTCTGGTCCTAAAGCCAGCATATCCAGCTCAGGGAGATGATTCGATGGTTCCTCTTTACACTGGAGTGTTTTTACTGAAAAGATGTAGTGTCAAGGCTCCTATACCTCCCTTCTCTCTTGTGATATAGGTTATGAGGTGTACAGGTGCCAACGCTATACTCCTGGCTCACATTTTGATGATTTATAGCTTGGGTGTCTATGCAGATCACCCTGATTTATGGTTCTGAACCCATTGCCACTTAGCCAGCCCAGGACTGTGTGAGCGCAATGGTGAGATTTATGCTTTCTCACAAAATTAACCTCTATCATATGTTCTTAACCTGTAGCATAAACATGAAAATAAACTGTTCACAATTTTTGCTTTGTTTTCTAAAGCCGCCTCATTTTTTTCAAGGCTAAAGTTGAGGTAATCCTTACCTCTTGCATGCGAACACTTACATTGGACATAAAGGAAAAAGCAAGGATACTCAGGTCTTGTGGGTATAGTGTAATTATAAGGCTATGCTTCACAGTTGTGATTTCTTAGTTTTGTGTTATTTAATCTGTAGAACTGCAATATGTCAATGACATGTAGTTAGCTGTTTGTTTAGCAGTCATCTGTGATGTCAGAATTCTACCAATCACTAAGAAATTGCCACCATGTTGAAGTCAGACTAAAGAAGTATAAAATCTGCTGGAAAGTTAATCTTCAATTACTATACATGGAAAATGGTAAAGTAAACACTTTAGGGGTTTACTTTGCCAATTTCCATGTACATTTCTGTTTGCAGAGGTCATTATATAAATAATGGAGAAGTAGTAACATTTTAAAATTGTCTTGTGATATCCAGAAAACTAGAACAGAGAAAACAACTTCTCAGGAGCAATAATTATACACTTTTGCTGTGTGGGTAGTACACTTTTTTTAGCCTTGTTAAAAAAGAAGCAAATTCCAAGGAAGTTCTAAAGCGCAGTATAGCAGCTCAATTTTTTTCTAACACTACTATCAGCCTAATCGTTGGCTAAGTTGCAAAGTACACCTCTGAGGAAGATGGTGGGTGAAAGCCTAGCATATTTAAAGTCAATGGAAAAATACGTATTGGCATCAGTAAGAGCCAGGATTTCACCCCGAATCTCTGTATTTGCATCTATCTGCTATAAATCTGTTGGAATGTGCAAGGAGCATGAGGAGGATGATCAGTATGTACATAGAATTCTCTTTATACTCTTAGCTAGTGAGGGGGGCTAAAATTTTTTTAAAAATTGAAAGTTTCAATTGGAGTTGACATATTACAGGTTGATGACACTCCTGTTACAGTTTCAGTGGAAATATATCTTGAACTAATAAAAAAGAAATGGAAAAACACAAAGACAAAATGAAAAATAGTTTAGAGAAGCTATCACATTAATCCATTAGTTAGGAAACATGAATGCTACCAAAACCAAAGATTGTAGACTGTAGAGTGCTGCAAGAACAGCCCATAACAGCAAGAACAGTCTGAAGTGTGAGTTACATGATGAAATCCTTCCCTCCTTCTCTAGCATTTAAAATTAAAGATCCAAATTTCTTCTTCTCACAGTTTATTGCATTACAGTGGTGGGAAACTGTGGAAACAAAATAACCAAAAGACAGAACAAGTAATGTCAGGATTTTGTTCAGCCTGCTCCTCATCCATCAAGCATATTGTTATCACATTCAAATAACTTCAGCTGAAGTTTGATGATAAGCCTTATAGTAAAAATCAAATAATTTGACAACAAAGCTAACAGAACAGATAGCTAACAGAAACAACAAGTTGCAGACTTAACTACCTACACAGGAGAAACTACTGTATTCCTAGTTTGCACACACAATTGCAAGGTTTTCATTGGAATAAATATGTTTATGGAGTGAATTAGGTTGGGTGTTTTTCTGTTTCCTTGTGGCTTATTTTCAAGTCTTTAACTGATTTTTTTTTTCCAGTGTTGTTTTTTTCCCAGAAAGGAAATTTTTATCGGGTTTGGGAAAGAATCTGAAGAATCCTGATTGTCATCGATATTTATCTTTGGGTTAGGACTGAAAGTTTTCAGTGCCAGAATATTGACATTCATCAGCAACCTTCTAGACTAGAAAATATTTAGCATCAGCACTGTGGCATTTAAAATTTGTCTTACCAATGTTTTGGAGCAAGGAACCATTTTTCCTGGTAAAACGTTGACGCATAGGAAACTACCAAATTTTAACTTTTGGTGTGTAAAACTGCCCCTGTCTTTGTTCTTCCAGTTCTTATTCTTCTCTTGTTCCCTGCTGCCACTGCTTTTCTCATGTAAAGCCATACGATGGTCTTTATCCATGTTCCATCCCAGCTATCTTACTCAATGAAACATTTACATCAAATCCTCAGAGACAATTATTGAATTTAGAAGTAACCAAACCATGTTAATCCCTTTAGAAAGTTGCCACGCTCTTTTCTTTTCTTTTCAGTGTATGCTTGTCTGCATCTTCTAGCCTACTACTCTTTAATTAGGACTTGGGCAAATTCTGCATATTTTAGAACTTGTTTCATATCAGTTGTACTTTTACATCAATGTATAGAATAAGTATTTAAAAGTACTTCATATAGTTGCTCTTCTGATAAAGGTGTTTGGAGATCTAAAATGGAGAAGACTGTGTGGCAAAAGAAGAAACACCAGAATTACTGATTGTAATTGTATAAAATATGTTTAAAGAAATGTGAAACCTGTGGTAAGTTTACTAATAGGTGTGCGTGTAAAGGCAGACAGATAAACACTAATGTAGAGCGGTGTCTTTGGGTCTTCTGTTTGGTACCAGTTTGAGGGGCACTGATTCAGCCTATACCTCAGTGCAAACAAAACTAAGTTGAATGAGCCTTTTGTAAGCTTGGTCCAAGTAGATTACACAAATCAAGAGAAGGTTCACATGCTTAAATAAAAGAGACGTTTACTTCCAATGTATTCCTAAGGAATTTGAAAGATGATATTGGTGCTTTCTACTGTGAAAATTGAGCAGTATACGTTCAGGTTTATTAATATCTTAATATATTACATAAGTTGATATAACTGCAAATAACCATTTTGAGAATATGAGCTTTGCAAAAATGATGTTGAATGAATCAGACTAGAGAAGAGATTTTAATCTTCTGTTCCTTTTACTGTCATGTCCTAAATTCTCATACTGTATATATCAGTGAAAAGAATGTTATGCATTTATTAATACCTCAGTATCTGCATTTATATTTATAATGTTAGAAACATAAAGTTGAATCTTGCAAGTTGTGAAGGATATAAAGTCATGTTTTAATAGAGATGCTAAATTGCTCCTTCCGAGAGCCAATAAAACTGAGAAGCATTCCTTGTAAATGTAATAAAATCTTATGAGTCCCATTTTATTAAAACTACTATCCAGGTTCCCAGTGGAGCTAGGTTACTTCAGGGACAAACCAGTGACACCTTCCATCTAGTGATGTGGTTTATGTCTACGATGACGTTCAATGAAATGAGATTGGTGGCTTTAACATGATCTCTAATGGACAGCCTTTTACATCATAAGATTATAAATGCCAATGTTAACATACATATCTTCTGACTGTAACAGAAGCCTGACTACAGATACTTGAATTACTCTTCATTTTTTGATTGATAACAGGGAAATTGTATGCTTTCCATACCTGAAATGTTAGCAATCTTGTTTGCTAGATTCCTAGAACTCATGATAGGTCAAATATATACTATAATCCATACTAGACTGCAGTATGGCTTGATTCTCTAGGATAATACCACTTTCTATTGACTTGTGGATTATATGATGTTTATAGCATATTGATGCCTTAACAACTAATATGACAAGGACTAACTTGGACTGGAGGGGGCACTTTTTTCTTTATTTCCTTCTGTGACATGCTGTTCTTTAGATCTGGTCCAGTGTGCTGCTTTGACCCGCCCCCCCAATTCCCATCCTGAACCCCGATTCACCCCACTTTGCCAGGTGACCACTCACTCCTGAGTCAGTCTGCTCCAGCCTCTCATGTGCAATTGGTTGCAAGCAGTAGATGTATGCCCACTGACTACTTGGGGGATGGTTCCCAAGCAAGTGCCCCCGGCCCCAGATACCACCATAGAAACCAGTGTGTTACAGGGACTGGGACCCTAATTAGTATGTCTTTGTTATCTCCTCCAGGTACTTGCTCGCTCACAGCTTTGGTTGTTGACATGTTGCTGGAAGAGAGTTCTGTCTGTCTCCCACCCCCCTGAGCCATGCTACACATTTGTACACATTCACAAAGCTGTAGAAAAATATATTGTCATAGTAATCATGTAGAAGAGTTTATAAGCATCCTTAAAGAAACCTTGCATGGTGTAATTGGCATAAAAACATAGAATCACAGTGTATAAGAGAACAGAAAAATCATATAGATCATAACCCAGGGCGCACAGATGTGCATCCTGTGACACCTTCCTGATGTCTATTTCCATAGATTTTAATGATCTGTTTTCAAGTTGGACTACTTCTCCAATTTTTTTTTATTGATGCCATTTTTATACTCATGAAACTGAAACACTTCAGGTCAAATCAATTCTGGCATCAGATCAAAGTATGTGAAATATGATGTCAAATCGAATCACATCTGGCATCAATCAAATCTGGTCAGACAGTGACAAGACCAAATTCAAGAAAAGGTGAGCAAACTAGAAGTGATGCCATTGCTATGTCTACATAGTGCTCTCTAATAGGAATGTCTCCAATCATCAGGTTGGCCTCCTGGACCAGACTATAGAATGGCTCCAATTTTTCATATGTCCAAGTGCGTTGGCTGTGGAGGCTAGAAATAAAAAGAGAAGAGTGAGAATGGTTGGGGGAGGAAAAGGAGAATGATGTTTTTATGAGAAAGATGAAGAAGGAAGGAAGAGCCAGCCTATCTGCACAGCATTTAAACTGGTGGGAAAAAGAGAAGAAGGAGATGTTAAGGACAAAGTAAAAAAACCAAAAACAAATGTGCAGAAAATTCAGAACAGAAGTCCCATCTTCCAGGAAGCTAAGTACAGTGGAATGAGAAATAAAGTAGGACTATGAACAGAGATAAATACCAAAATGAAGCAGGTATTGGGTGGGGTAGGATAGCAAACACATTCAAGGGTCTGGAACTGGGAAAAACTTTAACCATGGGAACAAACTCAGAAATGTAAATAGTCTTCTTTCTCCCACCTCTTAGCCTGTGATGTACTCCTTTTTTCCTTCTTCCTTCCTGTAGTGGGGAGAGTGACTGGCTGAGGAGACAGAGGCTTTTATGTACCCTCTACTATAATAGATGTTTGGTTTTACTGCTCATCCTGATTCCAGATATTTGCACTATGTGGTCCTTTCTACTGGGATCATATGTGGTCACACTTACATCTAGGCCATAAAAGGCTTCTGTTTGAAGGCCTAACATATGAGTTTCTCATCACCCTTATTGGAGAGTGAATGGCCATCCACTTGCTGTGATAACATAGAACAATTAACTTCATATGTACTTTGACCAAATCTAAGAATTTTTGTCATCCCATGACAATGATTGAAGAACTACAGTTTAAAATAGCCAATAATCTTATGAAGGTAACCAAGACCTGCCTTTGAAAATTAGAAGTGCTTAACTTTTCTTTTTGGGGGGGGGGAGGTGAAGCATGGCACATATACAGTGACATTGAAAAAGTGTATGTAGGGGAAGTTCTCAAATATTCATGGAACCATCATGGTTCCTTTATATGAACAATAAATGCAAAGGTACATTTATACAGTGTATAGAAGTGTGCTTCAGAGTCTGCCATTTTTGTGGCACAAAAGTTTTAATACAGCAGATTCTCCTTTCCATTTAAAGAAGAAATTGCCCGTGTATTAAATAAAATCTTTAAATTATGTTCCTTGTGGTCTGATTTAACAGCATTAGATAAGGGCCAATGTCTATTTGGGAGGAGTGAGTAAGACTACTAGTGGTAAATATGCCAATAGTCTGTTATGGGGTGTTAGATGGGGAGGGTTCTGGGTTGGTGCAGAAAATATTTTTGAGCGTCTGGCTGGTGAATTTTGCCTACATACTCAGGGGTTAGCTGATCAGCAAATTTGGAGTCGAGGGGATTTTCTATGAAGGCAAATTGGCAAGGGACCTGAGGGGTTTTCATCTTTCCCTGTAGTGGGCATGTGTCATTTGCTAGTGGTTTCTCTGAACCTTGAAGTCTTTAAACTATGATGTGGGAACTTCATTGACTCAATCATAGGTTAGGTGTCTGTTGCAGAAGTGGGTGGGAGGTTCTGTGGCCTTCATTGTGCGGGAGGTCAGATCATAATGGTCCCTTCTGACCTTAAAATATGTGAATCTCTAAGATGCCAGAATATGAGGACCAACCACCCAGGAAACTTTGAGCAATCACTAACATAGAGTGAAACTCTTTCTTTTGCTGTTTATTACAAATTTTATTTGATAATTATGAATACACTACCTGCTCATTTGGAATAATTTTAAATATATTTTGTTAATTGTTTTGTCATGCACAATCTCTTTCAGTACTTTTTGCCTAAATTAAGTATGCTGCCTGTGTGATCATTATTTTCTGGAATGCAAATAGTGACTGTTGTAGATTTGCTTGTTAATATATAGAAAAGTACTAAAGGATCTTATCCAAGGTTGCTTGTGTGTTTTTATTATATATCTCTTACATTTACATAGACTTTTTTTTGCTAGTTGTGTTTGTGAGATGGAGTACAATTCATATTCTCTATTAAAGTATATTTCCAATGAAATATTACAGTAGACATTTGAGTTTCTACAATTCTAAAATATAATCAGCTCTGTTGGTCAGAATTCCATACTGTTGACACTGTTCCCTCTAAGCTGTGTGTGTGTGCACGTGCATACATGTCATGAAACCAGTGCACACAACAAAATAAAGTGCTCATAAAAAATTCAGTAATGCTAATATTGGTGCTCACAAAGAAATGTTTTTGTGCACACAAAGAAATTGTTTGCACACACAGTCTACGAGCAATTAGAGGGAACATTGAGTTGATCCTCTGTTAGTGTCCAAAGACCTCATTTTGAGAGTTGGTGAACTTAGAGGAGAGAAGAGGGGGAGGGTACACTGTACTGAATCTAACCTTTTGTGATTTAAAACTATTTTTAAAAAACTCAGCAAAAATAAAATCAAGCAAACAGAAAACATCTAATATTGTTCAAAATCGTAACCTATGAAATAATGTAAAGTTTGAGCTGCAAGGCAAAACTCTTCTTTTATGTAGTAGCTGATAAAAAGATATTGCTTGAAAATGTGCAGCTAATATTATTGAATTTTGTATAAATAATAAACATATTTATCTTGCTCCATGAACAGCAACTTTTGAAAGCTGTTCTAATATGTAATATTCTGATATGGCGTATGTTCTAATGTGTAATTGTGCACTCAGTGTAACTTGATGTTCAGAAAGTATTGTTTGGAGTCACTTTTCTGTCCATCCCATTTGTATCGAATGTGCAGCAACAGGAATCATGTAAAACAGAACAGTTTAGATTCCAAAATGTGTTTTCACAGTATATCTGGTTCCATATATACATGGAATTGTATCCCCATCCATCTATTCCAGATGTGTTTAACAATTAGAATGGAGGCAAATAAACTCAGGTAGAGAGATGTCAAGAAGGGCTTTGAAGTGTACATCAGAACAAGTGCAAAAATGAAAATGAGTTACTTTCCCAGGTAAATTTGAAACATTTCTGACATTTCACAAGTATTAAATGCTGTTGTGTTACATTTAATGTGCTTTAACAAACTGAATGCAGGAAAAGTAATCACTTTTATAATAAATGAAGACTTTATCACCTGTTTTTATGTCATCATCCATTATATATATATATAAAAAAAAGGTAGATCTTCTGTTTATATTCTGTATTTATGGATGCTAGATTTTTAAATATTTGAGTAAAACAGAGTCATGAGCTGATACTGTCCAGTGAGATTTATTGGTTTATTAACTATTTAATAATGTTTCTACATAAAAGAAATTTTTAAATTACTAATTGATTAAGGGAGCTTCTCTGCTATTTTAGAATAATTGAGACTCATTTAAAAATCAACTTCATACAGTTTCCTCTCTTTCTGGATCACACAGCTGTATCATTACTGTTAAACTTTGCTCAGCAAATTGGCCAGAATGTGACAAATCCAGGCTGGAACTATATTTTTTTATATCAACTTCAGTATGAAACATATAATTTTAATATTTATAATTAATTTAGCATGCATATTGTTGCAAAACTTTATACATTACCATAGTTATGATTATATCAGGGAAAACAAAATGGAAACTGAAAAGAATGAGAAGCATAAGTAACTTTTTCATTTCGGTATTGTCAGTTTACAGACTTCTAGAAATGGTTTATAACTCTTGTTGCATACTCAATAAATGAAAAAAAATGCCCTTTGGTCAATTGGTTGCTTGCTTGCTCACTCTTATTGGGTGTCTGGCTTGAGATGCCTTAAAATTACAAATTCAGCCCTTTCTGAAAATAAGGCCTCTTTAAGTAGTGTTGGATTGAGTACTCCAGTATTTAGGCAGACAAAATCGTTAGTCATTTTCAAAATCATTGCCTTAGTATACGGGTTAACAAAACAGGAAGGTCGGGCATTCCAAAAGAGCCACGTAATGTTAAGTGCACAGCAGAATACTTTTTAATAAAACAGTACACAACTGTGACTTGTTGTTTGAGTTATTCTCTAGAGAGCTATGGTTTAGAAATAGATTAACATGCATGAGAGTTAAGACAGCAATGAATTTTTAGAAGGCTATTGTGAGATTTGGGCTAGGAGACCTGGAATCAATTAATGAGTGGAGGATTACAGTGAAAATAATGGGAGACTAGACAGAATATATATAGCTGAAATAAATTACTATATGAAGGAGAGTCCTTGGCATCACTGAGGAATTAGAAAAGATAGTGAGTGTGCACAACAGAATTGTTTGTACCAAAAAAGTGATATCTTCTTAACAATTAGTACCTGACTAGATATCTCTCCCGTTATCCTGACTTTTGGAAGCATTAGCGTATCTTTCTCTTCCAGCTCCTTTCTCTAATACCTTACCAATCATTTCCTAGTCACCTTTGCCAATTCAGAGAACATCATACCACCTCACTTATCAAAAGAGCAGGAGAGGCTCATATCTGCTTGCAGAATACCTGCGGCTGCTTGTCCCTTTCCTTCATGAAAGTATCCTATCCTCCTCTGCCAGCCGTTTTTCACCACCTGCAGTTTTTCTAATGTGTGCCATTTCTCTCTCCTTCCCACCACCTGCTGTTTCTGAGCCTCACGTAGGGCAGTTAGCTCAGGCTAAGTTAGCCTATTGCAGTGGAGCATTTCCACTTGCCAGCCCCATGTAGCTGCCTCTGTTCACGTTCTGAGCTGGATTTCCAGCAGGATGTCAAGTAGTTCTTAGGAGAGCATTAAACTGGACCACAAAATGAATCCATTTACAGTGTATTGTGGAAGAACTTGTCTGACTTTCCTTGGCTTTCACATGAAAGTACTTTCATAGGTCTTAGGGATATCATACCATAGCTTTACCAGATGTTTGATGTAAGCTTCTGGCCAATTGGTAGCATAGGAAATGGATACGTGGAATGGTATCTTTGTTCAAATTCTGAGGAAGTGCCGTAAAAATGGAACAGGCAAATGTGGGGCTAAAACACATATCAGAAGAAGGAAGGAGTTAGACAAAAAGTACAGCCCAGATTGAGTAGAGGAATTGGACAGGAGAACTAACAGCATGCAGACTAAGGCAGCCTGCGTTCTCTAAGTTCATCAGCATAGTCTGAAGTGAAGCTTGAGCTCAAGTCTGTTTCCTTAACTGTGCCAGTTACCTTGGTCTTAATGCATCCTCAATCTACTTTAGAGATTTTTGTGGGTGGACAGAAGGGAGGGTGAGTGTAATACCTGTTTATAACCCCCTGGGCTCGCTCTTCAGTGAAGACATACCCACTGTGGGACACAGGGTACAGTGGTAGGTCAGGCAGAAAAAAGGGGGGGTGCATGGCCATAGAGAGGGTGGGATGCTACTGTGAGGTGTCAACCCCGCATGGCACCTCCAGACAAGACTAGTGTATCTGCAACCATCCTCAAAGCAAAAGCCTGAAGAATGCACATTTATATAAATTTGAAACAATGGATACATTTTAAGTAAAACTCTTTAGATCTGAGGAGGACGGTGAAGGCAAAGAGAAGGAAATAGATTCTGAAACTATTTTCCCTTTATAAGCCTGGAACTGCATAACCCTTCCAGTCTGCTGTTTCTGGGCCACAGCAAGTAGCTCTTCAAGAGCTCTGCTTTGTAGAGTTAGATTTAGATCACAGACCATTGAGTTTTGGTAACAAGCATCCTTTCCTCTTCTCCTTCTCTTCTCTCACTCCTACCAGCAGTCAGGCTCCAATTTTTTACTGTAGAGTTAGTTGTGTGGCAAATATTTTGTACCTATTGGAAAGGGTTACATCCTGTAGGGGTCTAGCCCTCTCACCAGTGGGCCATGCTGCTTAAAGAGGGTCCCTCTTTGTACTTGCGTGAACAAACTGAAGCTGGCAGCTCACAATGCGCTGTTGTCTTCATTGAGGCTGAGCAACCTCGTGAGTTACAGGAGAGTTGAACATTGTCCAGCAGTCCCAATTTAGGCACTGGATGTGTCCTCTGTGACGTGCCAAAAATTCCAGACAAAGGGCATCTGCCCTGAGAGATGGATAGGCCACCAAACGCTTCATCCTTGCCAACAATATGAGCAAACTCAATTCCTGCCGTCCATATAGATGACCCAGTAGGTCTGTCCTCTCCAGGGGATCAAGTCTACCTGGGCTATGTCTACAATAGCCAATTAGTCAGTCCAGACTAATTTGGTCCAGGTCTACACTAGCCTTTGACTAGTCCAAACTAAAAAATTTCTTAGTTTGGACTAGTCAAAGCTTAGTCTGAACTAATAAGGTTGACTGGTTAGTCCAGACTAAGTGCTTAGTTCAAACTTTTAGTTCAGACTAAGCACAATGTAGGCCAGGACTCGGGGGCATTGCTGGCGCTGGGCACTCTGGGACACCTGGCATGTGCCCCGAACCCCAATGCCAGTGCCCGGATCGCCAGCCCAATTGGCTGGCGATCCAGGGCCTGGGTACTGGCGGCCCCGTCTCCAGCTGGGGATCCGGGGTTTCTGGCCACCTGTGGCTGCGGTGGCCCCAGTGCCTGGCTGGGGATGTGGGGCCCAGCCTCTTGGGGCCTCTTCCGGCCCCATCCCCGGCCGCGGATGTGGGGCCTAGCCGCTTATGGCGGCATGGCAGCCCTGGGCCCTGTTCCAGCCAAGGAGCAGGGCCTGCAGGCCAGGGGTGGGGCCTGGGCCCGTGCCACGGGTCCCTCCCCCAGCCAGTGACACCCCTGCCAGGACTAATGGCTAGTTAAACTAAAGAAGTTGAACTAAGCCATTAATCTGAAGTAGCTGTGCGCCCAAGTGTGAACTAAAAAGTTAGTTCAAACTAGGACATGTGGCTAGTTCTGACTAAAATGCTGTGGTTAGTCCGTTAGTTCAGACTAACCTCAGATTTTTCAGTTTGGACTAGCATGCCCAAACTAAAAAAGCAGATGTAGACACAGTCTTGGAGTCCCCACATGTTCCAGAATGTGATGGTGGTATTGTGGTCATATAACAATCACTGGACACATTCTGTCGAGAGTTATGTTTTGTGCTTGGAATTATGGTAGACACCCACAAATATGAATGCTTCAGGAGTGGAGATTTGTTCATAACTCTCAAATGTTTGTAATTCTGAACAAAACATGATTCAGCACCCTGCAGTTACTGTCTTCCAGCTGAGACTGAGAGAGATCTTTTCAAAGGTGGCATCTGGCAGCACTACCTGGCAGCTTCCTTCTCTATAACTGTTTTTGGGGAGGCTGCCCAGCACCCTTGGCATTACAAGCTCCAGGCCTCAATTGCCTCTCCTCAGGGCTCATACTGCTCAGTGGATTGTGTCCCATGCTCCAGAGGCAGCAAGTAGCAGGGGGGTTGGTGCCAGCCAGCTGCTAGCACCCTTTCTCCCCTGCCCTTTGCACTTTGAGGTACTGGCAGGATCCAGGAGTATAACCACAGGCAAAACTTGGGCTGCACCAATGCACAGGTTGTGGCGCTTTAAAACCTCCTGACCACAACTGACTGCCACTGTAGCTTCAGGCCAGGCTCTCGCTGCAACCTTCAGTCTCTTGTGGCAGCATCAGCAGGGATAAAGTGGGCTGCAGCCCACGTAAGCTTATGCCCAAAGAAATGTGTTAGTCTTTAAGGTATCACAGGAGTTTTGTTGAATCAGCAGGAAGCTTTCTTTCCTAGGCTTCATGTGTGAGGTGGGGGTGGGATGAAAGTAGCTTCTCCGTCCCACTGCCGTGGAGTGGGAAGGGTTGAAATAGTGCTCTTGGTTCACAGGAACAGTGCAAACCACAGACTATTTCTGTTCTACTTGTGGATCTTTTAGTACAGCTACAGTATTTGCTTTTTTTTCCTGCCCTGGTGCTGCCTAATTGCTTATTTCCAGTTTCATGGGGTGTTGGTGACCAGTCAATTTGTAACTCTGGTGTCTATATCTTTGAGGTTCTACTGTATAGAAAAAAATGATAGTCCCAGCTCTACTGCCCAGCCAACCTCCACCTGATGCCAGGGGGATAAGACCACTATCTTAGACATGAAAGACATTTTGTTCTTCTCAGATTCCCAATCCCATAAAACAAGTCTCCAAAAAAGTCTGAAACATTTACCAGAATTTTCAATGTATCCCACTCAGCATTTTATTTGTACTCCCCATTGTACTTTCTTCTACAGGAATTTCAATTTAATGCCCTCTCACAGCATTGATTAAGCAAACCATTAAATTTCTCCCAATGCCATTTCATTTCAAAGCTCACTGCTGCAAACATTTAATTTGAATCCTCTCTCCTCAACATTAAAAGCCTGAGGCAGGGTAGTTTCTGGAAACTGTCTCCTTCTGGCTCCCACCCAGTTTTTTGAGAGTAATGGAAATCTTTTTCTGCCATGTCCCGCTGGCTTAGGAACAGATTAACAGTGGAGGCTCCCTCGCCTCTAGAGGCAGGGGAAATGGAAAAGACGAGCAAATGAAAGTGATTTCCTATTAAACTAATGTTGTTCCTGGTTGGAAGACATTTCTCTGGCAGAAAAACCTGTAACTTTGGTAGGCCTACACTACGTGTTAGGGTAGGTCTAGTGCTAGTGGGCAGAGAGTATGGGGCATGGTGAGAAGTATACTCAGGGATGGAGGACTGGATACAAGACTGAGCTCACTGCAGGTGGTGGAAACTTTGTCTTTATGCTTATGAGTATTCCATAACTTTGAAGCATGAGGTATATAGGCTACTATCAGAGATATGATATTAGACTAGACAAAATACTAGTCCTCTGCAGTGGTGCAATTTTCTTCATAGAGGGTAATATACAGAAAATGGTTGACAGAACTGAGAAATGGAGAAAATGGTGGATAGAGTGGGACAGAGAGAGAAAGAAAGAGAAGAAAGATGTGAAATCAGGAATAAAGTAAGAAAAGATAGCTCTCAGACTAGTGAATTTTACTTATGTTATTACAGTTCATCTTTTAAATGTGTTTCTCTGACAGTTGCCCTCTGTGTCTACAAGATTCAGGAAAAAGGAATGGATAGCTATTCTCTGCATTTATTACAATGTTTTTGGCTATTTTGGATTCTGTAGTTAAATAATTTGACTGGAGGCATCTTGTGTCTTGGAAGATCCCCGTTATATATTTAGCAGAGTTATTTAGATAAGAACCAACCCCTGAAAGAGTGAATGCGAGGCTTTAAGGTTCCCAAAAATCCTAGGGCCAGTTTTGAGAGCAAGAGTCTGCAAGGCCTTTAGAGACCTTTGGTTATTACTATTTACACCATTTCAGACATTGTTTTAGATTCCTGCTTACCAATTAATAAAGCTTTCAAACTACACAGAGCTGTTCTTCAGGCCTGGAAAGTTACTCACAGCATTACTGTAAAATGAAAGGGAACCTGACAATACTTTCGAAAGAGGAGCCTTGGAGCTTAAATTCATTACTCTGCTAGACGCTAAAAATCATGGCTTTAACAGAGTCACTGGATTTGTGGTTCATTTCAACAATCTAACCCATTAATCTTTGTGTTCCATGACCGCAAAGGTGTTAATAAGCCACTCTACCTTGAATGGTCCCTTATAATGGTGCTAACTACTTATCAATTTCCAAAGGGATAGCTGTGTTAGTCTAGTCCAGCAAAAAAACAACAAGGAGTCGTGTGGCATTTTGAGACTAACAGATTTATTTTTCGCATGAGCTTTCGTGGGAGAAAATCCCACTTCCTCAGATGCTTAGAAGATGGGTGAACTTCCAGAAAGGAATGAAAATAAATGCAAGGGGGTGTAAAACATAGGATCAGGTCATACAGTAACAGCAAATCAGAGCAGTTACAACTGCTCATGCGAAAAATAAATCTGTTAGTCTCAAAGAGTCACACGACTCCTTGGTTTTTTGCTAACTACTTATGCCACCTAAGTTCCACCTGGCAGTTTGCTGTGACACTGAGAATACTTTTCCTAGATCTGAAGAAGAGTGTGGCTCTAAAGCTTCTCTCTATCACCGACATAAGTTGGTCTAATAAAAGATATTACTTAACCCATTGTTGTGTCTCTAGTTTTGTCTGTCACTTGCATATCTCTCTGACCTCACTACTCTCAGCCAATATTGTTGACTAAGGAATCATTTATAAAAGACACAAATTGCCATGAGTGCACTAAAGGCAACATATATTCTACATTGTAAAGTATGAATTAATTAGCACCTAGAGTTGGTTGAAAATGTTTTTAAGAGAATAGTTTCCATCAGAAAATGTAGTGCCATTGAAATCAAAATGTTTTGCAAAAATATGTTAATTTTGACAATTTTTTTAATGTGAAAAAGGCTCATTTTGACATCAGGTCATTTTTGATTCTATGATTTTTTTATGTTGACAATTAATTTGGATTAGGTAAAAAAATCAGCTTTGTCGTGTCATTTAATTTTGTTTCAACTTCATTTTATTGGAATAATTTTAATATTGAATCATAGATATATTTGTTGGATTACTTTAATCGAAAGGAAACATTGGGATATCATCATGAAATATTTTGATGTTTCTGAATTAACATTTTGTTTCCCATTCCATCCAAAATCTGGATTTTTCATTTCAACTGTGGAATAAAAACAACTTTGGAAATGTCAGAATTTTTTGTGGAATGGAACTACAATTTCCTGACTAGCTCTACAGGAACAGATATGCTGAATTATAAAGGTTCCAACAGACAAGCCAGGCAAGTATTTCTAGCTTTTGACATCATCTCACCTACAACTACGTACTATACTTGACACAGTGGAAAAAACATTTGCTTGTAGAGTTAGCTGAGCAAAAAGCATTAAGGCAGAAACAAGGTCAAGAAAGAGGAGCACAGGGATTAGAACTCAGGCACTAGTTAGCAAGTTGTCTGATTGTACAGGAACAAGTACTAAAATCCATGACACAGTTGATGGGCTGGGGCTGTCCTACAAACTGATTTTTCAAATGCCTTTTGCTTTTTCAAACAAATAGAGATATTTTACTGATTATTAGCATTTAAATAGCAGTTTTCATCTTTCAAGCACTTTGTGAACATTTAAGTAATCATTGCAAGACTCCTGTATGGAAAATAAACATTAATATCCCCATCTTAGAAATTTACATCATAGAGAAATTATAGATGGAAAAGACCTATTAGATTATCTTGTCCTTTGGCAGTGCAAAACGATATTCCACTGAAATTTGTTTTTAAGGGCTTTGTCCAGTGTTGGTTTCAGAGTAAATATGAGATGTCATCCATTTCAACAGCATTTTATATACTTTTTAAAAGTCTAACATTTCTTAGACATGAGTTTGAGTCTGGAATTTACATATACACATTTTCTTCAAAGATGTCATTAGTGGTTCTGGGTACATAACACTTCCAACTCAGCCCATTTTTCATGGTGCTGTCCTTGGCTGTTTATAGTCAGTTTGAAGATGCCTTGCATGTCCAAATTCTTCCTTGGGAGTTGGAAAATTGCTTTGCACACCTAAATCTTGTCTTTTAATAATTCAATGGACATAGGTTTAGAATATCTAATTTATTTTGCTTAGTGTATAGCGCTTATCTCTCTTGGTGTAAGCACATCTGCTGGAAATTTTCCAGATAGCATATACAGAATGCTGTATATAGCTTGATGGCAGCTTCTAGGTGAGACACAATTGGTGTTGCTTTCTGTTCATCTGAAAGATATTTTTCTGTTTAAGCAATTTATTTGTATGGTTTGCATAATCCCTTATTTTAATAGGTTAAATTTGTAGAATTTATGCATTCCTTTCTTTTTACTGATATTTGTGAGATTTCTTCATTCTAAGACATTTTATTGCAGAATCACTCTTGTTTCCTGGCAGGTACAATGGAGAAAAAGTTAAGTGTCATGAGTAAGGGAAAACATTTTTACTTGTCACTCATATGAGACTACCAGTAATCTTTCTAAACATAAAATTAAATAATATTGAAATTTATAATTATGTAAGCTGTAACACAGAAGGTTTTGGAAGAGATAATTAAATGGTAAAGTAATGTTTGATTTAAGCTTTAACTATGCACACATTTGTTAGTGGAGACAGAGGAAAAAGTAGTTTGTTTTCATTATACTAGAGCCTGAAAAATAGATCACACACTTGGAATGCTCACTGAAAAAGACAATTCCCAGCAAGCAACCCTGAAAAATAAGGAAATGATATAGCTAACACCAAGTAGCTCAGTGATCAGTGTTCATAGCTGCTGGCTAGATATTTAATTTAGCGTAAAAAATGGTGTGAAACTGTGCTTTAGAACATAAATCCAATATCATTGTTTGTTTTGACACACTGACAACCAACCACTTCAAGTAATTTTAGCTGGTAACAATAGAAAAAATTATCTCATCAGCATACATATCATTGGAAGCTGACATCTAGGAATGTCTTGTAAATAAAATCTAGTGATATATGTATAGAACTTGACATATCGAGGCTAGGCTATGATAGCAGTTTATGTGCATGCAAGCATTTCCATAGGGGAAGACAATCATTAATTTTAGAGGATAATCTTTAAAACAAATATCTTTTCAAAAACACCAGCATCTCAGGTGTGATGATTTCTGGCATATTAGTGTATTGGAACTTTTCTAGAGAAAAATAACAGATTATCATAAAAAAAAAAACAGCAACATTCCTCAGCCTGTTTGAAACAGTACTACATCAAAGCATTCTAGCTTTCGGTCTCCATGGGGAAGTTAGAACACAACACATTCATATGGTCTACAAATCCCATCCCCATAGAGTGGCTCCCAGGATCATACAGTCAAGTCCAAAGATTCATGGGAAGTCTGTGTGTCAAAACGCAGCACATCCGACACCTTTGATTTAGATTAACATAGTGACACTTCTTGGAAGAGCATCTGCACAAGCAAACACCATGAGCAACATCTCCAGGTCATTTTGAATTATGTTGGATGTATGCTTGTATGTAAACCTAAACATTCTGGAAGATTTTCCATTGAGTTCACTGGACTATGGGACAGGCCATTTTGGTGCTGTTTATCAGTGGTCTTGGAGTCAATATTAAAAGATCTATATAGCAGAGTGTGAAAGCATTCAGAAAAGTTCTATGAAAATAACTCTCTGCTCCCTTTAAGTGATAGTGCAGTTTTACTAATCAGTGTTGGGCTTGCAGGCATAGGAAGCATTTCACTTTTTCATTAAAAAAGAAGGAACTTAGACAATACGGTCTTTTTGTAGTGCTAGTAATTGATACAGTGACTTAACACAGCACAGGGACAATGTGTAAAGCCTTCTGCCTTTGAGATCTGTAATTCAGCTCCTGTTGTATGGAAATCAGAACAGTGGTGAAATCTGTTTGTGTGTGTGTGTAGTTGTTTGATAGGATGCAGAAGAAGGGAACAGCAAAGTCTTTGTGGACTGCTAGAGCATGTGAGCATACCAATTTTTAGCATGTGATTCCATTTTAGGAATACTGCAGTTTGAGATTAGCAACTATGGGAGTTTAAGTTCTAAATGAATTTGGCTACATTTAATATGGAAAAAGTAAGCCAATAACTACACACATTTAGAGGAGACACTGAATTCATCTTTCTTCTGTTGATCTTCACTGTCAGAATCTTGTGCATTGCCACGTATTTATACAATCCTAAGTAATAAGAAAGTTGGCATCTAAATAATCATAAACATTTTATTTAGCCAGTAACTCTAATAAAAGAACTTCACTGCATCAGAAAACAAAATCCTTATGTGTGTTGTATGAGTCTTAAAAACTCTACCCGTTCCATTTCTTAGATTCTTTTGCCTACTGTAGTGGCATGTTTGTATTCAAAGGATAAAACATGCCTTTATTTATCTATTGTTCATGCCTTTAATGGAGTTGTATGAAAATAAGTATTTAGTCCATATTCTTTATTTTGTTGTCTGTTACTGAACACATGAAGGAGAAATTTAGAAAGATGAGTTCTGTAGGTGATTACTTTTATGTATTATTGGTACCTATCGGGGTTAAAGTAAGGAGGAACACCATACTGGGGGCCCACCATTTTTAGGGGCCAGCCTTCCGGGTCCTCCTAAAAATAGAATAATGGGGCGGAACGCAGTGTTCCGGTGCATTCCCCTGCCTGCCTGCCCCAGCCACTGGCTGCGAAACATTGCCATAGCAACAGAACTCTACTGGAAGTGGCACGTAGTGATGACATCATCACAGAGTGCTGCTCTCCTCCTGCCCATGCTGGCAGCTATGGAGCAAACTAGGGAGCCCAGTTCCAAGGAAGGCTGCGAATCAGCCTTTTCCCAAGGAGCTCATTCTTGGCGATCTCACTGCCCCTGGGGCTCAGGGCTGCCCCTGTAGCTTCCAAGGGGTGACCAGCTGTGGCAGGCATGACTGAGGAGGAGGAGGTGAATGACCCCCGCGAGGACAGCGAGCCCATAACGGACAGCCTGACGAAGGAGGTGGGGGTTGAGTCCGCCTGGCCAGGGAGTCTGTCTGTTTGTCTGTTGGAGGAGGAGGCCAGAGACTGGGGAAGCTGGTGGGTCAGCAGCTTGGGGAAGGATTAGGGCTTGTCGGGGCTGGGTAGTGTTGGGGGGGGACTGTGAAGGGCTGGAGTGGGGACTTGGTGGAGGACTGGGAAGAAATGGAGAAGGTTGCGGGGCTGGAGTGGGGGCTAGGGATGGAGGGGGCTGGGGAGATGTGGAGGGGGTTGGGGGCCTGAGGGGGGTTGATTTGGAGTAATGACCGGGGAGCTAGGGGGTCAGAGGGCTGGAGTGGGGCTTGGAGGCAGGGAGATTAGGGAATGGGGATGGGGGCTGAGGAGGACATGGGGAAGGGGGATTTGCTGTGGACAAGGTTGGGGTGATGTGGATTTGAGGCTGTGCTTCATTTGTGAGGAAAGAGCTGGTGGGCCTCAAAAATGCCTACCTGACATTACGGGAATGGGGCCCAGAGGTTAGGAGGGTTCTGGGGCATCTAGAATTATACTTTAACCACTGGTGCCTATGGAGGGTCTCACATTCACAGCATGGAGAATTCTTGCAACTATCCTACAAAGTTCTGGAACACATGAATGCTGGGCAGACTTTATTTTGTGTTTTTATATCAGTGATTTAAGAGATATTATTGTAGTTTCCTTAATATAAGTGGGATGTCATATGGAAAAGAAGTTGGATATAGGCTGGAAAGATTTTTATTGATTTAGTGCAAGATTATTATCTTGTAAGAAAGATAAACTACTTTGGTTCCATTCTTGTAAATATCTTTTCTCAGTATTTCATGTGTCAGAGGAATAGAGATCAGTGACAAACTAGCTTTATTGCAGTATTTACACTGGAGAATATTAGTTGTTCTGATGATTTTACTGTTGTATTGCATGAGTAGAGAGCATTTTTCTGGGAAGGGAGATAACTTTTGGAATTCACAGTATGACAGACACATGCGTGTATGCATCGTTATTTAAGCAAACCACAATCAAATACTACAAGATAACGTGAGAGTAATTATCATGGGCATGAAGTAACTTCAGTTTTAATGAGGGAACACTTTTGAAACAATGAGGTTCATAGTTTTCACACTGACAATTAGCCTTCACTTTCCCTCCTCTATATAAAAGCCAACAGATAGTTAATGTTTCATGAGTCTGATGGCACAGTGTGCATTCAGTAGAAGACACAGTATCATACAACAATAAAGTGTGGATAACAGGCCCTTTACCTCGAGGCTTTTATTGTCAACAGCATAGTATTGTTTCTGGGCCTTCCCACATTTCTATTGCAGTGCCTGGTTTTTTAGCTGCAAGAGCAAAGGAGCTGCTTGATTTAGCACTGATCACTGTGTCACCCTGTGAAAAAGTCAACCCTCAAGCTGTGATATGTACAGACCACTGTTATCCTGATGGCTTCAGACTATTTTGGTCCATACTCAACAGTTTCCAAATCTGTTTATGAACTAATAACTCCCAGGTGGCCACTGAGCAGGCAGCTGCCCTGGCAGTATGTCAACCACATCTCTTTACATAGGCTTATGTAGACATTGTACAGCATGACACAGGGAAATGTCACTATTATTTGGTTTGGTTATCAACATCAGTGCTCACGGCCTCAGGTAAGAAATCTTATACTTATCCACTTAAATACTTATCCAGTCATCTGTGGGTAAGTATCTGTTGTATGGGCACTTATCTCCCATTGCTGAAGAGAAGTGGTTATTTTGGGAAAATAAAATAAATTTATGCATATATAATTGAGGGTCATTTCAGATTTTATGCTCCTAAAATAGGTGGGTGTCTTCAAATATGTTTCCAGACCTGTATTAAATGTTTAATGTACACCATTGAAGCTATGATCCTTACATATTCTAGTAGTTTTGTGGTAGATGGAAATGTTTTTTAGGTTGTATGAAGAAACTGCAAATTATCAACTAATGACTTTGAAATAAGAGGCGAAGAGAAAATCTCATTGATTGTAAAATGTTTATTTTATTATAGGCATAGTCACACTAAATTGTTTACAAAGTTTTCCTTTTTACTCAGAAAGGTACTACATTTTTTCATGGCGGAAAGCTAGCAGCATGCTATATTGACTTGCAGTAGTTGAGATTTTCAAAAGTAAGCAGTGATCTTTGACTGCCTCAGGGTTTTTTACATGCATTATGCTGGGATACCATGACAAAGCATTAGCAAGGGTTAAAGGATTTCTCCCTGTCACATAGGTGTGTGGACTATGGAAAAGGAAGCTGGACCAAAGGAACAGAGAAGATGGGCAAGTTTTCTTTTCCTTCTGGATGGCAGAAGCAATAGAAAAGCTTTTGAGGACTATAGCCAATATTGGTTGAACTGTTCTATTTTGTGTGATTTATGTTTCTTGTTTTCAAGAAATAAATCTTGTCCTGAGACAAGGCCCTTTAAAGGACTAGAGTGTGGCATTAATTTCCTTTCCCAGTGTTGGTGAACAGGAATTAAAGTAAGGCAGAATGCCCTGGAACGCCGTTCCGGGGCCCACTATTTTTAGGGGCTTATTGTTCCGAGGCCCCTAAAAATAGAACATGGAGCCGGAACCAGGGGCGTCGCTACCCCAGGGAAGCACCGACCCAGGCCACGTCCCCTGCCAGGAGGCCACACCCCCGGCTGCAGGCTATGCCCCTAGCCGGGGATGCGGCTGGGAGCAGCCGCAAGCGGCTAAGCACCGGATACGTGGCCGGGGATGGTGCCAGTAGTGGCCTCCATGGCTGCGGGTGGCTGAGCCCCAGATCCCTGGCTGGAGACGGGGCTGCTGCAGGTGGCTGGGCCACGAATCCCCCGCTGGGAACGGGGCTGCCAAGACCACGGGCAGCTGGGCCCGGATCTCCAGCTCAATCGGACTGGAGACCAGCAGATGTGGGCCCCGCCAGACCCAGGGCACTGGCGCTGGGATTCGGGGCATGTGCCCTGTGTGCCTGGTACCAGCGAGGCCACTGGCCGGAATGGTGCGTACTGGGGCCCACCATTTATAAATAGAAGGCCTCGGAATGCAGCGTTCCAGTTCTTTGTTCTGTTTTTAGGGGCCTGAAAACTGGGCCCCTAAAAATAGCCGGCCCCACAGCGGTGTTCTTTTCCATTCTGGCAGGCAGGGGCAGGGGACAGGGGCGTTACTGGAGGGCTCAAGCCCTGGCCCAAACCCCTCCCCTCCGACACCGCACCTGAACCTGGGGCCTGCAGCGTCATCCCCAGATGTGCTGTCGCCCAAACCTGGGGCCTACCATTCCCACCTACCCAGACATGCTGCCGCTGGTAAGTGAGGGAGCGGCCCAGCTCGCGTTGCGGGTGTATTGGGGGAAGGAGGGTGCTGGCATGTGGGGAGGCAGCAACTGGAGTCTGGGGGGCCCACCCATGTGGGAGTATTCTGGGGCCACCCAAATTATACTTAAAACCCTATTGGTGAAACAGCCTGTCAGTGTAAAGACACTTTAAGGGAACTTGGTTTTCAGAGGTTATGTGCTCAGCACTTCCCATAAATTTGGCCACAATAAAATAAAAAGAAAGTATACTCTGTGCAGTTTCTGAATGTTTTGCTGTAGGTATTAGACATTCAGTATTAGACAGTTGAGTTGTATGGTAAAAGTGTGATTTCTCCAGGGGCATCGCTGGCGTTGGGCATGCCGGGGCACGTGCCCCGGGACCTAACGCCAGTGCCCCGGATCTCTGGCCCAATCGGGCTGGGCATCTGGGGCCCCATCCCCAGCTGGGGATCCAGGCCCCGGCTGGCCGCCCGGCAGGCCCTGCCCCCTAGCCAGGGATAGGGCCAGAAGGAGGCCGCACTGCTGCAGGTGGCTAGGCCTCGGTGGGGCTGGGCCAGAAGCGGCTGCTAGAGGCCGGGCCTATGGCCACAGGTGGCCAGCCCCTGCTCTCCAGCCACGGACGGGGCCACCGCAGCTGCTGGTGGCCAGGCCCCAGATCTCTAGCCAGGGATCTGGGGCCCGGCTGGGCACCTGTGGTGGCCCAGTCCCCTGCCGGGGATCCGGGGCCTGGCCGCCGGCAGCTGTGGCGGCCTCCTCCCCGGCTGGAGATCAGGGGGCTGGCTGCCCGCGGCCACAGGCATGGGCCCGGCCTCCAGTGGCCACTTTGCAGCGGGACTGGGGCAGGTCTAGCCGCCCGCAGTGGTGCAGTCTCCCCCGGCCCTATCCCTTGCCGGGGGGGGCGGGAGCTGGGACCGTGCCCCGGATCCCTCGCCCCCCCAGCACCACCTCTGGATTTCTCACATAAGTGAGATTTTACTCTTCCTGTTTCCTGATTAGCTGCATTAATTTGGACTTTGTTTTTTTTTTTTATATAAGCAATATAAGACATTTGTAAAAGCTAAACAGTATAATTCTGTCTTTAACATGCTGTTGGGGTGTATATGAGGAGGGACTTAATGTCTGCAGTAGTTTTCATAGGCACTCTGGATAATTCATCTGGAGTGTTTCGGGAAATAAGGGGGTGGAACGCACCAGAATGAGAGCAGCAACACTTTTTGAAAGGTTGTAGGTTGTGTTTGTCACACTTTGGTCCTTCTCTGCTCACTGGTGTGAAAGTGTGGATAGGGATGAATTTATGGCCTGTGAATGAGAACACAAAGACCAAGGTCATGGCCTCCTTTTGCTATTCTTGCATGCTCTTGGAAGGGCTCCCAGTGTCAGCTTTTTCATACAGAACTTCTCCTCCTCTTCCACTTTCCAGTGCAGAGCTACTCACATTCTAGCCCTAAATGTTGGATAGTCTCTAGTGACAGTGCAGTGTTCAAAAGAGAAGGGACTCTGAAAGACATGTGACACCTCTCCTCCACAGAACTTTCCACTGGTGTCAAATGTTCAGGATAGCATCAGCTGGCTGTACAGAGAGCCACCTCTGTGTATTGAAATTGAAAGTGATCCTGGAGGAAACTTTTATCCCTACAAAATGTATATGACATATTTTTTTGTTCATTTCAGTGACTGCTACTAGTTTCCAGTTTACCTAGGAGCGCATAAAGCAATGATGACAGTTTACATTCCTCTATGAACTTTTCCTTCAATATCAGATGTGAAATTAGGAAGTGCATGAAGCACAGAGACATCTTGCGGTTAAATGAAGAGTAGGAAGCTGTGTCCTGAAATATAAACTCTTATGTTTAATACATTTACCGACTCTGCCAATTTTTATAATTAGTCTGAGCAATTAACTATGGCAATTACTTTGATATTTATGGAATTATGGGCATACATTAGTTTTTTAATTGGGACTAAGACTGAATATATGACTGATGTCCATAGCAAATGCTGACAGCAGTGCACATCAAAATGGTTTATTTCACTCATTGAACAGAGATGCTTTATTTGTTTAAAATTAATATAGATTTTATAGATTCATAATCCTATGTTTTATTTGATTTTGTTATCAGGGAATATCATGTTACCCATATATATTGGTATTATGGGGTGAAAGAATAGAATAAAGAGAGAGATCCATCAGCTAGCATTTTGTAGTAGTGATAAGCAAACTGCAAAGAGTTTGGCATGTCAGCATCAATAGGTGCCTAAGAATCGGAATATTAATGTGAACCTTTATACAACCTTCTGTATTCTCGTACTTCACTCTCTCTTCTTCCCTTCTTCCAACCTTGCTACATCTGTTTGTTGTCTCATTCATTCCCATTTTTGAACTTCTGTAATTAGAGGTTGCCAGATATGTTGTCTCCTGGTGGATGGTGAAAGAAAATACCTTGGAGACAATGATTGGAAGGAAATTATCTCTCTGAACTCTCTGTATTTGAGAAGGTTTTTAGCTGGTAATTAAACTGTTTGCTTCATTTAAAAATATTTGCATATCTTTAGTATAAATAAGAAATATGGGAAAGATGAAATGTTTATAGCAGCCTTACTGATTTATTCATCTTTGAAATCTCTATAGGTAATGTCTGTTCAACAGTTTCAAATGGGGTAGCCATGTTAGTCTAGTTCAGCAAAACAAACAAGGAGTCCTGTGGCACTTAAAGACTAACAAATTGATTTATTGAATGAGCTTTCATGGGAGAAAATCCTGCTTTTAAGTGTCTGATGAAGTGGGATTTTCTCCCATGAAAGCTCATGCAATAAATAAATTTGTTAGTTAAGTGTCACAGGATTCCTTTTTTGTTCCTCTTCAACAGTTGTCGTATAGTAAGTCTGGATCACATGCATCTAAGCGACACACAGGCCATCTAGAAATTCTGGAGTTACTGGACTTTTTGTGAGAAGTAATTAGTTAATATGGAGGGAGTGATCAAAAAACCCTCAATGCTCTTTCCTCTCAAGTTAGTTTATATAGTTATTTTTTTAATTGAACACATGCTTTTTGTTTTCTCTTAATGGACACATTTTACCATTAAACGTCATTGGCACAGTAGAGTGTTTGTTTATAGTTTTTGTACAGTTTTGTGTTTAATCTCTTTTCCATTACCTTAAAGATATGTGGGTTAAATATCTTTACAGTAATAAATGAAAATGTTTGTGATGCTCTTTGTAAGCAGTGAAAAGCAGCCATAAATCCATGCCCAATGTCAAGTCTGGCTGAGCCTTTGTGATCTTCCTGCAGGCTCAGAGCAGTATTACCAAAGCCAGACTTTCAGAAATCATGAGGAATATCCCTGAAAACCAGGAGATCATCTTAAAAATTGTGATTAACTCAGTAAAAGTTGGGTTATTTTTATGTGCCTCTGTTTTTCTGATCCTATAGAATGTGGTGAAATAGCAAGTGGTAGTGGTCCAGGGGAGCCAGAAGTCAGTCCAGGGTGTCAGACGTTTGATTCCGTGAAAATACTCCAAGGAGTCCTGCTACTGCTTGCCAGACCACACAGCCATTGGATTCATAGGAAGGGAGTTTAGTTTTACTGTTAGATGAATCCTGGTTCTATTCAGTTTTTAGCAAGTTTGAATAGAGAGCCATTAACATTAACAATATGACAAACTAGTATATATTTCAAGAATAGCATTCTAGCTCTATGATCAAATCACTTCTTAACCTTCTCTTTGTGAAGCTAAATAGATTGAGCTCTTTCAGTCTGTCACTAGAAGGCATGCCTTCTATTCTTTTAATTATTTTTGTCTCTTCTCAGAACCCCAGTTTATCTACATCCTTTGTAATGATTCCCCATATAAAGTTTTAATCATTTTAACACGTTCTCTGTCGATTTTGTGCTATTCTAGTTCTTAATCAAAAAGTTGTACTTAACTAACTTAAACACCTTACGGAAATCTAAGGATATTACATTAACTTTATCAATGAAACTCTTAATCTTATCAAAACAAGATATCAAGTTAGTTTGACAAGATCTGTTTTTCCATAAACTCATGTTGATTGGGATTAATTATATTACTCTCCTTTAATTCTTTATTAATTGAAGCCATAGCCACTGGCTATAACTGGACACAGTTTCTTTCCCCATCTTCTCTTTCTTTTCAGTATGATGTTACATCTCTTTGTAAAATAAACATATGATAACTCAGTATTAAAAAGCACTATTTGTATGTATACCAATATTGTGTATATACCATCAAATTTGTAAATGAGACCAATCTTTCAGTTAGCATAGAATCTTTTCTCCATCATAAATCCTTTTTAACTTGATATTGTTACTTTTGTTCTCACAATCGTACAGTAAGAATATAGATACAGGCCAGGTGTTATCAGAACAACAAGATTTTTAAAATGTTTACTGATAAAACTTTCACTGCAATGTGGAGTTTAATGGAAAATCAATTTTTTGTTTAGTAACTAATGTAAGAGCTTTAAATATATTTTACAGATAACTATACATTGGCAATATTTGCATATCAATAGCTTGACTATGATTTAGTTTATGTACTTCCTCTCCAACCATCTTTTTATCACTACAAAGCTATGATAGTGGAATATACACTGGTTTAATCAGTAGAGAAAGGAAAATATTTGAGGGATAAACCATAGGGGTAGAGAAGCATAAGATAAAGTTCTTCTGCCTCTTTTTGTGTGTTACTTGATTCATCTGTTTTTTTAATACTATCCAAAACAATTTTATTTTGCTTTATATTTTTTCTTTATTATCTTGCAATTTATATAGTAGTTCATATGAGGACGGTTACAAGTTCCGTTATGATTCTTTCATTCTTCATTGCTATTGCTGCACCTTTTCACTGTATTTATATTACTTGGGGGTCAGGAGGTGGAAGCTTATTCTTATCCACTGTATATTATCTACCATTCTCTGTCATTTCTCTTTAGGTTTATTATAGTTCCAAATATACAAAATTGTATTCTCACTATTATTTTCAATGGCAACTCTGTTTTTGTAACAAAACAGGGAGACAAGCACAGAATGTTTGTTTGACATCTTTTGGCAAAAATCTCATATTGTAGGAAATTTACAGAATTTACTATTTGTAGAAGTTTTTAAAATGAAACTCTCAAATAAAGCAAATCTTGAGCTCTTATGGACGAGAACCAACATCTAAGTATAGCCAAACTTTTGGGTGTGCAGATGCCACATCCATATCTAAATTTCCCAATGTCTGCTACCTTTGTAACAAACTAGGAATCCTGTTATGACACTGTCTAGGTCTAGGGGACTGTTTATGCTTATTTTTTTGTATTAATATTTCATATTTGCAATAGTCCGTGTGTGATATCCCATGTTTGGCATCAATAGAAAGTCTGTAATCTGCTAGGATTGATTATATGGTTTACATGTAGGTATCATATCTATGTTAGAAATTAGGATTATATTTGTTTTATGTGTGTTCCAAGTGCTTTGATTTTAAGGCAATCCCAGTCTGAGTATCTGCAAAAACACTCTCCTCTTGATGGCCCATCAAGGGAATTCCCAGGTACAGTGGGCCTAGGGAGAAACCTGTTTGATCAGGCACCCAGACTGACCATGTGACTCAACTCCATTTGGCAAGGACTCTGAGAGCATGGGGAAACCAAAGGTGATAAAAGGTAGTTGCCCATCTTCATTTCGTCTTCAGTCTTCAGTCTGTCTGCAACCAACACCCTCCTCTGGAACTATTCTTCTGGGACTGAACAAAGGACTGAGACCCATCCAAGTGCTGGGTGTATACCTGAGGAATTGGACTAACCTGCAAACCACAGATTCTTCAAGGATTTGCTTTCTATGGACTCTAAATCATTTGTATGTATGCAATTCACTTTGCGTGTTTAACATCTCTCATACTCTGGTTTTTTTTATATTAAACCTTTAGTTGTAGTTAATAAAGGATTGGCTGGCAGCATGGTATTTTGGATAAGATCCAAGACTATATTGTTTTGGGTGATGTAGCTGACCCTTTTGGGTCAGGAGAATCTATTTCTTCAAGAGACCCAGTGGCTGGGTGGGGAGCAGAGAAGCTGATGTGCAATAAAGGGGGATGATTCTATTTTGCTATGCTTGGTGATGACCAGAGTGGGGGAATCAGAAGCATGTTTTGTTACTGACTGGGAGACTGGTTTAAGTACCACCAGTCAGTGGTTTGGGGGTTTGGCCCTGGTTTTGCAGCTTGTCCTGATTTTGGCACATTTAGAAGTTTATTCTAGGAGGCCTGGGATCACTTCTAAAGACTAACAAATTTATTTTTAGTGAGTCTTTATAAACTTGTCAGTCTTCAAAGTACCATGGTACTTCTTGATTTTTGGCTGAAACAGACTAATATGGCTACGACTCTGGAATTTATTTTGATAATAAGTTAATCAAAAGCCATGGAGCCAAATCTCTACAAAGTACAGGCTAATTGAAATCTTGATACTGAACTGAATTTTGTGGCTTGAACTCATAACTGCTGTTGAATTAACCTGGGCTAAGTTTTTAAGCAAAACTGAGCAGATGGGTAGTCTGGATCAAAAGCAAACATGAAGTGAATTTCAGCCCAAAGTCTTGAGAGAGTTTTTTCTGCTTCTGAATTTCTGAATCTGGACACATAGAAAACAAATGAGGAGTAACAACAGGAAAAGCTAAGTGTAACTACAGGAAAACCTAGATAATTTAGCAAAGCCACATCCTACCTTCAGGTCTGTGGTGTTTGTCTCTCTGTCTGTCTGTCATGTGATAACTTCCCAAAATTGCATCCAAATCAACTCTAAAATGTCAGGGTATGTTCTAGGTACCAATGGGCAGAAATCTATTGATTTTGGCAAAAAGCAGAGAACTTCAAATGCTAAAATGAGGACCGCACAGTGCTCATTTGGTGCTGTGGAGAGCTCTCTGACACCATCTGTTAGTATCTGCATATGTCAGGCAACAGCTTACTGGAAGAAGCAGCACAATAGGTAATATGTAGGCTGGGCTTGTTATCTAACCTTCTAAGTACAAGTGAAGGGCTGGTTTGCATGGGAAGAGGATCATGGCTGGTGGAGAAGACTGACTGGAATTGTGACCAGGGGCGCGTCATAAAGCTAAGTAAATGCACATGAACAAGGAGTGTGCAACCCTCTAGTTATAGCGTCACACTGTTGAATACTGGGGAGCGATCCATTTAAAAAAATTCCAGTGACCCTTTTTATCATTTACACTGAGATCCATTTACACTGCTCTGGTACTGTGAAGGGGCCTTAAAGTGTCATAAATTACATTTACAAGACTTCGAGCCATTATTAATCTTTGAATGACACAGGGCAGTAAGTCTAAAACAGGAATGTTAAACTCATTCAGCATGAGGGGCCACATTGGAGGGCAGGACAGCTGACATTGGCCACATGTCCTCACAGGCTCCTCAACCCTTTCCCCTGCTACGATAACAGCGGCATGGCCTCTCCTTTCCTCTCCCCTACCCTGCAGCCTTGGACACCTTCCCTTTTCCCTGCTCTGTGGGCCCATCTTCTCCATGTTGTCACTCAGACCTTCTCCTGCTGGGCAGCTCCCAGACAACCCTTCCCATTCCCTTTTCACTTCCCCTACTGTGTGCTGGCAAGCAGTCTGTTGGTTACAGTCACAGCCGCAGGCAGGTGGGCTCCTGCCTCCCCCCATCACCACCCACTCACTGTCCATCATTCAGCATGCTGGCCTTTGGTTGGGCTCAATCCCAGCTGTCCTTGATTGGCTCGTTCCTACATGCGCTCCTGCTACTTTTTCCTTTCTTATTTGTGATTTGTGAAATGTGCTTTCAATCAAATTAGCATGCTGACTGACAGTGAACAGTTGAGGGGGAGTGTGGCGGCTCTCTCAGAGCCCAGCCTGCCTGCTGTGACTGAGACTCTGATTGGTTAGCAGACCACAGCAAAACTGAGCCAAGATTGGCTGGAGAGCTTCCCTTGTTCCCTTATGCTGTGACTGAGATCATGTGAGTGAGTCAGAAGCAGGGTTAGCCCTGCTCTTCCTGAGGCAGCTGTTTGCTGCTGCTGCAGAGAGCTCCAAGGCAGTAGCTCCATAGGCCAGATCAGCTCCCTTGGCAGGCTGGATATGACCAATGGGCTGTAAGTTTGACACTCCTGTTCTAAAATATTTTATGATGCTCAGGAATTGAGTACCAGAAGAAGGGAAGTTCCAAAGGGACAGCTGTGTTAGTCTAGTTCAGCAAAAGAAGCAAGGAGTCCTGTGGCACTTAAAGACTAACAAATTTATTTATTGCATGAGCTTTCATGGGAGAAAATCCCAGTTTATCAGATGCTTTGAAGATGGGGGGATTTACCGAATGGGATGAAAATAAAAGCAAGGGGGTGTAAAACATGGGATCAGGTCATACAGTAACAGCAAATCAGAGCAGTTGTTAAGATTCAAACACTGGGAAACAGCACATAGATGAGAGTGAAGTCAAATCACCTGTTGTAATGGGAAAAGAAGCCATAGTCATGATTTAATCCTGCTTTCACACAACCAAAATCTGCATATCAGTTCTAATTCAGCTGTTTCTCTTTGAAGTCTTGATGTTCCATTGACTTTTTTGAGCGCAGTCATTAACAAATCATCCATAGAGTGATTAGAAAGATGGAAGTGCTCAGCAACTGGTTTTTGAGTGTTGTGATTTCTGATGTCAGTTTTGTGCCTATTTATTCTTTTGCACAGAGATGGTTCTGTTTGCCCAATGTGTAAGGTGTGGGTGCATTTCTGGTACATGAAGGCATAAATCACATTAGTGGATGAGCAGGTGAATGAGCCCTTGATGGCGTTGCTGGCTTGATTAGGTCTTATGATGGTGTCTTTTGTGCAGATACGTAGGCAAAGTTAGCAACAGGGTTTGTTGTAGGGGTGTTTGCCCACATTAATGTTTCTGTTGTTAGGTCTGTATTTGCTGGTGAGTATCCGTTTAACGTTAGGGGGCTGTCTCTAGGCGAGGAGAGGCCTGTCCCCCAAGGCTTGAGAGAGTGAGGGACCATTTTTTAGAACAAGATCTAGGTCCTTAATGATCTGTTGCAGAGGTCTGACTTGGGGGTTGTATGTGATGACCAGTGCCGTTCTGTTATTTTCTTTCTTGGGCCTCTCCTACAGTAGTTGACTTCAGGATACATGTCTGGCTCTCTCAATCTGTTTTCTTACTTACCCAGGTGGGTCCTGTAGTTTTAAGAATGCTTCATAGAGATCCTGAAGATGTCTGTCTCTATCTGAGGGATCAGAGCAAATGCAGTTGTATCTTAGGGCTTGGCTGTAGATAATAGATCGTGTGGTGTGTTTTGGATGGAAACTCAAGGGAAGTTCTTGTAAAGACGTGGTGGCTATGATCTCCTTTCACTGTTACAAAGACAGGGGTTTTTAAGATCTTGATTAAGTTAAAGATTTAATAAAGTTGTGGAATCATGGTCAGATGTTTCTAATGTTTATCACCGTGCTCACTGACCATCTTTCATCTCTAGTCGTGTCTTGTATTGTTAATCCCTATTCTGTGTGATAGCATTTTTCAGCCCTAGAAATCCTCATTCCCAGCTGGACACATTCACAGTGATAGTAGAATGGTCCTGATTTAGGATGTGGTATTTTGGAGCTAAAAAAAAAAAAAGAGGTGGAGTATCCTCATGCATTTTCTGCAAATCACCCTTTTAGTAGCTGCTGCAAGAGGAAATGACTCTCATTAAAACAGAAAAACAGGTGTGCAGAGGAAAACAAGATGACATCTTACTAGATCACACGTGCCTTCTCAGTTTACTTTTGTATAGGAAGTTTTGTTAGGAATAGAGCCATCTGAAGAGAGAGCTTGAAATCCTACAATTATCTTTCCATTCCATGGCTTGGATTTTTAGCTACAGGCTGCTTACTCATGTGGAAACAAGCACATTTTATATTTAAAAGCACTTTAGCTTTTGCTTGGATAAAGTTTCTCTTGCAACTGGCAAAGTCAGACTAACCCCAAAGCTTTACAAATAAACATATGTTTGCTATGTTTTTGATATACAGAATATGTAATTGATAAGTAAAAAGCATTTTTTTCCTAAATTTCTGCAAATTATAAACAATTTCACCTAAATCACCACTTTTGGTAGCTACTGAAAGTCTTTTAAAATCACATTCCCAATAAATACTCAAGTTACAAAATATGGGTGCTGACCTGGGTTTTGAACCCTTCCATATTTTGGCAGTTTTCAGAGCTATAGCTGTAGCCCTAAAACTTGCAAATATTTATTCACATGCATAATTTTAAACATGTGAGTAGTCCCCTAGTCATTCCAGTGAGCCTTCTCACATTCCTTAAAGTTAAGAGCTTCTGAGTGTGTGGATAAGTAGCTCTTTTATTTTGGCCTGTTGTAATGGTGAAGGTCACTCTGCAGTTTTTTAAATCTTGGTTAGGATTTTGAATATCTCAAGCACTTGGTGATGTTCAGAAATAAGGTTTGTGTTTGGTCTGTAATGATCCTTAAATAGTTTTCAAAATACAAAGTATATTTTCAGAATAATTATTTGCTTAAATAACATTTGGATGCACAATGCTTTTTCCCTGTAAAAGGTAACCCTCACTTTTAGTGCTGCCTCATGATCAAGTAGACTACTGCTGATGATTCACCTTTCTTCTACAACTCCATCATGTGGATTAGTCCTTTCTTTTGTGGCTTAGTCCTCCAGCTGAGTCGCACATTCTGGGCCACCCTTTTTAGGACATATGCAGAAAAAGTTCAGTAATACAGAAATCTTTTAGTGCCTGCAAAGGCTTTGGAACATTCTCCATAATGCTAGGATACAGAGTCTGGAACTTTGTGTATTAAGGGTCTTCCCCAGCTGGATTCCACACCAACAGGTAGATTCCTATTGTTGTCCCATCTTCAGAGGTTAATAGAGGAGCCTATGGTCATTCTTTCCATTGGCTTCCTATCCAGGGCCGATGATAGCTGTGTCCTGGAATCACTTCTTACGTGAGTTCTACCCCCATGAATCCCACCACAGTGTAAATTAAAGAACTGAACTTCAAATAAATTTTCTAATCTTTCCAGTCACCAATTACTCTTTTGCAGACTTGCTCAAGTCAGTGAGATTGGATGTTAGGCAACAAGAGAACCTAGGTTGCTATTTCTTCAAAGCTCAGAGAAGTCTGTTCCCTTCTATAGCTTGCATCCTTCTGAACCACTTTGCTTCCCTTTCAAGGTCTATCTGTTGCTTGTCTAGATGTGGCTGGATGCTGCTGCCTGGACTTGGTGCTCTCCTTATCTTTTGTATCCAGTATGGGGGTTATACACCCAGGGCTGCTCCACTCATAGAGGCGACCAAGGCAGTCCCCTAGGACTCCAAAAATTAGGCAGTGCCAGGGGGCTCCCCACCTGCAGCCACATCCCCCTGGTGGTGCTGCCACTCCCCATCTGTGGCTGGGTCTGGATCCCTGGCTAGGGCTGGATCCTGGTGTCATCGTCACCACTCCCCACCCACGGCCGGATGTCTGCGGCAGTGGTGCCACTCCCCGCCCACAGATGGATCCAGATCCCCGGCCAGGGCTGGTGCCTGTGGGCAGTGCAGAGGGTGCCCATGACATGGGAGGGTGTCAAAATCCTCCATCGCCTAGGGTGCCCAGAATCCTTTGTGCTGGCCCTGCATACACCCTGTCACATTCCCTTCAAAGTCCATTATTTCAGACAAAAAAGATATTGCATTCTGCAACCCCACCTCCCTTCTTCAAACCAGATTTCCCTCCGTCTGCTTTATATTTCTGGAAGATTCACAATGCCCTCCATAATGCATCAGCAATTGCAATGTATCTGATAAAATCGGCTATTGTGCATACATGCCAATATGTTCAATTGCATGGCTGATATCCCAATCAATAGTACATAGCAATGTATTGCAGGAATAGGTGGCTAATTGGTCTTTATTCTTGTTGTTTTTTGTATAAATGCATTTAACACTTAAATAGTGGTGAAGCAAAATACTGAAAATCTTCAGAGATTAGCACCCAAAATGTTCAATGCGCTTTACAAATAGACCTTTTTTATTCTTTGGGACATGAAGAGAAACATGAATATAACTGTAAATATTCAACACAAAGTATCTTTATTTTAACTCAGTTTCTTTACAATCCCAAATGTTATGTAGGAGCTTCATGTGATACCACCTTTTGAAGACCAGGGCTATCTCAATTATTGTATGGTTCAAAACTGATGTGCCTTGTGACCGGATATAGTTACTTGAATTATTTACAGTTATTGTGTGTTTTTTACTGCATCCTGCATCTTTGTTTGTTAATTTAAAAAGAATTGAGAGAACTGGAATGTCATTTAAGTTGCAATTATTGTAAATCATCATTAAATCCATTTTAACACATACCTCGTATTTCTAAGGAAGCTCATTGTATTCACGTTATTGAGTAGATGAGCATGTTTAACTATTTGCTATTAGCAGGCTCCTCTGTCAGTTAAATTCTGTCGAGTCAAGTGACATGAGCTAGACAATGGTGATGATTCTTATTGACTGTTCTGCCATTCACTGGCTACGTGGAAATCATCTGTTATGCTGTTTGAAGAAGGTTTTCTCTTCTCACTGGCCCCATCATCTATCCAGAGAACAAATGATTGTTTAAGCTTGGTCAATACTGTATAATTTTCAGTTAGCCTTTGCTGCAGAAAATTGGTTTCAGTTATACAGTTTATATTTTGGGGCAGGGAGGCACAAGAAAATGAAAGGGGAGAAAAAAAGCTAAAAAGTGAGCGAGTTGGGATTGGAGATACAATATATAGATTATGGAGATCTAGGTTCGAGAGTGGATTAAGTCACAGGTAAAATGACTTTGGTCTCAGATAGACATTTATTCTTGTCAAAAGGCTATTGCATGTGTTGGTGTGATTTTAAGTCTTTGGTCAGAAGGAATTTAGGACTGATGAAATTGTTGTGTTGTCCATAATGACCAAATCATGTAAACACTTGTACTACGCTTCACTTTCTTATCTTGAGAAATCCCTTTGATTTCAAAGGGACTACTCACAGTAATAAAGTTAATAATTGGCATGTGTTCACAGATTGTGCATACTGTAAGTGTTCAAACTTAGGTCCAGAGTTGGAGCATTGTGAAGAAGTGGCATAGTGCTGCTTCACTATGCCTGAATCTGGTAATTACCATTAATCTCAGTGCTATTAGTGCCTTCAAAACAAAATTAAACTAACCCAGAAAAATTTAGCTCAAAAATACATGTAAACAAAGTTTGTAACCTGAGAGCACTTTTTCTGCATTACACATTTTATTGCCTTTGAATGAAGTGCTTGTTTTTATTTTCATTTTCTACTATTTCATTATCATGTTACAAAAGTTCTTTTTATTAACCTTTAGACTTGGTATACGTAGTTGCAATTTACATGGACTGGTCTATTTTTATTGCAGTGGAAAATTATTTCAGAGCATATGCATTTCTTCTGGTCATTTTCTAAGAGTCAGTGCTTTGTTAATGATGAAAATAAAAGCTGCCTCTTTTCTATATATACTTGCTGACTGGAACTTAGTAAAAACAAGGTCATTAGGGACTACAGCTTTAATTAGATGTTTAATTTAGAAAACAGATTTGTTATTAAAAATCTAATTTCATCATAGCTCTGTAATACTTAGTCATGACTGAGGTAGATACTGGTCTTAAATGAGTTTGTCCAGAGACTTGTTATTAACTGTTGTTCAGTGAAGTACACTGGCATCCTTATTCATTCTATTTATACTTCATTTGTGTATGCCATGTGGTATATGAGATAACAATACCTTGGCAGCTTCAATTTTCCTTTCTGCCACAATAACAGCTCTTCTTGTTCCCAACCAAGCAAAGTAAAATTTGAGATCATTAGATGCTTTACTCCATGTTCATGCCAACCCTTGTGCAAACTGACTTTAATTATTCCAACACAGTGCTAGACCTATTAAAATGTATTAATATAATTACCCTTGCTGACTCTAAAAGCTATCTAATACTTGGGGTCTTGTGGGTTTGTTTTTAGGAGGAAAAATTGACAGTACAGGTGATCTGATCCTGTTTATTTACAAAAGGTATACACAAAATCCTATTTCCTTGAACATAGTAAGAACATATAGTAGGCCATTTCTTTGCTCACATCTCCAAGCTTCTTTCAATTAGTACCTAATCAAAACCACTCCTTCTTTCCACTTTGTCCCAGGACCATGCTTTCATTCCTTCTTTTTTGATGTGCTTGGCTTTTTGGCTGCTTCCCTCTGCCTGCTTCTTAGTGCTTCTGCGCTCCAACATATAGACCTGGGGATTTGGGGTGTGGCTCCCACTGCTTCAGCTGTTTAACTCCAGAAAGCAGCTTAACTGCATATACTATTTATCTTGAATGAAAGGCAGCTACCATAGCCATTCGATTCAATATGACTGAAACTCCATCATAACAGTATGAACTAGGTTTCTTTTCGATTCAGTAATTTGGTTCATTATTTCACTCTTAATGTTGCCCTTTATGTTAATGACTTATGTACAGTATTTATTATCAAGTCAAAGATGACGAACTATAAAAAAGGAGAGTTTCTGTTCATTTTATAAGTTGCACTGTGACACTTCAGTCTTTCCATTTTCAGCCGATGAAGTTATCACTTCACAATTAAAGAATGTTGGTTGTATCACTTTCAAGTCCATTTAAGAATTCACTTTTGTGATGTCATGTTCTGCCATGGACAGAGCATGTATGTAATTTTTTTTTTTTGACAAAGTGGATGTGGTACTGATTGCAGTCATATCAGATATCAAGTTGCACAGCATCCAGCAGTTACCATCAGTCCAGAATCTTTTATTCATTACTAAAAGGTTTGATCAAAACTTCTAGTTGTACAGTTCTCTGTACCAGTGTATATGGGTGGTTGGTTTTGAGTATGCCTGTTATGAACATTTTTGTCCTTTCTACATTATTCAGTTCACTATTGCTTTTTAATGTTTTTATCCATTGTTAATAAATAAGCCCTATAATCAGTGCTTGAATGATACCACTACTGCTAGGACTCCAAATCAATTACCAGTTTTAACCCCCTTTTTTTAGTTGCTCATACTGTTCTGCAGTATTCTTCTTTTGAGCCTTTTTTTTTCCCCCATGCTTGGTTCCTGTCCCAAGGTGAAATTTGTGAGTAGTCTAGGTGAAAGTACCTTCGGCTGTTTTTAGTTAAAAAAGCAAAAGGCCATTTTCCCAAAGTAACATTTAATATATCATGACATTTTTGGACAGCCTTACCACTCAGAATTGAAAGTCACAGTCTGTGTACTCAGTGGCTGTTCTCATGGCAGCCTTATTCTGGAGGAAGTAAGTTTTGATTTGATTGAGATATGAGCGCTGTCATGTCATGAACATGCATGGGACAGAATTTTTCATTATGCATGTTAAGTGTGCACCCAAGAAAGGGTGGACTGTGCATGCAAGTGAAGTATCTAACTTCTTACTTACTGGAATGATTCCTAACCATGGCATATTTTGTGTGTATCTTTGGAAATCCAAGTTCTGGCAAACAGAACCTTCCAAGTACTGCAATCCCCACATAGTTAAGTTCCAAAGGGACAGCTATGTTAGTCTAGTAAAGCAAAAAAAAAAAAAAAAAAAGCAGCAAGGAATCCTGTGGCACTTAAAGACTAACACATTTATTTATCACATGAGCTTTTGTGGGAGAAAATCCCACGTCATCTGACGGAGTGAGATCTTCTCACATGAAAGCACATGCAATAAATATATGTTTGTCTTTAAGTGCCAAAAGATTCTTTGCTTTTTTTTTTTTTCCTCCACATGGTTAAGGGAACTCTGTACAGAGAAGGGTGACAGAAGATCCTGCATTCCTTAGTCCCTGTTTTCATTACTGGTTTCAACAATTTTTTTGCATTTGGGACTCTCACTGGCATGGGCTTAAGCTACTATTAATACCTCTTGGTATAAGTCACAAAGAATTAACTCAATTTTTCATATTTTTAGAAAATTAGCTATACATGCACTTGTAAAGTGTTTAGAGATCTACAGATTACAAAGGATTCTGTCAATGAAAGGCATCATCATTATTCATATTTTCTAGCTGAGGTTAACTAAGGTGCTGAGAGTTTGATTACCTAAAAGATATTATGGGGTGGTCTAGAAAGAGTATATTATTAACCTGCACTTTGAATATATTTAAAATAGGTTTTTCAGTGAGTATTCAGCCTACTTGGTTCAAAGAGTAGAACTGGAACAATCAGCCCTTAACTGCATGGCAATGAACCTAGTGCTGAGAGCCTGCAGGTTTAGTTCTGTCTCCTCATTTGCCTGCAAGCTCTTGCAGACCTATTTGCTGGAAAGCATAAGATTTTCAGATGGCTTAAAGTCAAAACTATTTGTGGAGTTGGAAAGATCAGGTCGTACTTAGAGGTATATAGCCAGGCTTTTGCAGAAATGAAAAAGCACTGGGTGTTATTCCAAGCAGCTCTGTGAATGGCTCCAAACCAACCCAGACAACATAGCAAATTTTTTCAAAAATCCTATAAACTGTTTCACATGTATATCCAATACCTGCACTCAGAGAGATCAGACTATGTTTTTTTAAAAAATGCTGTAGAATTTTGTATTGAATTATCTGAGTAGTTTTGTAGTCATTTTTTGGGGAGTTTGGGGGTTTTGTGAAGACTGTTTCAAATGCACAACTCATGGGGCCAGAACTGCACACTTAGGCCATGATTTTAAAAAGAGCCTAATGATTTTGTGTGCCTCAGTTCTTGAGTGCCTAAATTGAGATGCCTTTAAAATCATGAGTTTCAGAGACTGGGCGCTCAATGCTTTCTGAGAAAAAGAAGACCCTGTGTTTCAGTTGTGCATCCGCAAATAAGGATACTCAAAAATCACTAGACACTTAAAAGTTCTTGCTTCAAACTAAACTCTTGAATATTCTGATTTTGAGTGCCTTAAATTGGAACCTTAATATAGATTTTTTTTAACTCCAGTTGAAGGGGCACTGTTAATATAAAAATAATAGTATCTGAACATTTATTACATATAATTTTAAGCAACCCTTAAGATTATTTTAATTGAAAAGGATTAGAGACAATATTTCTTTTTAAGTATACATTTGGCAGCACTGTTTTTATCTAGTAATTTTCACTGCTTCAGTTAGTGAGTTTCTTTGTCTTTTTCTTTGTGTGGACCAGTCATTAAGTCTTTCATGTGCGGAAAGTGATGTGTGTCTTCTAGTGTTCAGGTTTGGCACTGCAGGGATTGCCCTGATCTAGTGCCCCTGTTGTTGTAGAGGGGCCACAGGAGGCAGGTCAGTTCATTCCCTTTCCAGGGTTAGCAGAAAAATCCCAAAATCAGGAAACTTAAAGCCTAATGGCTTCAAAAACCTGTCTTGTTTTTCAACAGTTCTTAGCTTCTTTTATCTTTGTTGCCCATGTTTTTCCTCTTGGTCTAGAGAAGAAGAAAGGCAACCTAGGCTCTCCTACTGCCCTGGGTTCCAACCCAGGAACCCTATTTAGGAGGTGATGGACTGTTCTTCCAATCCTGTGACTATTTTCTGTGTGCTGCTCCTATCTTTACTTCACTCATCAGAATCCTCATAAGATCAGCAGGTTTTGTTGTCCCCACCTTGACTCTTTGGTTCCTTATAGCTTCTGTTGGGACTCACTCTGGAGGCATCTTCTACTGCCTCCTCTCCATAACAGATTTTGAGGATTGCACCATAGGTAGATAGAACCATGAGTCAGCACTAAATCCAGCAGACTTAGGTTTGTAGTGGAAGCATTCATAGTCAAATTCCAGGCCAGGAACAATACCAAGGGTTAATGTCCAGCTTGGGTTTCAGGGTCCACAAGGCAGAGTCCCAATCAAAGCAAGGTCAAAGCTAGAGATTCAAGAGCTGGAAGGATACTGGCAGCTGTAGAAGATCCATGGAGTTACCTGGATACTTCCTGGAACATCTATTGATTTTATATGGGGGGGGGGAGCCAATGAGGAACCATGTGGTTGCTGCCTGTCAGACCTTTGAGGCAAGATTTCCCATGATCCATGTCCAAAGAAGTTAATGGGCAGTGGAGGGCAACTTAGTTACAGCTACTGCTGGATGACACTGTGGTGGTGTTTGTAGCACTGTAGACCTAAGTTCTAGACCCATTGGAACTTACCAGCAGACTATTAGCAATTCTCTGCCCCTAGTATTAACATAGTCAGGAACTTTCTCCCTTGAGCACTGTTTCCATTTCAGCCCTCTGTCTGAGACTGGGGTTGTATCTGAGGATTCCTTGCCTTGGAATTATCTGTATTCTCATTCCTTGAACATGGATTTCCTCTCTTGGACTGGGGCCTGTCTCTGTCGTTTTTGTCCCTTCCAAGCATCTCAGCATCTCTCTGTGAGAAAAGAGGCAGACTTTAGAGAGCCCTCCTTCTCCCAGATCCTTCCTAGTTGGTTAGATAAGAGGGGAGCCTTGTCCTGGCCTCTCTGCAAGGTTTTGGGTCTTTAGATGTACAGTCTCTCAATTCTTTCCCTGAGCACCATTCACTGTCAGGACTCTTACATTTTGTATCTTTTGGAATCTTCTGAACAATGAAAGCTCCAAGCCAAATGGTAGGGTGGACTTAACAGTAGACACTGCTGCCCTCTATGGTGGACTGTGCCGTGTCTGGGTTTTTCTCATAGGGACAATAGAGGGAATCACCAAAAAACAAACAAACAAACAAACAAAAAAATGCAACAGGAATATTTATAGGTGGATTCAAGCAAATAGAGTATCTACAACTACTTTTACCTCATGTTTTAAAACTGATTTGAGGGCAAATTAATGGTGTCCCAGTGTAGTCAAGGCCTTCTACCTCAGCAGGGGTAAGGCAACACACAGTCCAAGAGTTCAAGCTTTCAACCCCAGCAGGGGTAAAGCAAACACCCAGTAACCCAGATAGCTGCAGGAGAGGGAAGGGGAACGCAGGCCTGCCCACTCCACTGCGTTCCAGCCCAGGGCCCTACTAGTGGCACGCACAGGGTGCCCCATGTCAGCGGGTCTCCTGCCAAAACACCCTGACTCATCAAACTGCCCTGGGCTACTTCCTTCCTGCCTCTCCCCCACAATACTTGGGGTACATAGTGCTCGCTGTCCTCCGGGTAGGTTCCTCTGGGCATCCCAGTCAAGCCCTCGCTGTCCTCGGGTGGCAATGCAGGCAATTCAGACTCTTCTGCAAGTGGCAGTTTCTCCAGGTCTCACAGGTCTGGGGTAGCCAGCTCGCTGCCTTCCCCAGCAGAGGGAAGCTCATCAAGATCCTCGTAGGTGTCTGGCCGATCCTCAGGCCCCAGGCTCTCTGCTGAGGGAAGCTCGTCCAGGTCTTCCCCTGAGGGAGTTTTCTCCAGGGGCACAGTCGGCCAGGGTTCTTTCCCTTGGCTCTCGCAGGATGGGGGATCCCGCTGTCAGTCGGGCCTCTCTGGCCCCTGGGGAGGGAGGTCTGCCAGTAGCAGCAGCAGCCATCTCCCTCTCTGTTTCCCACATGGCTGCCTAGTCTGGCCCCTTATATAGTCCTTTTGCTCGCTCCGGCTGTCCTTTTGGTTCTGGCCCGGGCTCTTATGCAAGGCCTCTTCAGGCCAGTAGGGGGAGTGCGGGCGCTCAGCTACCTTGGCCCGTAGGTAACTGTTCCCCTCTACTACACCCAGATTTACAAAGCTATGTAGATGCCTAAAGATACCAACAGAGACATGTTAGGATTTATGAAAGCACCTAACCAACTGTGGTACTTATCTTCCAGCTCACTGAACTCAGTAGGAATTAGCACTTAGATAATTTCATGAAATGTGTAGATACATCTGTAAATCCTGGTAGGTCTCTGTCTGCATCTTTGGGTGCCTAAATACTTTTGTTAATCTGGGCCACTGTTCATATTTATGAGTGTTGCCTCTGTGGCACTGAGACCAAGATGCTTCAATATCGTGTTACCCATCTTATCGTTACATACTCAAGAGTGACTGAAGATATTAATTGTGAAAGTTTTCTAACACACTGAGATTCAGTTACTGGCAAGTCTGTCTTTTGGACCTGTATAAAAAGTGTGGATATATAATAGTACAAAATAATATAAAATGTGGGAATTCTTTATCCATTGTGTTGGTTGTGCTGCTATGTGTATGCATGCAGGAACAAAGCTTCCATCCGTTAATGTGTAACTTAACAAATGCAAGGGGAATCTTTTTGCACAAAGGTGTAATTAATTATGACAAATGCAAAGTAGTGAGTGTTGTCACTTTAACACTGTACTGATAATGTTCAGGTTTATTTTAACTCACAATATGTTTTCATTCGGTGCTGATATCAATCTATGAAATGTAAATCTAACCTCAATCTATGAAATGTAAACTTTGGCATTAAAATTTACAAGAGCAGCTGCAAAACAGGATGTCACTACCAAGCAGTCTTTTTTTGAGTGCATTGTCATTCACAGGGGGCTGTTTCTTTAGTAAGTGCTTCTGAGACCTCTGTTGATGCACATAAATGAGATGGATTAAAGAATTTGCCTAAGTGGATTCTAATCTTCAGTTTCAGTGGTAGGTCATGACTTGCTTCATTTAAACATTAAAGAAAAGTCATCAGGTGTTGTTTTCCATGTTCATTCCAGGGGTTGGCAACCCAAAAGGTGAGTCATTTTTAAAAATTCCTTCAATAACCAAGTGTTTCAAGAGCCGCAGTGGAGGATGGGAGCTGGGCTAAGATGGTTGCTGCAGGGTCCCCTGGTGGTGGTGGGGAACCTGGAACCAGAAGGGGCCCTCAGCAGGGTCCCCTGGTGACAGGGTGGAGTCAGGAGCCTGGTGTAGGCCACCTGCAGGATCCCTCGGTGGCAGGGGGTCCCAGAGCCCAGAACTGCAAGGGGGCAGCCAAAAAGCTGCATGTGGCTCCGGAGCCACATGTTGCAGACCCTTATGCATTCACCAGAATTGTTGGATAATGTTAATCATTTTATACAAGGATATAATTTTTCCATGACCTTCCAGGAAGGGCTGATAGTTTCAAAATGTTTTCTCAGGTCATTTGCAACTGAGTCTGTTTTGTTCCCTGGGCTGTTTTTGCAGATGTGAAGAAACAAAGATTGTATTAAGATTGCTGAGTTTTGATTAAAAGAAAAAATCACATTGTGAGTGAGAGGGTTTGGTATCCATAGAATTGGCCATCATTTGTTTGGGAAAACACTTGAGAGTGATTTGCTGTCAGAGGGCAGTAGAGAAAAACCACTAGTAACATCATCTCTTGAGTCTTTGCTTTTTCTTTTTTATGGTGGTAATCTCCTAACTCCTGAAATTCTGTTTGTTGTTTCTAAGATCCATTAGCTTTTTCTTATGTGTAAAATTGTAAAGGCTGCAGAATGTTAATGCTACTGTATCATTGAAAAGTTCGAATGTTTTTGAAAATGAACAAACAAGCAAGGAAGCCATCTGACTTACAGGAGCTGGTACTTTGTTTTTTTTTCCTATAACAAACTTGTTAGATATTATATTTCCAATAACAAATATATCTTGATGCTGAATTTTTCCACTGAATTTGTAATCTTCTCAGAGGAACTTTTTTTTTTTTCCATTTGCTGCTGTTGAAATTGGTTTTTCAGGTTATAATAGGTATATACTTCAAGCCATTGACTGCAGAAAATCTCAGTCTTCTTGTCCCATAGCATCCTGCTCCTAATATTTGCTCTGGTTCTTCTACTTAACAAGCCATTGCCTTTCAACATTGCTTTTGCAAAGAACAGAGCAGATAATAAGCTCTCCATGTGACCAATGTGAAACCATGGATAATAAAGGGTTATGGGTCTTCCTAACCAGTGACTGTTTTTATTTATACTACAAAGCTAATTCATCTAAGCTGGGTCTCATCTACATGGCACTGCAACATGCTGGCATTGATACATCATCATGGTTCTGTCATTCACTATAGGTAATATGTAATATAATTTACTGTTCTCAGGTACACATTGTTCTGGCTTTGAGTTAGTACCAAGATAAAGTGGTAGGGTCTTTCAACATAATATCAAGAGAATGAAAGGGAGGTAGCAAAGATACAGTAGTATAGTAAAGTTGATATCAGTATTCATGAAAGTAAAGTTCAGTTTTGGGGCACTAATGGATTTACTGGCTGTTTTTCAAGAATAAATCAGATTAGAAATCTGATTAGATTTAGTGAATATGAAAACTTTTGCAAACATGAAATACCTAAATTCATGGTTAAGTCATCTTGTGTATTTCAGATCCTTTTCAAAGTACTAAGGAACCAAAGGAATAATAAAAAATCATTAAGCTGTAAATGTTCTTAATGCATTTCCAGGTTTGTGTGGCCTATGTGTTTTCTTTTAGTCGTTGTCTTCTGTAAATGACATTAAATGGTTTTGACAGACAGAGAAAGGCATAGTGATCTGATATGGAGAAAATCCTGTGCTTACTGATTCTGTAAATGTAGAAAGACTAGTGATAGAAGTTGAGTGGATATCAATGTCTTTATCTTTGCAGAGAAAGACGTGAAAGAAAACCAAGCTGGCTTTCCAGCAGTTGGCAAGTCTACTTTCTTTTCTAAAAATATGAGCATTTAAAATCTACTGACCTACTCTCAGTTTACAAAAACTGGTTCCTATCTAAGCTTCCTGTATATAGTTGCTTCTGGACTCTTTATTGAGCAACATACTTAATCAGATGACCGGGAATTTGGACTTCCAACTAAATGACTTTGGAATGTTGAGGAGGAGACGCAAGCATTTAGGTGAAGGGAGAAAAAAGGAGAGAGGCCATAAAATTGTAGGCTTATTGTACATAACAAAATAAAGTTCTGATGGTTTTATTACCTTAGAAATGTAAATGTTTTTGCCAAGTGCAAGTTTTCTTTTAACAAAGTTATTTTTGATAAAAAGAACATTTGAAAGTAAAATGAGTGAGTTGCTTCTGTGGTGTCAAGGGACAGCAAAACTTGTCTGATAGAAATAAACAAGGGAATCTCTCCTGATAATGAATGTCCTTGATTCTTAGCTGTTTTCTTCAGCAACCTTTTATTTAATAACGGCTGCCTATGAGTTTGTACACTAAACTTACTAGTGTGTGCAAAGTGCAGGGGAAGATGATCATTTGAAAGTTTCCTGTATTGGTTGTTATCTAAGGCATATGTCAGGACAGTTCAGAAATAAAATATCAGTTCCTTATATCTGGGGGAGGTAATACATTTAAAAAACTTATTTCAAAGTTGTTGAAATCTGGATTAAGTTTTCTATCTTTTTTCTAAGTCTCCCTTTCTGTGTACAAGTCTTGAGTTGTTCTCATAAGATCCTATCTTACTTTACAAATGTATTTAACAAAAGACTTGTTGCCAAGCTTCAAGTCACAGATGATGACAGCAATATTTGTTGGAAATCAGTTTGCCTTCAACTTTTATGAATAACAAATGTATCAATCGACTAAACCTAAAACCTGAACCCTGCATTTTTAGCAGCAGTTTGGACTCAAATCAGGTGTTATGCTTGAACTGTGGTAGATTCAGGGGAGTAGCCAGCCCCATGTTTTCTGGCTGGGCCCCTGAGTCTCCAGGGTGGACCCAGCCAGGCCTGCTTCTGGTCATGTGACCCGAAGTTTCCTGATGATGCTTGTTGCCTAGCAACTAAAGCATCGTGAGGAGAAGGGAGGTCGAGACGCCTCCTGCTATGTAAAAGCTGCAACAGCTGACCATGACTTGAACCATGAGGCAGAGCAGATGGAGAACAGCACAACCCAGCCTGTCTGCCTCTGTACTGCTGCAGCCTCCCACTGCTGGCTGGTCCACTGTCGCAGCGGCAAAGTTTGTGCTGCTGCTGGGAGCTGTGATGGGAGGGTCTGCTGGCCAAGATAGTGGACCCAGGCCCACCTGTATCTACCTCCAGCTAGGTTTTCAATCACCTGAAGTCTTTAAATCAAGCCTGAGCCTCTGAGCTTTTACAAGATTATATGATATGATATGATATATGATATGATATGATCTCCCAGGTTGGGATCTGTGGGTGAAGTACTATGGTCTATGATATGTAGGAGGTTAGACTAGACTATGATTGTTACAAACCATTATGACTGATTTTTGTGGAAAACTTGCAATTCTATGGTAGCATGAAAAGCACTGAAATGCAGAAGTATTTTAAATCATGATTTGATAAACTTTTGTTTTGTATCTAGTATATTTTGTGGTAGTTATAATTAAGTAATAAAAAATAAATCTAAAACATTTAAAATTGAACTCCAATTTATCCAAATGCCGCTTGACACAAATAATGAGTAGTACATTAATCACCTGGCAGATAAAAAGTGGTTCATTGCAGTTTTCACAGAATGTGAAAATTAAGATTTCATTAAATGTATACTAAGCTATGTAATAACAAGCAAAAGTGTATCGATATAGTGTATCCCCATGGTTAGCAGAAAAGAAGAAACACAAATTATACCGGTGAATGGGAAACAGCCTTTCTTTAGAGAAATACTGTAACTAAAAAGTACAACTGGAAAACAAGATAATGATCAAGTATTTCAATCAGTATTTCCTGCTTGCCAATTTAAATTACTTTTAGTCAATCCACCCTGGCCCCTCCTCATCCATTAGACTGCTGCTGCTTTAATGCAATCTGAATTCCTTTTATTGGAGAAATGAATGATACATTCTTGTGACTGGGCTCTGTTGATTGTGCTCGAGCAAAACTCAGGTCTCAGGTGTTCTGGTCTCTGTGTCTAAGCTTGCCTTGGTGCAGAAAGGAAGAAGTCCTTTGAAATGTGATCTGCCTGATCCTCAGTAGTGTGAATATGGGTGTAGTGCGTATTACCTCTTCCGTAAAATTTCCCATCACTGGGTACATCTACACTATGAGTTTAAGTTGACTTAAGGGCTTGTTTCAAGAGCCCAGATGCCCCAGGGCACGCTTCATGGCATAACTGCTGCTGCTGCCACACTGGCCATTCTGATGGCCTTGCTGGGGCCTGCCTCCCGTACAGTGAAGGCCATGCTGTGGTCTCCAGTCTGCAGCTGTTGTCAGCCTAACACTGGTCCAGTGGGAAGCACCCTGCCTACAGGCTGCAGGACCTCAGAAGAAGGCTGCATGTCTGCAAGCTGTATCCTGCCTGACACATGTGCAACCTGCTTTGCCCATTTCCTGGTTTATAGAGGTGGCTGGGGGAGGGGGAAGACTCACCTGTGTGCTGTGGGCCGGATTCCCACAATGCACCACTCTTGGGTTGCCTTACCAAAAGCCAGCGTGGACGTGTAAAGTCCCCTGGTAGTTTCAGTGTGTACATGCTAAGTCAACTTAACTAAGTCAACTTAGTTAAGTCAACTTTACTTAGTAACCCATTGTTACTACTGATTTGACTTCATTCATGATATAGTAAAAATTGGGGCAAAGACAATACAGGCAGCTATTGGTGGCATGGTCTCCACTGCTGCTGGCAGTTGGTGGTAAATCCCATTGACTTTTTTATTTCAGTGCCTTCACTGCACTGCATTGCTGGTAGATATCCTTTGGTGGACATAGACTTACTCCTTTCAGGGAAGTGGATTAAATGCATATGCTGGAGAACACTGCTGGAACTGATTCAGCAGGTCTGTACTGCCCACTCAGTCAATCCTGCTGCACTGATCCCCAAGGAGCCTGCAGTGTAGACCTATCTGGTGTTTTAGCTGCTATGTCCTTCTGTGAAGGATTAGATGACATACTAATAAAAAGTACCAAAGGGGTAGCTGTGTTAGTCTAGTCAGCAAAAGAAGTAAGAAGTCCTGTGGCACTTCTATGCATCTGATGAAGTTGCCTTTTCTCCCACGAAAACTCATGCAACAAATAAATCTAATAAAAAGTACTACCATCTACTGGAGCTGAACTTGGCGTACTGAATATGAGGGATTTGTGAGGGATATCTTTGCTGAGAGATTGTAACTCTGCAGCTAAATTGGTGTTTGGCTCTTCAGTTTTTGATAAAATATGGAGCTTTCATTTGAAAGATTAGACTAGGTTCTGTAGAAGTTTATCATAGTTTCTGCATTAGGTATGTATCCTTTAGCAGTTTTCTTCCTATCTGTTTTCTACCTGTAAATCACCCATAAATATTACTTTTTTGCAAAATCTAAGATGAACTGGGTTGCAAATGTTACTGCCTGACACCTTTAAAGGAAACAAAGCTCTCTGCCCTATGTAGGACAACAGAAATAGATTAAACTGGGTGGCTGTGTACAGGGGTAAAAGAGTGGAGGATGTTTTCGTCCACACCACTGCCACTCAAGGACAAAAGGTTGAGATGAATGTGGATGTGAGGATACCATTGTTCAACTAGGCATTTTAAAGGAAGGATTAATGAAAAGGAGAATTATGCATATAGGAAATACAGATCAAGCATGTTTAGATAAAAGGGTGAAGTTCATACCTGGTGTGACTCTACTGAAATCATATCTACCTGAGTTATAGGATTAAGAAAAACCCAAGCCAAATTCATTACTATCAGAGAAGAATTTGGCCATTTTTAAAAGCCTGTAACAAAGATGGCTGTTTGAAAAAAAGCTTTCAAAGTACCAAATTTGCAAGTTGCTCATTTATTTGAACAATTTTAAGAACAAGTTAAAAATGAAAATATGGATTCCTATATTGGGCTAATCAGAATATGACAGCTGTAAATGGGGTCACCATTTGTTCCTGTAATTGGTGAGGCTGCTTGTTAATAATGTGTAATATGGAAGCGAGTAGACAGTTTTCTCATTAGAATTTTCCGCATGATTTATTTCCTTCATCTGATGCTATTTCTCATCTGTTTCATGTGATAAAGGATGTGTGTATGTCATTTAGAGTTCAAAACTATATCACTTTAGTCATAGCAATATTTGACACAACTGCAACTCACTTTGCATTGCAAATTGGCATGCACAAAGAACTGCAGATGAGTTTTGTTTTGTTTTGTTTTAAATCCAGGCTGCAGTTTGCCAGGCACTTGGGTTTTCAGAACAATTTCTGTTATAACTTTCTGTTCCTGATTAACATTCTGACTATCAGCTTTTGAGTTTACATTTCCCACGATTTGTCAATGGCTGAAAGGTCCTGAATTTATTTGGAAAGATTGAGCAAAATTTGTTGTTGGGTTGGAAAAATTGAGTTTGGCATATTAATGAATGCAGTTAATAGATAAAGCCCCAACTACATCAAAGATTGAATTTCTAGCTATGAACCACCATGGCAGCTGAGATCCTCTGGGATAGTGCAGATCACAAAGCGCAGAATGAAGCAGATGAGAGCTGGGGACAAGGAACTTTGTTGAGGGGATCACACAATAGAACTTGTTTTCCAGAGGTGATCCCATGAATTCAGAGTCTAACTGTGCTTGGGAACTACACAGCAAAGACTTCCTCTTTCAGAAAGGCTTTTTATAATAAGTTACAATTTGAACACCTTTTTTATTCCTAACAGCCTTTTAGCCTGTGCAACCATAAAATCCCCAAAATAACAACTCCCCTAGCATCCTACCACAAGCAGAGTTCTGACTACATAAAAGATGTGCCAGAGGCTCTATGGAGTCTACTAGGGACTTTGCTATTGATGATATGTTATTTGCACTCAGATACTGTAGTGATGTCTGGCAATATCAGATAAAAGGAAAGAAAGAAATTGGAAACATTGGAAAGATGACCCAATTAGCCCACTAAGACATCTGTTGTTTGGGAAGCAGGTGATGGATAAAATTCAGTGTTTATGAATGAGCAATGGCAGGAATGATATGAACTACCATATATGTTGCCAAATTAAATGAACTGTAACTGCTTAATCCAAAGAAGAGAAATAAAAGTAATTAGAGAAATAGAAAGTTCTGTATATTTGGAGATCAGAAACATTGGAACTGCTTCATTTGGAATGTGGGTAATAAAACAATTCATGAAAGTGGTATGCAAAATAATAAACAGCATATTGAAAGCAAATTGAGCTTTCTTGTTTACCTTTTCCCAAGAAGAAAAGGTACATATAATAAAACTGCATAGCAGTTTTATAGAAATTTATAACAAATAAGATGGAATATTTTTATGCATAATCAACTTGTGGAATTCATTGCCATAAAGACAATAAAAATTGTTGAATTCAAAAAAGTGTTCAATATTTTAATGGACCATGAGGACATTTGTTTAAAGTAGCTGAAATATTAAAAAAAAAAGTCATAAGCCAACTACTAATTGGAAGGACATAAGAAGAAATATCCCCTTGAGCAGGTTGTTTCATAATTGTCCTCTACAAGGCTTTTAGCTCCTTCACTGAAACATCTGGTACTGGGCACTGACAGAGAAGAAAGTAGATTAGAAAATGATTTATGTGATATGGTATAAAGAAACTGATTTTAAAAAATATTAGAAGTACTGTACCAATGCCTTGCAAAATTCTGCTTGTCTGTTCACCACAGAGAAGTTTTGTTGTTGTTGTAAGTAAAAGTATAATTATTTTATTATTAGTATCAGCTGTCATGATAAAATTTAATGCTGTCTGGTGAATTTTTGTGACAGCATTTAAAGAATTCTGTAGTATAATAGATTGTATTATATAATATTAATATATAAATCTTGAAATGTTTTTGTGTATTTTCTTTTGCAGTGTAATTAAAACTATACACACACATAGCAATCCCGAATGTAATCTATATATGCCGATTTGATCAGTTGGAAGAATCACAATATTTGCCTTAGCCATACAAATAAGTAGTAATTTTATTGCATAATTTTCTGATTCTGTGCGAGAGCATTTTCTGTCTCTGAATAGCAAAACTGCAATAAAATATTCATTTTCTAAATAGAGAATAATGATCAGAAAGCATTAAAATGTCTGAATACTATAATAAGGATTCTAACAAATAGTGAAACAAGCAAGTAATCTGGTGGCACTTCTAAAGACTAACAAATTTCTTTATCGCATGAGCTTTCATGAGAGAAAATCCCACTTCATCAGACTCTTGAAGTTGGAGAATTTACAGAATGGGAGCAAAATAAATGAAGGGCAGTGTAAGTAATAGGATCAGGTCAAATTGCCACAACAGATCAAAGCAGTTGTTTGGATTCAAACACTGGAGTACAACAATTAGTGGGGGTAGGGAAGAAAAGCAAAATTTCCTGTTGGAAACGGAAAAACCCAGCCCTGAGTTTGCTGTGTCAGATCTGCATATGAATTACAATTCTGCAGTTTCTCTTCGAAGTTTTGATTTGTTATCCATTTGCCAGGTTAAAGCTATTAACAGATCCTTAATGGAGTGATCAGGGAGATTGAAATGTTTCTCTATTGTTTTTTGAACATTTATTTTGCTTCCATTTGGTAAGTTCCCCATCTTCAAGTGTCTGAAGTGGGATTTTCTCCCACAAAAGCTCATGGGATAAAGAAGTTTGTTAGTTTTTACAAGTGCCATGAGTCTTTATAAGTGCTGTTCCTTCTTTGTTTTGTTGAACTAGACTAACATGGGCTACTCCTTTGGAACTTAACAAATAATGATGGTAGGAATGTCTTTAGAAGGAAATCAATCACCAAGACACTGGTCTTTTCTTGGGCTCCTATTGGTAGCCAGGGTCATCACTGCTGTTGGGCCAACAGGGCACCAGCCCTGGATGAATGCCCGGAGGCTCTGCATCTGATTTCCCCTATTTATAGGGTGGGAGGAGCGTGGGAGGACCTAAGTTGTGAACTGAGCCGAGGGTTGCACCTAGCTCAGACAGGGAGCAGAGAGAAGTGGGAACTTTAAATCAGTCTATTCCGTGCTGCACAGGCTCTGTCCTGCTTTTTTCAGGACCAACACCTGCATGGTACTGGTAAGTAATATATGGGGGGGGGGAGGCTGAAGGCAGCCTGGGGGAGCCGGAGGCACTAGGAGCAGGGGATCCATCCTCAGGTTGGTTGGGTGGGCCTGGGGAGCAGGCTGGGTATCATTTCATGCCCCATGGGTCAGTGACTTGTAGGTCAGCCAGAGCAGTTGTAGGTTGGGGAGTGCATCCCTTCTCCAGGGTGGCACGTGGGGATTGGCACCCTCCCCCTACTTGTTTAGTGAGGTTGGTTGGGAGATGGGTGGCTCAGGGATCATCCACCAGCTGACAGTGCCAGTCACGACCCTATTTATGAATTCTGCACACCAGCATCATATGGTGTGCTTAAAATTTATTCTGTGCTTTTGAAATTTGGTTTTCTTGTTTTTTTTTTGTTTCTAATTAAGCGGGGCATGGGAGTGTGACCATTTAGCTCTCTCTCTCTCCCAGTACTGGAAAAGGTGATTTTAGCCAGCTGGTGCAGGGCCTGTCCCTCCACCTCTGCCCATCTTCTTCCCTGCCCAGTAATTAACCCTGGTATGATGCTGTCTGTCTTTAGAGAATCATTTATTATTATTTTTCATATTGATATTTGAAATAATCTATATGTGATCTGCCATGTTCGGTACAAGTGGAAAGGCTGTAATCAATTAGGAATGATTCTATGGTTTATATGAAGGCATCATATCTATATTAGAAGCTAGAAATAAGTTTTATTTTATTTGTATTTCAAGTTCTTGTATTCCAGAGCACTCCCAGAGTGGATGTCTACAAACTTCTGTTTCTCTTAATGGCCCACTAAGGAAGCTCTCAGGTACAGTGAACCCAGGCAGAAAACTGCTCCATGAGTCTAATCATGTGACTCAACACCATATATTTGTTATTCCTAGTCTCTAATACAGATACGACACCTTCATATAAACGACAGAATCATTCCTAGCTGATTACAGCCTTTCTATTCGAACCAGACATTGCATGTTACATATGCATTATTGCAAATATAAAGTATTATTAATATGAAAAAAATAATAAATGATTCTCTAAAGCCAGATAGTGTTTTGCTAGTCTTTAAGTGCCACTGGACCCCCCTTGTTTGTTTTACTGAACTAGACTAACATGTCTGCCCCCTTTGGATCTTAGCAACACAACATGAAGAAGTCCAGAGCTGATGAAAAGCAAGGGCCACATCTCCATTTTGTCTTCAGTCTAAGAGGCTGTAGCACCAATGATTTGGGTTAGGGTTAGGGTTTAGGGCTGTAGCATCAATGATTTTAGTGACACTTCTTGATGACACTCCCCTTTTCCGCCTTTCCCATGTGTGACTCCTTTGAGATTCTTTTTTCCCCTATCCTCCTTCCTAGGTGATTATTTTTTCTTATTTACATTATCTTTGTCATGTATCTAATCTCATCAGCCTCCATGCTGTGAAAGACAGAGAGCTTCTACCCTCTTAGTTTGTAATTAAGCAGGGGGTAGAAAATGACAGCAAGAAATGGATTTGTGTTTTTAAACTGCCCTCTTGATGTTTGAATTCCTCCTCGCCATCCCACGATGTGAATATGTGACTATTTATTGTTGCTGTCTCTCTCTCTCCCAGTACTGGAAAAGGTGATTAAGGTGTCTACACACCTGACCTGAGAAGCATAATGGGACAAGACAGGCCAGTGATTCCCAACCTTTTCTCTGCCATGGCACACCTTGTTACCTTCAAATTTTTCAAGGCACACCACCATTAAAAAACTCCTGAATATTCAGATTAACTTAATTTACTTATGAATATTCATGAACCATACCACAGTGCTTCAGAAATGCTGCTAAGTAGGGTAGTAGGGGTAGCAGAGCAGGGGTGGCAAAACAGGGAAGGTCAGGAGTCATGTGCAGTGGCAGGAGTGAGTGTGGGGAGCGGAGCAGGGCAGGGTGGCAAGAGAGGAGAGAGGAAGGGAGAACAAGAGTGGCTTTGGGGGTGTAGGGGGAACTGGGGAGTGAGAAGGCAGGGCAGGGGAGCACGGCACAGCACCCACTTCCCCTTTCTCCACAGTGGCTCCCTGCCACCCAGGGCAAATCCTCAGCCCCTGCTGCTCCCTCTCACCCCAGTGGGTCCCGTCCTCCCCTCCCGCAGCCCCCTGCTACCTGCAATGAACCCTCCCATCACTGCTGGGGCCAGAACTAGGCCTCGAGCCCCCAGTTTCACCCCCCCCCCGCCACCCCATTCTCCAGTTACATATCCCCAAACAAACAGCCACCCCACAACCCCAGCTACACACCTTCTGCTACACACACACGCCTGCCCCACACAACCCCCAGCAGCCCTCCCCCACAAAGCCCTTACCTGGGCTGTTTGCAGGCTGGCTGACACAAGCTGCTCCATCCTGCAGGGGGAGATTCACACACTCCTGGTCTCCCGCAGCTCTCTGCTGGCTCAGCCTAAGGTGGAGTGGGGTTTAAGGTGGAACTCTGCATTCCAGCTGCTCCAGCTATTTTTAGGGGGACCCCTGGAAGTCCACATTCCAGTGCCTCCCTCTCTTTTTAGGGGGGCCGGAATGCTGCCTGCCTAAAAATAGGGGGCCCTGGAACTGTGTTCCAGTGCCTTCCATTTACTTTAACCTCTGCTTTTTCCCAGCCCTGCACAGCCCACGTGGCTGGGCTGAGCAGGGAAGGAACTTTAACACCAGCTCTCCAGGATGCTCGCAGCACACTTTGGGTGTTGCTGCAGCGCACCAGTGTGCCACGGCGCACTGGTTAGGAACCACGGATATAGGTTACAGCACCTTGCAATGCTTTCAACTAAAAAAATTCCCATCCAATCGGTGCCAGTGGATGCAATCATTGACTGCTTTGCTAAAATGCATAAGAGGACGTACACACTGATGCTTCCTGAAAAGAAAGAAAGGCCCTTTCCAATTTTTTACATAAAGTGGTTTAATAATGGAAAAGTTGTAAAAGAGATACTTCTCCAAGTCATTGCTCATGTCCATTCCCAATTAGGTATATGTGTACCTCCATGCACAGTCACTGGAAACTACTAGGAGTGAGGAACAGTGAGATGAACCACTTCCAGCAGTCAGCTCTTACCTCAACACAATTGGTCACTGCATCTTGATGTGACTTCTTTGATAGTTTCTGCAGATGAGCTTCCTTTTATGAATGCACATGACATGTTCTGCCGTATTGCTATAGTATCATGTTTCCTGCAGCATCATACATGTATTTGTGTATTTCACATGGCTCAGAAGGTGGCCAGAGAATCAGAGCTGTCCTCCAGCATGTCAACAGAAAGGATGCATCACAAAGGCCAAGCAGACTACTTGCTTCTGCCAAAGGGGTAAAGATCATCAGATGCCAGGAGGGTGTGGTTGTTGGAGAAACAAGGACCCATACGTAGAACTGTCTGGTAGAGGCTTTTTGCTAGAGAAACTCCATGTCTACCTACGAGCAAGGAGCCCTGCCTAGAGTGGGGCAGAGACTAGCTGCAAAACCATCTTTGTCAGATGCTTGAAAATGGAGAACTACAGATGAATGGGAGGAACATAAATGGAGGGACGTGTAAGTCATAGGATCAGGTCAGACTTTACAGCAGATCAATGTTAGTGTTTGTTTTATCTAAAGCTGTGTGGACTTTAGAGAGTGTACAAGAGCAAAAGATTATGGCGATTGCAGTTTCTTCATAAATGTGTTGTAAGTGAGGTTGCACCAATCAGGGGAGAATTCTGATTCTTGCGAGATGGAAGTTCCCGGTGAGGCATCTGGGCTTGGTGTGCTTGCTGGAGGAAAGTCCCCTGAGTGCCCGGTGAGCGCACACTCACTGCAACCAGTTATACTCAGGAGGCTGGTGTGACAAGATGAAAGTGGGGGGGTCTGTCTAGTGAAGAGGGGGAAGTTGGGGTCCGGGAGTGAAAGACTGAGGGGGCAAAGCAGCACACCAGACCAGATAGCAGGGTGGGAGGAATGTCACACACAGTGAATTGTTTCAGATATGTAAACACTTCCAGTGCAGGGTGATGCCTTTAGACATTTGGAGGGGCTGTCTAGTGCACACAGGCTCTGCGGCTTGTATCTGCATGGGGGGGCAGACTGGGGGTGGGGCCTAGCAGACGATGGACTGGGGGCAGGATCTAGAACGGGGCGGACTGGGGTGCACAGCCTCAGATCTTTTTGCTATCCAGCAACACCCCTGTTGGGGACGGTGCTAGTTTTAAACATTTATACTGTAAAATGTGTGTATAATTTAGGCATGCCTTTTTCTTTTCTCTAACATAATTCCTTTGTATTACAGTATTCAGTAAGATCCAAAGGAACAGCCGTGTTTGTCTAGTTCAGTAAAATAAAGAATCCTGTGGGACGTGTGATGAAGTGCGATTTTCTCCCATGAAAGCTCATGCAATAACTGTATTTGTTAGTCTTTAAGTGCCACTGAACTCCTTGTTCGTTAGTATTCAGTAAATGGCAGATACTGTACATTCATGCTAGGGTAATGTCTGGTGCAAAATTGTCACTGTCTTTGTCTGTCAATAGATCTTTCTGCTATGAGTGAAGAGTTTGGTATTAATGGGTATTAAATAAGCCAATACGTTTGTGATATTAGGGTTAATCTTATGGCATATTTGTTTAGAAGATTCAAGGCAAAAGGAATGTCATCTTACTAACTTCTGAAGCTTCTTAATATTAGTAAAGTACATTTGTATTCTAGGATATTATACACCCTGGCCGATTAGCCTTACTACTACATATTTGCAGAAATATCCTCTGTTATGTTTGCAGTTATATGTTAGTGAACATCTATTTTTCCTTTGTAATATTTTTTTCTGTCTTTTTTCACTGCATATGCATTTTTCTATTTGTTAAAAAAAAATAAGCAATAGATACAGTTGCTGAAGTTTCCCTGGAGTTCTCAGTTATGGTGAGGAAGGGTCATGAGGTTTTTTAAATGAACATTTAAGCACTTACTCAGAAAAACCTCACTGGTATAGAAAGGTTTCATTTTAGGGCACTTTAAAACAACAATTGTGTGTGTGTATGTGTACTATGGCCACCAAAAACCTATTCATTTGACAGTGGCAGGCAGAAGGGATGGATGCATGTACCTTTACAGAGACTTGCGAAAGCTTGATTTTTTTTTTTGATGAGGGGGTACTGTGAGGTTTATCTGAGCAGGAGAGGTTTGTTTTGTTTGTTTGTTTGTTTTCTTTTTGTAGCTGTACAATAATAATTAGTATGAAAGAAATTAGTCATGATCCCCTTTATCACATCTTCTTTGGTACCATCACAAAAAAAAAAACCATTTTGAAAAGGCTCACTTTGGGCAATTAAACAGTTATCATAGGATCTCTTTAGGTACCTTTTCAAATTAATTGATCTAGAAACTGCATTTTTGGTTGTGTAGAGTCTTCACTGTATGATATTTGAGTCAAGTTTTACTATGTTTCTCACACAGATTTTTCCCTGCCTGCTTCGTGTTCTTTTCTTGTGCTAGACTAGTTGCTTTGTTATGTGTCATTTTGTTTCTACTGCTATCATTTTTAAGAAATAATAGCTTCTTTAATGGGTACCAACTCAACAACCATGGCACACTTTTCTTCCTATTAGAAATGTGTCAAATGTCACAAGAAATGTGTGCCACGGTTCCTGAGCTGACTCCCATTAAAATAGCCATTATTTTTTTAAATGGTAATGCTAGAAGCAAAGTGGTACATTTAGGATGAATGTTCACATATGAATACCCAGAATCCTGTGCTAGTTAATATCTAGTTTGCGTTTCTGAACTTCAGTTATCCAGAACATTTGTTTGTTTAGTGTTTGTTCATTTATTTACCCTTTCTTGATTTTCAGGAGTGCCGAAGATGTACAATATAACTTCCCTCACTATTAGATTCCATGTCTTTTTGGGCTATTGCTTGTGGTTTTATTTAAAAATAAACAATCCATGTAATTCCATGATATAAGAAGTCATTTTTTATTGTGCTGCCATTCTTTTTCCCCATTTTTTAATTAAAACTACGGGTACTCATGATATTCAGAGCTACCAACACACAACAGTATTTCACAGATTATTTGCTGATTTATTAAAAAGGCTAAAATGTAAGAACATTTGAAATTACTAATAAGGGTCAGTTAAGCCAATGATTGGAAAGACAAAACACCTATCGATGGTGGTGAGGGGCCAGATTTCACCTCAGGGATAAAAGTGACACAATAGGCTAGTCTTCACTGGTGGTGGCAAATTCGCCACCATCAGATCGATCTTCCCAGTTGACTGGGAATACCTGTTCAGATGATCAGGAAGCTGATCACTGAAGACTACCTTGGAAACTGGAGTAGTGCTAAGTTGAAGGTAGAACATTTCTTGTTGTCTCTGTGTACTGAGGCCACAGCGGCAAGTAGGCAGTTGAAGGAAGATATGCAAAGATATTTTAAGTCATTTGTGTATCTTCCTTCAACTGCCGCTGAAATCACACCACTGTGTAGACCTGCCCAGTGTCTTGGTCTCTGTTTTAGTATTGCAGTATGTGTTGTGTGTAAGCTCATAGGCCTTGATCTTGTAAGCACTTAGGTACTTGTTAAATTTTACTCACGTGAGTAGCCCTAAAATCATTGGTTGCAGGATAAAGGCCATACTTTGTTTTGAGGAAACATGAATATATTTCTGTAACAAAAGAACTGATTATAGAATGTTAATCTTAACTCTGAATGCTATTGTTTTTATTGATTTAAGATAGAACATTATTTTATTTATTTATTTATTTAAGAGTATAGTAGTTGCTGGTTATATTTTACAAGTAAATGGATGAAAACTCTACAGAACCATACAGGGCATATGCTTCTGTAATTTTTAATATGGAATGTGGAAAAGAATAGAGATTAAGAATGAATGTCTCATTGTACTGTGAAATTACTCAGGATTCTTTTTTTAAAATAAAAGCAAAAAAGCAATGGTACATGAGAGACTTCTTAGTAAGAATATGACTGGGAGAATTGTTCGATGGAATGTCTCCAGACTATCAGAAAATGTGATTTCTCGTTCAAAGAATTTGAATAAGCGTTAGGAAATATGAATTTGTTGCTGCTTCATCTAACCAGATTTTGTATAGTGTGGTGTGCAGTTGGAAAGAAAATCCCTGGTACTTAATAAGGCAGTAATTCATGCTGAGTGGATATGAGCAGCCATTCAGGGAGCAATTGAATTTACACTATCTTAGACTTTGTAACTTCTTGGAAATTTGTTCATTTATTGTACTGTGTGCCATAAAGAAAATAAGAAGCTCACATTATAGCATCTGTTTTATTAGATGAGACTTTACGCATGAAAATTGGCCCTCCCTTAACCATAGAAACACTTTTTGTTTACCAACATCTGGAAAGTTAAATGAAATAAAAGGGATCTGGAGAGATTAAATAGATAGAGAATATGGAGCCAAATATGGATTTAATTGTTGGAGACTGCATAATGGAGAGGATCAATGGTAAAGGAATATTCATTGCCAGTCACAAAAAGGAGTGGTTGATTTAGGGATGAGGAGAATTAGGTTACTGAGGACTCCAGATGTGCCCAGTGACCAAGAGGTAGTGTCAACATCAGTGGTCAGTGAGGCCAAGAAGAAGCAAGATTCAAGAGTGCAAAGACTGGATCGCCTTAATTGGTAGGCACAAGGTAGCAAACTCTATATTATAATTTATGATGTGATTAAAATGATTAATTAGACCAATGAAAGAAGAGAAAAGGAACTCTGCTTACTTTTTACTGGATACCCTTTTAAATTTTGAAAAAGGTGTCAGGGTGGCAAACCAATTAAAACATTGCTCCATTAAATACACTCTTAATGACATAATTGGTGTTTTGGCTCTGGTTTGTCCTGTCAAGTTGAGTGGTTAGTTACAAGATCTCAAAGGCAGTAGCACAAATTGTTCTCTTTAAGTGGTAAGGAATTCATTTGTGTGTGGAGTAAAGAAAAATGGTTTTAACTGCACTCTTTTTCTGAAGTCTCAGAAAAATAGGCAAAGTGACTTGTCCACAGCATCAGAAACGAAGATCCTAAAACTGATCAATCTTGATCTGTAGTGGGAGTAAATTTTGTGTTACACACATGACTGAGATACTGAAAAATAATTCAGAAAAGTCATAAAATGAATGATTGAAATATTAGGAATATGGAACAGACAGATCTATTGTTGTTTATACAAACTATACTACTTTACATATGGTGACAGAAATTAAACCTGTAAGAGGTTTAATGTTTAGCCTCAAAGGCTATGTCTATATCTGGCAAACTTAGTTCAGACTTGCTAGTCCAAACTGAGAAGTTCGAGCTTAATTCAAACTAACTGTGGGTTAGTTTGTTCTAATTGCAAGCTGGTTAGATCAAACTAACAATGTATTCTAGTTTGAATTAATGCTTTGTTTGAACCAGAACACACAGTTAGTTTGAACAAATCATTAGTTTGAGTCCCGCCTATGTCTAGTTCAAACTAAAGTTTGAACTAAGCACATAAGTCTGGACTAACTCCAGTACTTACAAGTTTGAACTAAGCGTCCATTAATCCGAACTAAGAAATTTCTTAGTTCGGACTAGGAAAAGCCTAGTGTAGCCATGTGCTAAATTGGTCCAGACTAAGCCTCTTTAGTCTGGACTAAGCTGCCAATGTAGCACACTTTTTGTCTGTGATATTGACTGAGTTGCATTAAAAGCATATGTGGCTTCTGTATTCTGTGAGGCTTTAAAAATACATAATACAGATATATTCAGCATGTGTTCAATTAGTGTTTCATGACACATCTCGCTATGTTTACCATAAAAGTAGGAGAAAAATATGAGGGAGAGAGATTGACAAAACATACTTGACCTTGAAAGAAAAGTGGGGAATGGTGGAGTAATATATAGATAGAGATACTTTTTGCTTACATTTTCAATGCCTCTGATGCCTTCATTGAATCACCATGTTCATTACCCAGCCAGCTGGAAAGCACTGTGTTAGATAATGTCTCCAAGGCATCCTTAAACGAAACTTTTCTAAATTTATCAAAGACATCTTAATTTGCCTTTTCTAGCATTTCCTTTTTACCCAGTAATAATACTTCTACTGTGAAGCTAATCATATGCTTACCTACATACTCTTGCCAGAATCTTATTTTCTTCTTTCCAACTGTTGGCTTTGGCCATTTGTTCTCCCTCCTGTCTTACAGAATCTTAGGCCAGAGGGGACCATCATGATAACTTAGTCTGACCTCCTGCAGAATGGAGAATGCAGAGCCTCAACCAGTCACTCCTTTAATGGTCCCATAACCTCTGGCTGACTTACCAAAGTCCACAAATTGTGATTTAAAGACTTTAAGTTTCAGACATTCCACCATTTACACTAGTTTAATCCTGCACCTAACCGTTTCTTGTATTGCAGCAGAAGGCAAAAAATCCCACAGAGCCTCTGTCAATCTGATACAGAGGAAAATTCCTTCTTGACCCCAAATATGGCAATCAGACCCTGAGCATGTGTTCAAGACTCAGCAGCCAGACACTTGGGGAAAACTTCTTCATAGTAACTCAGCCCTCACCATCTTGAGCTCCATCATTGACCATTGGAGATATTTGCTAGGAGCCACTTAACACTATAGGTAGTCTAGTAATACCATGCTCTCCTTAAACTTTTCAAGCTCATTCTTAAATCCACTTAGTTTTTTTCCCTCACTACTTCCCTTCAAAATCATCCCATTCATAACTGTGACCTCCCCTTGTGTTACCCCAGAAAATCGAATAGGTTAATTTGATAATTGCCAATTTGTTCCGTAGTCCAGGATTTAATTTGGAAACCCTCAGGGGCAAAGAGGGGGGACCATTTTTCACCTAAACTGACAAATACTGGCGCCCGGGATAAATGTCCCAAGTGGAGGATATGGCTACAGCCTGCCAATCAAGCACAGACCAGAAGCAATAAAAAACTTAAAGCCAGTGATTTGTCAAAGGCAAAAATCAGATTTATTGTAATATCTACTTTGGATCTTAATCTGGGTTTCTTATCTCACTCTTTCTAGGTAGTTTACTTATAATCATAAAGTTACTTTGTAAGGATTGGGCTCCCTGGCAGCACTAAAATAATCTAAAGATCTTGGGGCTTTCTGCTAGTGTTCCTCCTCTCCTTGGGACCCTTTTCTTACCCCAAAATTGGAGAGAGAAAATGTCTCTGCTGATATGGTGGATCTTCTTTAAAATGGTGGCTGGCAGCTGCAGGCTGAAGATCTTCTTTCTCTGCTCAGCTCTGATCTGGTTGCTGTGGAAACTGGGACTGAGAGCAGCTCAGAATGTTCTGAAGCTTGCAGGTGCAGTTGCTTGGAGACCAGAGCTACAAAGTATCAGCCTGTTGCCCACAAGCTATACACAGGACTCAGTTAGCTGTTTGCTTGTGAGTTTTATTGGAAGCCCTTCTGAGACTGAGTCCAAAAACCCAGCTCAAGGATTGAATCCGCTCAGAGATCCAACCCCGTGCCTTTCAGAGACTAAGTCCAAAGACCGAGCTCCCAGGCTCCCACTAGAGACGTTGTCACTCTCTCTAGGGGTGAGTGTGAGTGAGACTCCTTAGTGCAGCGGGAACATAGCCAGAGGCCAGTGGAACCCGGTAAGGAGTGGGAGAGATCTCAGATATTCTCCTCTGTGCAGCACCTTTTATTCGCTCTTCTGTCACTCCCATTCTCTTCTTGACCAGTCCCAAAGGTGTGATTTCATCTCCATCCAATTGGAAAAAGGGTCATTTCACCTGTCACCTGACCAAAAATCAATACTTTTGGTGGGTCCTTTGACAGGGGGTGGACACCTTAGAATCCTTGATGGGAGAGGGACTGAGTGAGTTCAAGAGTTCACAATCTTCCTCCATCTTGACCTACTTTTCCAAAAGATATATCTGCTGAATCTGCTGAGAGAGATATACCTATGGAATCTGCTAAACCTATGATCTCTCCATTTTCACTTGCTGAATGCCCTTTGAATACCAGCTTGTTTTAAACATTGATAAATGATGATTTATGAATTCTTCACCCCTAATTATTACATATTATGTTGTTTTCCAGCTTTGACATAAAACTTCTGCTAGATTGCCTTACACTATTTTCTACCCATATGTGTCCTTATTCAATCAAGTTTTTTTTTTCTGTGATACTAAAGAGATGGCAAAAATCTCAGGCTATACTTGAAAGATGTCTTCCAATTGGGTAGGGGCTCTGGCTGCTGGCCGTGACCGGGAGGGAGCTCCACGCAGCTTAGGAGGAACATTGTTTGCAACCTTTCCCAACTTGGTATCATTCACAGATTTTAGAAGTGTGCTCCCTTTACTATTATCCATCATTGATAAAAATGTTCAGAAGAACCACACCCAGAACTTATCCCTGTATACCCCGCTCAATATGCAATTCCATCTTGACTGTGAACCATTGATAACCTCTCTCTGGGAATGGTTTTGCACCCACTTGTTGGTAGTTCCATCTGTATTTTCCTACTTTATTTGTGAGATCATCTGAGACAATATCAAAAGCCTTACTAAAGTCAAGATATTCCACATATACTGCTTTCTGTCCATCCACAAGGCTTTTTACCCTGTCAAAGAAAGCTATCAGGTTGTTTTGACATGATTTCTTCTTGACAGTTCCATACTGACTACTGCTTATTGCTTTATTATCTTTTAGGCATTTTCAAATTGATTCCTATATTATTTGCTATGTGTTTTTTTTTAAAGGTACTGAAGTTAAGATGACTGATCTGTAATTCCCTGAATTACCTTTATTTTCCCTTTCCCTTTTACATGTTGAGATACTCATTCAGTGGACTTTTCACTTATTCCTTCCCTTGCCTTTTCATCTTTTAATACAAAGGCTTCTTTTTTGTTTACATGCTTTTAGTCTCTCTGGTAAAGCAGGAACTTTCTACACTGTCTTTTTACTTCCTTGAAAAGTGGAGTAAATGTTCTCTGGGTACTAAGTGGGACTGACTGGAATATATTCCAGGCTCTGTTTTGTTGCCTTTAAACTAATTTTTTTAATGAATCCTTTTGAATAAAAATATTTTAAACAGTTGTTAAAGTTCTAAATATTTTTTTTTTCTGGCTACTTCTTGTGAGTACTCAGAAAATCACATAACCTTATAATTGACATTCTTCTCTAGTCCCTGAACCTCAAAAACCCTCTCCTTAGAATCTATGTTAGTGAGATGGAGCATTGTCTGTGTTTCATTGGTACATTGACTACCTGTACAAGATTTTCTCCTGATAACTTAGGGTTCTCAGCTTTCAATTCCCTCCTGGATAAAAACCTCTTGGAATGGGGTACACAAGGCTCCATGCAAGTCAGGAAGGGGGTAATGGGCTACTGAAGACCCAGTTTAGCTCAAAATAAGACACCTGGAGCAGGAAGTGGGCCTCGAGTCAGGGATGAAAAAAGGAAAGCTCTGCTTGGCTGGAGGGAGTAGGTAGCAAGAACAGATAGAGAGTGCTCACGGGGGGTGGGGGAAAAGGCAGATCATAACCAGTCAGGTGCTTAGCAAATCTAAGGGGAACTGCTTATGACTGTGTTGCTTCAGATTTGTTTTGGACTTTGAGGGCCCCAGGTGGATAGCAGTGTAAGTGACCTACTCAGATGCTAAGTTTCTGCAAAAAAAATGATATGGTAAGGTTGTCAAAGTTGCAGAATACCTGGTGGGAAACTTAAGCTCACTGGCTGCTGTACTACACAAGGCTGGAAAGGGGAACCCTTGTAAAGATGCACAGTAACACCTACTATTACGATTACTTTTCTGTTTTTAACTGCCATTCCCATTTTAGCGAGTTGCTCTAAACTGAGAATATCTTCCACCATTGAAGGGCTAAATGTAGGGATCAGAACCCACCTTTCCTTTCCCCTACCCATTTTTCTGGTGTTATGTTTACCTCAACCCTCTTCCTTTATCAACTTCCCCTAATGCCCTACCTTCTTAGCTTCCTCCTTTCAATCTGGCCTCTTTCTCTTCCTCCTTTCCCTCAACACTGTTCCTACCCATGTCTTTAAGTAATACTCACTTGACCAATCTCTTTCTATTGACTTATCTCTTTCCTAACATCCTGGTGTGGGTTGTCTATTCCCAGTGCCCTAGTCCCCCACCTCCACTGTAGATCTTTCCTCAGTTCCCTCCAGTTTACTCTTGCCCTCTCAAGTTCACAGAAGCTGCCTTCAAATGAATTAGTCAGTTACTTTGCTTAGGCTGAAGGTCTTTCCTCCTGCCCCTTTTTTGTTTACTATGTTTAATGCCAACAGCCACATGTTTCTCTTGAGTCTTGTGACACATAAAACTAACAAATTTATTGCATGAGCTTCATCAGACGTGGGATTTTCTCCCATAAAAACTCATGGAATAAATAAATTTGTTAGTTTTAAAGTGCCACAGGACTCCTTGATTGTTTTACTGTACTAGACTCACACGGCTGCCCATTTGGAACTGTTTGTTTTGGGAGACCTTCTCTTTCTTCAGCACTTTTTACTCTGTCTTTCCCTTTCCTGACTGCTTCCTCAGTGTTACCAACAGTGCATCATCATTCATACACTCATTCCTGCTTCTTTTGCTGTGTCTTTCAGCATTCCCTTAACTCCTGAGTCCTTCTACTCTTTTTGATTGTGCTGTACATCATTTTCAGATTTAAAAAAGCTGTACTTGATTTGTTGCTGTGTAATATAATTCATCATATCTGTATGTTTTAACCCTTCCTTCCATAAACTGTGCCTGTGCTAGGTCTTCTGCCTCCATAAATAGATTGTTTAGGAGTTCCAGGTCCCTAAAGCCACAAATTCCCTAGAGGAAATGATGTCTTATAGCACAATTTAGCAAAGATCACACCGTGTTTTTCAAGAAAGCAGGTTGACTGCCCACCTAGTATATGCTAGAGGGATAACTTCTCTTCTTCATATGTGGTTACCACAGCTAAAAAATACAGCTCCTCAGTATGTGAAATGAAGTATTGTACCCCAGATACCTGAGAGTAGTTTCTTCTCTGCCAACAAACATGTGTAACAGATGTTCTCTGACCACTGGTTTAATGATTTACTAAACAAAAAACTTCCAGTAAAATAAACAAGGAGTCTTGTGGCACTTAAAAAGTCTTGCTCTCACACCATGTATGGCCCATGAAAATCTGGTAATGCGTATTGTTTGGCACGCTGAAGATCGTTTCCAAAAAATGAAGAAACCAAAGCAACCAAGCTCCCTGAATTTGTAAAATAACGCTGGATAGATGGCAAATAAACCTAAGAGAAAAGAGCACAGCCAGGCTTAATCGAACAGGAGTGTGCACCTCATATGTTTTCATGGCTTTGATTAACATCCTTACTCTTACAATTTCCAAAGTTACTTCTGATCATTTTCTGTTCTGCATCCAGAATTCTCTTCTTTACTTCTCTTTCCTTAACAGGGGTCTGGGCTACACTTAAAAATTTTACCAATCTAGCTGATCAGTTTGGACATGTTGTTATCAAATAGTGACAGCAGAGCACAACTATATGGACTAGTAAACAGGAATTTACTTGAACAGCACAATTCTGTTCATCCCCATGCTGCCACTTAGGAATGTAAACTAGCATCTGATTTTATGAATCTTATTAAAGTCTTTCAATGAAAGTTAGATGCCTAAACTTTGTTGGTGTTTTTGAATTGTCTACATTTTTAGGCATTTAAATACCTTTTGAAAATTTGGTTGTATGTCTTTTGATCAGTTATTTATTTGAACAATGATTGTTAACCAAGCTGGCTGGATGAGAAGACCTCTACCATCCTCTGAATGTTCCAGATGTCATGTAAGCTTAATAAATATAAAATCCCTCTGAGCATGGCTCCTGTTATATCGCAGTGAGCTTTTGAGAACTTGGGAAAAGTGAGCTTTGGTTTACAAGAAAGTTTGGATAACAGGAGCTAATCAACCTACTTAAGTGGACTCTGATCTGTAGAACTGGAGTGCAGAATTCAGTGTTTCTAGATCTATTACTCTGTACCTTTGGCCAGGGAGCTCACAAGCTCTTCACAGAGCTCTGGTTGGCTCTGAACACATTGGGCTGTTCCGGCTGGCTCTGATCATGTAGGGCAGATGTGGAATAGCTTACAAAATCTACTATTGTGTATCATCTTTCTTATATTATCAAAGAAACAGCGTGTTGTGATAGAACATGAAATACTCATTCAAATCCACAACATAACCCAGATCTTTTGTTTGCTGTTGTTCATACAATTGTGCATAGTTAAATAATAAGAGCATAAATAAAGAAGAGATATATTGAGAGAGAGAATGTAGGAAAGGAGGAAAAGAGATGTTTCACAGGAGAGTTGAAAAAAATGAGGAATTAATGAGGCAGAATGTTGTAGAGAAGAATGTCATGGCACCAGAGGTGGAATTGTGTGGAAGGGCAGACAGGAGACCAGAGTTAAATAAATGGAGAGTGTAAAGAAGGTAAAGGAGAGACGTCCATGAAAGTTTTCAAAAGGAGGAAGCATTTTCAAAGCGGATCCCTTAGTGACTGGTGAGTCAACAGAGAAAACTGAGGGCAAAGTTAATGTGATCACATTCTTGTATGTGTGAGTAGGTAGGCAGCCACATTCTGCAGATATGGGACATAGCTATAGGGGAGATAGCTGCAATAAGGTATGAGGAGGTAAAGCCATGCAGGTGGATGGTGATTATAGGAGAGCTTGAGTTGAACCAATGATGTGCATGTACAATGTTACAGAGATGGTAATAGGCAGATCTGCAGGAAATAGGAATTTGGAAGGAGCAAAATGTTCCATTTTTCATTGTCCCATGCATATTTAGTGGGTTTCCATTTGTGCCCTCGTATGTGCATAAATGTATTATGCATCTATGTAAGTTGTTAATACTTAACATGTATTAGTTTAAAATCTTCACAATCATTATGGACTTCAAATGTGTGGTATCTTTTGAATTTTAAGATTAGTGAGCACTCTGATTTTCAAACTACACACAAAAAAAGAAGCAATACAGTTTATAGAACCATTTTTAGTCTTATGAAGCAGGGCTTAATGTTAATTATCAATTGATATAAATTTATTTTAGACACCAGTTATCACCATGTTATTATTGATTAAATAATCCAAGCAGACAAGAAGGCAAATAGCCACCTAACTAACATATTTAACTACTGCCTTTTTTGAAAGCAAATATTATGGTAGAATTAAATTAACCAACCAGACTGCTGCTGTGAATAAGTCTAATTTCATTTAATCCTTTTACTACTTAATAGATAAACTATAAGGGAGCATAATGTTTCATTAATAATAGCTTAATGAGAATGGTTTCCTTACTTTACAGAAAACAACTTCTGAATGGCTATTTTCATTTTACATAATAATTGGATATCTTGCATATAATTCAAGAATATTTCAGTCACCTCTGCATATTGTCCTTTGTCTATGTATTATATTTAAATGTGGTATTTGAGAGTGCCAAGTGCATTTTACTTGTAGTTCTGTAAAAATATGAAATCATTCTGTCACTACCATAACTTCCAACAAACTGTTTTCTTTCCTGTTGTCTTTCATGACCTCCAAACAAGAACTCAGTTTCCTTGCTGATAGAATGTATATAAGCTATATACATTTAAATTTAGCTAAAAGGCAAGCTAGAGAGGAAGACAAAACCACAAGGTGAATGTTAATTGACTTGAACACTACTTCACACTTAAAATATGAAATGAGTAAGGGGGAAAATACTGCACTCAAGTGTATAAACAGAACAGCTATTGAAATGTGCATGGCCATATCTGAGAACAAGATTGGACCTTTGATCTACAAAATCAAATAATCACATGCCATAATATTTACTAAGTTGGGGAAGATGAATATAGACAAATTATGATTTTATGTTGTTGCTGTTTCTAAAATGGACTTTTCCTATTGAATGTTTTCCATCTAGTTTGCTCATGTTGATCCTAATACATTCCTAGTATGCAAATTATTTTGGGGGGTTACATGTGTTCCCATTGCACCTAGTGAGGTATTTTCTGAGGAATTTATTAAGAGCAAAACATCCTGTGGAAGTATGTTGAATTTTAATTTATGGAAAAAAATTAAGAAAAAAGAAAGCAAGCAAAAAGCTTTTTTTTAATGTTGAATTGTTCCATTTTGACATTTTCCAAAGAGATTGTTTTAAATTTTCTTTCAAATTGTTTATTTTGAAATTTCTTTTTTATTTTTTAAAAAGTAAATGATGAAATAAAAATATCAGTCTTTTCAACTGAACTGAACCCCTTTTTAAAAAATTTATTTTCACAAGTGATTTTGATTTTTTTTGTTTGTTTGTTTTTTGTCCCATTTCAGCAGAGAAAATACTTGGAAATTTTTGGAGTCTCCAAAATTGCAGGGGGCTGATAGAAAGAACAAGCACTATGGGTTCTGCAGTGTAAAGAGAATACGGTCTGGAACAGTTATACACAGGATGCTTTAAAAGGGTTAACTTCACAAAGCTGAAATCAGTTATGAGCCAGATTAGCCTAAAGGTAGAATAGTGTAGTGGCTAGCACCTCTGCTTAATATGCAGAAAGCCCTGGGTTCAAGCCCCATGGGGTTGGACTCGATGATCTCATGAGGTCCCTTCCAACCCTGTGAGTCTATTCTATTCTAATCAGAATCATGTGAATTATAATTGAGAATTCTTTAAGAACATTTCATTAGCCACCCCACCAGTCAGAATCCTTTAATCAAGGAATAAGTCCATATTAGTTAAAAACTGACCTGGTTTATAGGGGAAATTAAGGCAGTTATAAAAAAAAATAAAAAGGTAATATACAACAAATAAGAGAAAGGGAAATTAAATGACAATCAGTATAAATCAGAAGCTGTTCTGTATTTGATGAAAAACAGATGATGTAGTCATATTATATGATGAGACTCTTTCCATATCATTAGTATTGCAGGAAGGTGTTAAACATCAGCTATTAAAGTTAGATATTTTTAAATCAGCGGGTCTGGATAACTCATATCCAAGACTTTTTAAAGAGCTGAGAAGGAGCTCACTGGTCCTTTAATGTTGATTTTCAGTATGTCTCAGAATAGTGGGAAATTGCCGAAAGAATGACAGAAGGCTGTTATGCCAATACAGTGTGGATCGGTTTACCCACAAATTCGGTTAATGCATGCTAGTGTCATGTCCCCCAGAGCTACCAGTTCACACAGAACTCATTAACATGCAGTATCTAAAACCAGGAAGTTGGCCTAAGCACAGAAACCTGTGCAGTAAGCCTCATTAGCGCTGCCTTTTTATTTTTATCACCATTTTGGTAAGCCATATGATGCTTAATTGCATTGTCACGGAACATGCAATATATATTTTTGATTAGTTGTAATTAAGTACAATAGTTATTTTAGTATAGTATAGGCTTTAGTTCATTTCATGCAATAGATACAGTATTTTAGTATAAGCTTTAGTTCATTACGTGAAATAGATATTTTATTATAGGCCTTAGTTCATAATGGCAGGAGACAAACATCAGCATTAGTATGCCATTGAAGAAAAATTAGCAGCTATAGATCAGGTATATAATGGTGATACCCAAGCCAAAACTTCTAGAGCTCTTGGGATTTCTGAATCAACAGCACGAGGTTAGATTAAAAAATGAAACAAAGCTGCACAGTTTTGTACAACACGTAGATTCTCAATTTGGCCTGGAGCGAAAACGCTTGCATTATTCAGCAAACCCTGCTGTAGACAAAGCATTGTGCACATGGTTTGCCCAAGAGAGAGCAAAGGGAACACGACTAAGTGGCCCAGTTCTCAAAACCCAAGCAAGTAAATTTGGAACTTTAATGGGTGATGAAAGCTATCAAGTCAGCAAAGGCTTTATAAGCTAGTTTAAAAGTCAGCAAGGTATTTCACAAGTTAGCATTTCTGGAGAAAGCTGATCAGCCAATGAGACTGCTGGCAACGATTTTCCCACCAAATAACAAACTATAATTAGCGATGAACAAATATACAATTGTGATAAAACAGCTTTATTTGCAAAGGTTTTGCCAGACAAAACATTAGCTTTGAAATATGAAACCCAAAAAACAACAGGCTTTAAAAAGTAAAAGATAAGATCACCCTTCTATTTTGTATGAACAAGGTGGGCAGTCACAACCTCACACCACTTCTCGTTGGTCAGTTCAACAGCTCTTGCTACTTTAAGCACCTTAACGAAGCGAAATTGCCTGTCATACATGCCAATAGTGAAAATGCTTGGATGACTAGGAGCATTTATGAAGAGTGGTTCCACAACTCTTTTGTTCCACCTGTTCGTAAACATTTCCGCAAGAAAAATCTAGAACTTAAAGCACTGTTACTACTTGAGAATTCTCCGGCCCCTCCTCCTTCTGAATTATTGACATCAAGTGATAGACAAGTCCCTGTTCCATATCTCCCATTCAACACAATATCAAAAATCCAAACCTTGGACAAAGGCATTATTGAAAATTTTAAAAGCAATTATTGAAGTGAGTTGGTCTCAGAAATGATTTCACATGAGTCATCAAGTCTTTCTGAATTCTTAAAAGAATTAAACATAAAAGAAATAATTTATTTGGTGAAAAAAATTTGGGATAGTGTAAAACAAAAATCTATTGAAAACTGCTGGATGAAGGCTCTCAGGCTGGCTTTTTCTGTCGATGGTTCTGCCTCTGAAAACCCAACCACAGTGATTCAAAATTGGAATTTGAAGGGTTTACAGAAGAAGACATCCTGCCAACAAAACCACAAATGAAAAAAGAGAAAGCTAAATTTCTTTTTCAATTAATTAAAGACTTTAAATGAGACACATCACCTGAATTCATAAATGAGTGACTAGAACTAGATGAAAATGGCACAACTACGGAAGATCTGAGAGAGGAAGAAATAATTGCAGGTTGTGAGGCTGGGTGAGACCACGAAAGTGATGAGGAATGGTTACAAGAAGAAGAAATAGATGATGATGAAGATGAGAATTATGTTCAAAAAGCCAAAAATTCCTATTCAGAAGCGCTAAATGCTGCAAAAACTCTTGCACAATATGTGGAGGAGCAAGATGCGGAGAATATCCAAATTTTACACCTAAGCAGAATGATCAATTTTGTAAAGAAAAAGAAAGCCAAGCACGGGAAACAGCAGAAAACAACATTGTACTTCATAAAACCTCCAACCCAGCAAGATAAACCTGCAGACTGCATGAACTTTATATAAGCATGCCTCTTGGATTATGAAGTCTGTGGACTCAATGTGGAATCATGTATGTATGTAATATGCCACCTATGGTAATATTGTACTGTAAATATTCAAAATGGATTCTATTCTATTTATTAACATATTCACACATTGATATATACAGTATTTATTTTCATCACTGTTTTCATGGGTAAATAGATATGAATTCTTAAATTTGTTTAAATAATTTATGTATGTTTTGGTGATTTCTGTGTATTTTTGCATATTTTGTGTTTTAAAAATTGGATCATGAATTAAAATATATATTTTTAATTTTGCTAAATAAAATCAATTTTTGGTAGCTAGGTAGCCCGTGTTAAGATACACCAACTGTACTGTGTATGGATTTATTTAAAAAATACTGTACTGTTCTATATTTTAGGGCATTTCATTATGGTCCCCATTACACGCGGTTGTGGCAGCAGCTTGTCTCCCACCATCTGTGTGTTAACAAATCCATGCTATATTTAGAAATGGTAAATGGGATGACTGGTAATTGTAAGCCTGTCAGTCTGACATTGATCAGTGTTGGGGTACCATTGCATGCAGATAAATATCAAAGCCCAAAAAACAGACAACCACAAATTTCTAAGAGGAAGGGAAGACAAAGGCAAGATTTGGCAATATACAAACATTATATTTGTATACAAACACTGTAAGTGATGATACTTGTGTCTGAAATTGTATAAATAAAGCCAAAATTGTTAAAGCCCAAATGGGTAGGCATGTGACTCAGTCAGCTAATTAAATCTGGGTAATATAATTAATGACAATCAACACAGGTTTATGGAAAATAGATCCTGTCAAACTAACTTGATACCTTTTTTGATGAGATTACAGATTTTGATAAAGAAATAGTGCTGGTATAATATAGTTAGACTTCTTTTAGGTATTTGGCTTAGTACGACAGGGAACTTTAAAAAAACACTGGAAAGATATAAGATTAATATGGCACATATTAAATGGATTAAAAGTTGATTAACTACTAGATCTAAAATTGTAACTGTAAACAAGGAATCATCACTGAATGGGTGTGTTTCTAATGAGGTCTCTTTCTGATTGGCTCCTGGCCATACACTCTTTCACATTTCTACTGGTGACCTGGAAGAAAAAAAAGTCACCACTGATAACATTTGTAGATGACTTAAAAAATGTGATAAAAAAAGAAAAAGGCAGATCACTGATACAGAGTTACTTGGATTCTGTGGTAAACTGAGCTCAAGTAAAAAATAAATGTGTATACCAAGGAACAAAGAGTATAAGGCATACTTACACAGTGGGGACATCTATCCTGGTAAATAGGATTGAAGATTGTGGCAATTAATTTGCTGAACATTAGTTCCCATTGTGACACCATTGCCAAAAGAGCTAATACATTCCGTCTTTGTATGAATAGGGGAATCTCAAATAGGAGTAGAATGGTTATTTTAGCTCTGTATTTGGGACCTCTGCAACTGCTGCTAGAATATTGTTTCCAGTTCTGGTGTCTTCAGCTGAAGCATATTGACAAATTGGAGAAGGTTCAGAGAAGAGCTACAAGAATGATTAAAGGATTAGAAAACATGTCCTATATGGGTGGCCTTGAGTAGCTTAATCTGTTTAGCGTCTCAAAGTGAAGCTCCAGGGGTGACTTTAACAGTTAGTAAATACATACTTGGAGAACAAATATTTAATAATGATTTCTAGAGTTTAGGTGAGAAGGTTGTAAGATGATTCAATGGCTAGAAATTGAAACTAGACAAAGTGAGAGTGGAAATAAGTCATAAAATGGTAACAATGAGAGGAACAATTTACTGGGGGTCATGGTGGGTTTCTCCATCACTGATGATTTTTAAATAAAGACTGGGCGCTTTTCTAAATTACATACCCTATGAATTATTTTAAGGAAGTTCTATAGCCTGAGTTATATAGGAGATCACTTTGGTTCCTTGTCATCTTGGAATTTATTAATCTGTGCTATGTTGTCATGCATGTTGTCATGTACTTTGGTTTTGGTACCTAGGGAGATGATCATACCCTGGACAGATTTTTCTGTCTGCTTTTTCATCTTCATTAGAATCTAGATGACTGGGAGGATTGCCTCTATGTTCTGTTAACGGAGAAGGTTCTTGTTGCCCAGTTAACCAGTTCTGGTGTTGGGCATCTAGTGCCTCTAATGTTGGAAGGTACTTTCACCCTGAAGATTCTGGCCTATGCAACTGACTACTTTGGAGCTAGAAGAAGTGGTGCCTTGTTTCTCCCTTCTTGAATAGGTACGCACGTAATGTTCTTTTGTATAAATTTTTATGTAGCAAGTGAAGAATCACACTGAACTTTGCTTTCATCTTGTAATATTAAGGCACATTGTCTTCCGTCTGGAAGGGGAAGAAGAGGCACTGTGCAAATAGATCCCTCAGCTCCCACATAGGCAAAGGAGGCCAAGAGACTTTTACATTTACTTTTGCACTATGACTTAATTGTCCTCCAACATTTTTCAGTTTTAATGGAGATAGGTACAGTTGATGCCATGGCATTGACTCCTTTGCTATTGTACCCTCTGCTGGAAACTATGAAGGCTTTGGTATAGACTCCCTAAAATGCTTTTTAGGTAGTATGAGGAAATTGTTCCATTTATGCTTCCATTGATTCTTTCCAGTTTAGTCAGTTGCAGCAAGGACTCTTTCCCTTTTCCTTCTTTCTATTCAGTGGTAGATCAGGGGTGGCAGGGCCCCTGGGCCTCCCCACTGGTGGGCCCCATCCCCCCACAGAAGGGCTTTCCATCCAGGCAGCAGCCTAGCGCTGGGGGCATGACTGGGGCCTGGGGCTGGCCGCAGCCTGACTCGTGGTCCCCAGTGGGAGGCAGGGCTGACTGCCATGCATGTGCAGCTTCCAGTGCGGCTTTGGGCCATGCCAGAGCCTATACTGCTCACGTGGCAGTCAGCCCTGCCACCCCCCTGGGGCCAACTGGCCAGGCCATGGCCATCCTGCCCTGCTCCAAGGGACAGAGTGGCTGGCTCAGGGGTGTGGTGAGAATGGAAGAGAGTGCCTGAGGGAGGATTGGCCAGCCCAGGGATGGGCTGGAAGCTCAGAGCCCAGCCTCAGGCTGGCCCACCCTGCTCCCCTTCCCAGTGCCAGGCTGCCAGCAGGATGGATGGGCCCCCACATTGTGGTGGGCACCTGGGACCAGGTCCCATTGGCCCATGTGGTAATCCACCCTGTCCTGACTCTTTAAATATCGGTAGCGGTGACATTCTTTTTGCAGAAGTTGGGACTCTGTACCTGGGAATGCTATTTCTTTGATATTCAATCAACTGAGCCAGTTGTGAAGTGCTTAGATCATCTTCGCTGTACTTCACCAAGCGGTATAGACAGAGACCAAAGCATCCTTTCCAGTGGTGTGCATCTGCCTCATTGAGGAGCTTGTCTATTGCATAGTGCTTCACACATTAAGCTTTATAGGACAATAAGCATCTCCAACTAGTATATCTTCTGGTTTTGTACACTTTGTCTTTGGGAACAGTCTTTCTTCTTTCATAATGTGGAGACAGATTCTATAAATAAGTGTCTCTCAACATTTGCAGGTTACTATACCCTGTTCATGAGACTGGGGTATTTTGGGCACCCCAAGTTTCACCTCACTTAAAAATTACTTTTTTTCAAAATCAGACATAAAAATACAAAAGTATCACAGCACACTGTTACTGAAAAAATACTTTCTCATTTTTAGCATCCAATAATAAAATAAATTGATTGGAATATAAATATATGTTTACACTTTAGTGTATAGTGTGTAAAGCAGTACAAACAAGTAACTGTCTCTATGAAATTTTATTTGTACTGACTTCCCTAGTGCTTTTTATGTAGCTTATCGTAAAACTAGGCAAATATCTAGATGAGATGAGAGAACTCCTGGAGACCATCATCTATCCCTGGTTGTACACGTTCCCTTGGTTGAGAATCATTGTTATAAATCATAGTAAAAGGTTTTGCCATTTAAATCCACTATGTGCCCCTTCACCACCCTTCTCTTCACTTTTCAAGGATGGTCACTTCTCATAAAAGTGCAAAGTAAATAAGGTCAAGAATTTCAGAAGAGATTTTTGAGTGTTTTAATTTTTGAATCTCTAGCTTGAAGCCTTCTAAAGAGATTTGATTTTTCAGAAGGTGAATGTTCAACAGTTTCTGAAAATCAGGCACTCTTAAGTGTCTCAGGTTGAAGACAGAAAAATGAAATGCCTAAAGTCATTAATCACTATTTCTATTTTAGATGTACTGGACTACATGATCTCTCTTCTATATGCAAGCCTTCACAAATGCAGGGCAAAAGAAATCTGTGCCAATGCACCTTGGCAGAGGCTTAGACTAGATGATCCTTGGGGTCCCTTCTAACCTTATGGTTCTGTGATTCTGTGAATTGTTACTTGATACTCAGAGAGTGGATCATATAGTTGAAAAACTCTATGGTGAAACAGGCCTCTACCCTCTTAACTTCTCAGAGCTACAGAGGTTTTCAACTTAAAGGATCACTAATTCCTGTTTCAATCTGTCTGTCTTATCAGAAATACTTATGATTTCTTTTGGGTGAAATCTGACATGGTATTGGCACCACCAGAAATGACTTTGACCTTTGAGAAAGGGTGCATGCAATTCCAGTTCCTGAGATTTCTTATAATGAAAAAGCTATTTTAATTGCAACAGTAAAGGAGAACATCACTGATGCCCTGATTTACAGTGAAGGTGTTCCTCTCAGAAGACTTTATTCTTGCAAGAGACTCTAGTACAGGGGTTTTTAATCTTTTTCATCCAGGACCCAGATTGTTTGGGAGTCAGTTTCGCGACCCTGTAGTAACCCCTGGGGAGGAAGGGGTTAACACTCTGGTCAGTGAGTCCCAGGACAGCCAATAGGAACAAAGCACAGGTTTTTGAATTGGAGCAGCAGCCTTGCCTGTTCTTGTTTAGATGTAGCAGAGCTCCTAGGAGGATCAGGAGGAGGCCAGAGGGGCCTGAGGAAGAATCCAGCAACAGCCTTACCAAAGATAAGTTAAGTTTGTTACTGACCAGGCATGGGTAGATCAGGGAATATGTACTTAGACGCGATCAGGGTATTTTCTTTGTTTTTGGCTTGTTTTTGGATTTCTTTGTGCTGAGCACGTGTACCCCCTCCCCCTATCCTGTAACTACCTAAGTTAATTCCCAGAGAAGCAACTCTCTGTGTTTTTATCTGTTCTTTTTTAATTAAAGATTTGACCTTCTAAGTAAGCTCTGGTTCTGTGTGCTGAAGGGCAAGAGGTTTGTGTACAAGTGCCTCAGACTACACAGCCAGCTACTAAAGGGGACTCTATTCCAGTTCCAGCTCATATTGCAGCTGGAGTTCAGTCACATTCCTGAGAGAGGAATCAAGTGATTGAAAGCACCTCACAGGAGGGAATTCCCAAGGGTGCCTTCCTGGGTTTTCAAGAGGTTTTTTTGCATTTGGGTGGTGGCAGTGGTACCACTCCAAGGCCAGGAATTGGCAGCCTTGTAGAGTTTTAAGGTCAGGCTTTAAGGCCAGTGGCTTTTAAGGCCTGTTGCAGGCCCCCACCTTCTGCACTCAGAGTGCCAGAGTGGGGAACAGCCTTGACAGACCCATGGTTCAGTTTTGAATTAATAATATATTTCCTTTTTCAATTTATTAAAGAGGATCATGGCTACCCACCCTAAGCATCATGGCAATCCATTTTTGGGTCATGACCCATAGGTTAAGAAGCCCTTTTCTAGTCCCTGTGAACTCCTAATGTTGGAGAAGCATCATTAGCAATATTTTGCCAGGGCTCATCTTCCTTCCAATAGCATGGACAACTTACAGAGTTGAGACTGATTGTAATTTTGGATCAAAGAATCTCCCTGTAGGGAACTCCTGCATCCAGCGTGTTCCTTCTTTGCTAGGAGAAAGGTTCTAGCACTGATTTGATGGTTTTCGCTCTGAAGAAGCTCAGCTTGTAATCTGCATTGTTGGGCAAAAGAGGTACATGCTCATCTAGCAGCATACTCATCTGCCTCTCTGTCTTCAGTAATTGTCAGACACTTTAGACATAGATTGGGTGCCTTTAATGACCATATAGCTATTTAGCTTTGGTTCCATATTTGTGTAAAGCTGAGAGCTAGTTATCTGCAACCTGCATCATTTTTCATCTGATCAAATCCATAGCTGCCAAATATAGGTGGACAATCCCATAATGATGTATTGGATCAAATCTCAGGAAAGAGCCAATTCTTGCCACCTATGCTAGGAAGCTGACTTCAATGAGTGAAACACGCTTTTTGTGTCATTTTGAAGTAAAAGAAAAAAAAAAACCAAAACCAAAAAAACCTAGGGGTCAGTGCGGCTCAGCTCAGAAATTCTGCAAAAAAATCAAATTGTAAATGTGACTGCAACTACTTGGTGAGATTTGGACCACTCATTGATCTGAGGAAACATTCTGTCTGGTGCAGGCCTGCAATTACTTTCAAATAATACCCAGTCCTACATCTTACAGGATTAGATAGGGCTACCATGTCTTGTTAATTTTGTAAATGGGCAATTCTTGAAGGGGAAAAGACAATTACTTAGCATAACAACTATAGTTCTTTAGAATAATTCCTCACATGGATCTATGATCTCTGAGAGCTCTTTCCTCACTTTTTTTTTTTTTTTTTTTGGTCTTTGCGGGATTTCTAAATTAATGGAAGGATCTAAATGGCAGTTCGGATATATTGCTGTTTACACCTTCATGGAGGAAAAGATGTGGACATGGCTTGCTGAAATCTTCCAGACTTCTATGACCAGGTGGTATGTTTTTTGAAATAGTGACTCTTTGTGGACAATCATCTGAGATACAATTGTTATGGTAAGTTAAGTCTATCTTTTGGACATCTATTCCAAACTTCCTTTCACAGTTGCGGTAGGGAATTGGCTTTCTGATTCCCAGAAGCATAAAGGCCATTTGGAACACAGCATGAAATTATCAACATGAATAAGGAACAATAGCTACTTTAGGGTAAGGCAGATGGAGTTGTTTTCCACTCCCATAAGCTGTAACATTAGAAAGAACATCCAATATTTTAAGATCTGGGAAAGCCCATCTGGCCCAAACTGCCTGCCCTTTTCAACTTTACTCCCACATCATTACTTTTGTCAGAATTTCAGTGTATATTATGTGCATATGCTTTGCTTTCTTTTACGGTGTTTTTCTCTTGCTTTTCTCTTCCAATGATTTTAGCATTTTACCCAGTGTGTTTCTTCTAAGGATTGCAGAAGTTACTAAGAGGTTTATGCTATTGCTATTCAAATAAAACTACTTTGGTGTGGTGGTGGTTGTTGGTTTTTTTTGTGGGACGAGCGGAGTGGAAGAGGAATATAAAATTTGAGTGATAATTTATTTACTGAGTCAGACTAGCATCTGTCCTAACTGGCAGTATTATAGCTGATGTGACAGAGTTGGCAACAGTGCTACTGGGGGATAAGTTAGGAAGCAGAAGGGATGTTGGAAGCTAGAAGAATTGAGCAGCTGCATCAAGGCGCTACTTTCGGCAAGTAGAGGACTGTGAAAAAATACGAAATAGGAAAGAGAAGGCCTGGGCAAGTGAGAATAGTGTTTGCAAAAGTACTTATTAGCAAGGAATCAGAACTGTTCAGTTACATGTCAAAACACAAGAAGATCTTGGAAGGATACAACAAATAGTTCCATTAAATTTGAGGAATTTCAATTTCAATTTATTTTTTGTTCAAGAAAATGTAAAGCATTGAAATTTTCTCTCTAAATATTTGAAAAATAATTTATTACATTGCAAGAAAGTTTTGCTTGAATTTATATCCTGTAAGACAGAGTCCTCACAGAAGCAGGAATAATTCCAAGTGTAATTGATAAGAATTGTGCCCGCTCATGTTGGAAATGTACCCTCTTCTTCGCCTCATTTTCTGAGCACAAGACTATCCTTTCCCATTTTCATACTATCAGTGCTTTTCTTGGTCATTGTATGGAGCTAAAGCCATTTTTCCTTTTTTGTATGCCAAATTAGTTAATACTAGGGCCAGTATTGTGAAAGTTTTTGTAGCATCTGACTTCAAATTCCACAGATTTTTGTGTGAAATAAAATTAATATGAGATTATTTTAAAAAGCAATCTAATAATATGTCCCAAATTAGATGTCCTATGAGCAGATGTAGGAGCTTATATTTCTAAACATATTGTAATACAGTCCAAAGAGAAATTTGAGAAATTTATGCCAATGCATATATAAGAACATAGGAATAGACATACTGGGCCTTCTGCCTCAGTAACCTGTTTTCGAACTTCAGGGGAATGAAAGAACAGGACAACTAGTGGGTGATCTATTGGGTAGTCTATCCCTTATTATTTAATTTGAGCTTCTGATACAAGCCTCTGCTATGGTATTTTTATAAAAATATTCATGCACCTGGCAGGCAATTCACACCTTTGACTTTTTAAAAAAATTATTTTTAGCTATCTCCCTCATTTTTGTGCAGGTCCCCCATTTTATGTCAAATTGCTACTGTGGTGGGCTTCTTTGGTCTCCCAGTCATCACAAATCCACCCATCTATATGTCTTATAACTGAATCCCCCATCATTGTTGTCCGTCTCATTTTAATAACTGGGCTTCTCTCCCTTGGAAGGGTATCCTTAGAATAAGAGGATACTATCACATGATCTGAAGGAGAGATTCAACTATGGAGTTGTTTTCATAGATCACATTATTAAAATGAACATTAGAGCAGGTCAAGAATAACTTTGATCAACATTAAGAAAACCAAAATTAAAGTGTTTCACCAATCAGCTTTGAGGAAAACTAAAATCTAGGGACTAAATTTTCAGACTAGCTTCAGACAACACAACATAAAAATTCACTGCTAACAGGATTGAACTCTACTGAATGTAAAATAACAGTATGTAAAAAACAAACAAACAATGTAAAAATAATCAGTTCTCATAAAGCAGGTCTGTTTGTACATGATTGTTCTTTTTTCATTTTATCCTGATACTTTTTTCGTTTCATATTATAATACCCAGCTGTCCATTAACCATTGTTCCATATAGTGGCAGAGATGTACTAAATCTCTGTACCATAAAGATCCTTTAGATTTTAGTTCCAGGGTCTTAACAGCTTTCAGTTTATTTTTGGTTCTCTGATTTCCTTTGATTGAGCCATTATTCTGACTCCTGGATAAGGATCTGTGGGTCTATAGATGTTCTTCAGTTTTCATGTTAATATCATCTATAGTTATTCAACTGCCTAATTGGTCATCTACTACAGTGGTTCCCAACTTTTTCTGTGCCATAGCACACCTTGATACCTTTAATTCTTTTGAGTCACACCACCATATAGTCTCCAAATAGACTCATGAATATTCATGAGCCAATCCCGAACTCTGAGAACTTTTTCCAAAAGTTCTGTGGCACACCTGCTCAGGTCTGATGGCACACCTGTGTGCTGTGACAGCCTGGTTGGGAAACACTGATCTACTAATCCATCCTCTACTAAATTAAACCTTTGAGGTCACTACTGTCCCATCGAAAGAGCCAAAACTGCAGCAACATCCTGAAGTTATAGAAGCAATCTTCGCTGGTCATAAAAAATGGAGCAGATGACAAAATGTTCAAACCAAGTGAATAATAAATATAAATATATATTCACTCTCTTTCTGTCAGTTTCACACATATATACATTCTTTCTTACCTCTGGGGAAAATCTCCACCAGATTGTGTTTTTCATGATTATATTTTAAATGTATTTTTTAGTATGTTGAATTTTTTATGTAATGCCAATTACTAAACTGATTGCCAGTTGGAATATCAATTACCAATTTCAATACCAATTTATTTTTATAAAACTATAAGTTGAAATATTTATTAAAGTTTAAATTTGAAAAAAAAAAGTAAATTAAACCAATAAACATGAGGTTGACACAAAATGCTTCAATCAACCTGAAGTGAATTTTTTATTTGTTAATTGGTTTCTGGAATTTTTTTTCTGTGAAAATTTGACTTGTCATTCTGTTTGGAAAGGACAAGATTTCTTGAAATGTTGGAAAGAAGCAGAAGTTCCATGTTTTGGTTAGCTCTTAGACTGGTGAACAAGGATTAAGTTCTCCATGGAGCTGGTATAGTTTGACATTAGTTCTATTTATTTGTGCAAGTTAATTTTATGGGTTAGAGTTTGTTTGTTAGATCTCAAGTAAACAAATCACTCAAGTCCAATCCCCTGGAGACACACATTTCATTAGCTTCACTTTATTAAAAAAGAATGGTAATGCAGATGTCATTGTGAGTACATTGCACATAGAGTTAAGTATGTATATAACTGTTTGCATGATTAGAACTTATCAATGCTATATTATTAAGTAATGGACAGCTGTTAAAGAATCTATGTTGAAAAGAAGAAAGAGGAGGCCAGGCAGCAGCAATGAGTAAGGGATTTATGGTTGGTAGGGTTTATTACATGGATCCTCAGGCTCAATGTGATTAACAAACTATATTGCTTACTTTCTTGATTGGGAATATACACCTTCCTTGTTCAGTGAAGAATTGAGATCCATTTAATCTCTTGATAGTTTTTTTTAGAGTATTCCCTTCCAGGGATTTCTCTGTAGAAGTAAAGAATATTGTCTCAAATTATATTCTTGGTTCTGAGAGTTTTAGTTAGACATTTAAAGTTAGTTTAAGGTTTTGGTAGATTAGGTGCATTATTAATTTATTATAGGTAAATTAAATTATATCTTCAGCTTTATTTTTGTTAGTTAAATTTGCTTTTTCTTATTTTTCTGACAGAAACAGTCACAAAATTGTAAGCATAGTATGAAACTTCAAAGCACATTTTATTTTTAAATACTGAAATAATGTATGCTATTTCCTTTGTGTAACAAAAGTAGTTTGCCCTAGCTATTATACTTACCCTTTGCATCTTCATGAACAACTGTAGGTAAAGACAAGATCTGTGCTAGACAGAAGCCAATAGGCTGAAAGAAATTCAAAGCCCTGTGTTCTCTGTTTTTTAAACCATCATAGTGATCACAAACATAGGGCTCTGAATTTCTTTCAACCTATTGGCTTCTGCCTAGCACAGACCTTGTCTTTGCCTGCGATAATTCATGTGCACAGTAGACTAGAGGGGAGAAACATTTGGTATAAAGACTGTTCCTTCAGGAAGAACTAATGTTTATATGCAGTATTATAATATGTGCTTATGGTATAATCACACGTAGTAAACACAAAAGAAATATCTGTTTTCAAAATGCTTTTAAAGAATGCTGATGGCCTGACAATTCAAGCTAAACTTTGCTGATATAACTTGAACCAGCTCAAATTGTTTGACTCTCTATTCCCACATTTATCTACATTATTGTAGCACTCAAAATAATCTACACCTGTTTCCAATCAACTCAAGATGGATTATAGAGATGTTGAAAAGTTAGTCTGGGTCAAGGAGAATGGGGAAAAAAACCCTGCTTTTGAGACCGTACCTTCATCACTCAGAAAAATGAGGTTGTAATTTAATCTCCCTTTAATGCTAGGTCTGGTAAATTTTCCTTCTATTTTCTGTATTTCCTGGCTGTATCAAGCATGATTGCACTTCCATTGTCTGAGATTGGAATGAAATATTGACATTAAAATATTAAATAGGAGAAAATCATCTATTCTCTTACTGTAACTATGCATAAAGTAATTATTTTCAATGACTGTCCAAAATAGTAAAGTAGTTTATTGCAGACAATTTTTATGTTGTACAACAAAGGGAAAAGTATATGGCAAACTGTATGACAAGATTGGTGGAAAAGGCTGTGTTTTTACCCTCCTGTAAATATTAATTTTTTTCACAAGAATTTTATTATTGCAAATTAAACACACAGTTGTGTATTGTGACTATCTGTCTAAAAATGACTGATCATTTTACAGGTTTACCTAGAAAATTGTACTCTTCTGTTGGCAGTCCCTGCTTTATCTTTCTGCCTACCCACAAGTACATGACATGGAATAAGGGCTTATGCAGCTTTATACATATGCCTGCAGTAGTAGGTCTGTAGACCTCTCTGAGCATGTCTACATTGACAATGCTGCATCTGTCCCCACAGATCATTGCAGTGGGATTGATTGAGCAGCCAGTGTAGACCCACTCAATCAATCCTGGAAGTTCTCTCCTCTTGACTCGGTAACTCCACCCATCCAAAAAGTGTAACACTGGATCAAAGGGAAAGCATTTCCTATAGACACAGACAAGTGAAGATGCCGTGGTAAGGGAAAGTAAGTTAGTTGATGGGAGATACACATTCTGCAGCACATAGATTGTGTATCTCTCATGAACCCTTTGTGGCAATGTAGAGTAGGTCTCAGTCTATGGTAGAAATCCCATTGTTGTCAACAGCTACGAATTTGCAGATTAGAAGCAGCATATAGGTTCCACCCATTAAGATATGTAAGCATACCTGCAACATTAAGCATGCGAGTAATCCCCAGATGTAAGCTGGACAGTTCATGTGTTTAACATTATGTCCATGTGTAAGTGCTTTGCTTGATTTTCTTTATGAGACAGGCTTTTTCATTTTGTTTTCTGTGGAAGCAAGATGTCAAAGTTGTTGACTATGTTTTTGTGTAACAAGAAAGTAAAAGAATATTCAAGTGCCACCATTCATTGATTTTGCCCAGGTTCTGATTGCTCTGACAAACGCTCATAATAATTACATGGGAGGGAGTTAGAAAATGTGTACCACAGTAGACTTTTTCATCACAGAACTTTGTCAGTGCTGTCCATTATTCTGAAAATATAGTACAGGTTTGTGATCATTTGGGAACCATATCTGTAGTTTTCTTTTCTGAAGATCAATCCTTTTCTTTCTGCTGGAGACTGGAAGGCTTTTTACTATAAAAATTGCAGTTTTGTATCCCTCTGTGACAGTGTTGCAATCAACTAGATGAAATTGTATTACTTTTATTTGCAGTTTTTTTTTTCATTTTTCAAAAGTGGTATGCCTTTTAAAAGACATAGTCTTAACTGGTTAGATGCCTATTTTTGTTTTCAGAAAATGTCGTGGTTATAGCAGTGAAATTGTAGTTTTATAGCAATGAAGTTCCTTGTTCTTTCTGTGCATTACCTTGTGGTCAATCAGTTGCTGTAAAGTCAGTTGCCATTGATCACTGGTAAGTTCTACTAAATGATTTTTGCCATATAGCTATGAATTTTTCATTTGCTTTGATTTTGTTTTTGTTTTAAAGATTTTTGCATTATGCATTTACTAGTAATGGTTTCAGAATTCTGGAGGACTTTTACTTGTGAATATAACTTAATCACATACATTTTATTTATTCTTTTCCATACTGGTCTATAGAATTAGAGAAGTCATTCAGTGAAGTTAATACAAGAAAATTTTCAACCAAATCAAAACACTTCCTCACATAGCATTTAGTTAGTCTGCTGAATATTCAAAAGATTTTAATGTCAGATGTGGAATGGATATTTCTAAAATGAAAATAATTTTGTAGACATTCAAGCTAAGAGTTATCAAATTTTTTGCTTCAGTGCACTGTCTGGTTGCAGAAATCAGTTGCTTATGTGCCTTGTGGGATTTTGGTCTTCCTCTGAAGCGCTGTACCAATGCCAAAGGGAGGCCATTGGCTTTGGTCTGGCAAAATCCAAGTTCCTGTATCTTCCTGCAAAAAGTGTAAGACTCTCAGGACCAATGACAATTTAAACTAGATTGATTAAGATTTATAGTTCCTTAGTGCAGGAGAAGCCTTATTTGGTTTGTTTACAAATTTACATTAATACCAGTAGCACTATCAGTAACAATTCTGAATTGCCCTTTCAAACAGTGTATTCTGGAATAAAGGTTAATGACTAAGGTGGAGAGAGGTTCCTTTGTATGGCTTCCAAAAATATAAAATTTCGATCTTTGATGATGGAGTTTCTTAATAAACTTTTTTTTTTTACTGCAGCCCTTTCCATTGCAGTTGAGTACCTCCTACATATTTGCAGATTAAGACTCGCAACATCCCTGTGAGATAGGACAGCATAACTGTTCTAGGCCATTTTACAGATGGCTAAAGATAGGTTCTTCTTTGAGTGATTGCTCCTGGCTATTCCATTGTAGATATCTGCACGCCACGCACACGGCACGCTGGAATATTTTTCCCTTAGAGTACTCGTAAGGCAGGTCGTGGCATCCCTTGGAGTGGCGCCTCTGCGGCGCTCCATATAACAGCCAGCTGGCCCCTCTCCTCCTCAGTTCCTTCTAACTGCCCATACGGTCACTGGAACAGTTGCTACAGAGCAGCAGTCTTTCCCTACATGGAGGTTCTCTTCCTCGTTCTTCAGAGTACCTGTAGACTAATAGTAGTTAGTTAGTGTTAGTGGGTAGTTAGACTGTTGCCCTCCCCGGGCGTGGGGTTGGGCTATGCCTGGCTTCAAAACGTTTACAGTTTGTAAAAGACCTATGCCAGTGGATGACCCACATAGGTCTTGCCTTTTGTACCTGGGGGAGTCCCACCTTCGGGAGAAGTGCAAACTCTGACGAGGGTTTAAGGCGCGGACACAGAAAGATAGAATCCAGCAGCTAAAACTGCATATGATGGAGGAGGCGCTGCGCCCAGCACCAGGGGATATGAGCTCAAGCACAGCACTGTTGGTGCGGAGCGCTCTGGCGTTGTCAGAGCCGGCGTTGGCACTGAGACACCTTACGTCTTCAAAACCGTGGGAGATAGGCTCTGGCAGCCACTCCCAGCGGCACCGCTCACTCTCCACTGCTCCTCCCAAGAAGAAGAAGAGCATGGAGAAGGACTGCTCCGCCCCCCAATAGGCAGCTGCATCAAAGGAGCGGGCTCAGAACCCCACTTGTCTGACCCCCGCCCAGGCAGCTCCAGCAGCCTCGGCGCACAGAGACCACCAACCCAGTTTTGGCTCGGCCTCCTCCCCCGCCAGGGACATTCTGGAAGAGGACATTGTGCTGCCATTGATGCTGGAGGCATTTGTAGGCGCCCAGTCCTTAATAGATCAGCCAATTTCAGCGGTCCTGGGTCCACCCCCACAGGCACTGAGCAAGATGGCGCTATCGAAAGGGAAACCCATGCCCATCTGAGCGTCATTACGTTCTCGCTCTCCGGCACCGGAGCAGAGCAGAGGGACCAAGTCAGCCCCAGCACCATCACATCGGCACCGCTCACCGGTGCCGTTGGCAATTGTGGCTGCTGCAGGAGCCCCGTGGTACAGCTCGCCGGTGCACTCTCTGAGTGAAGGCTCCCCGGGGCCGTGGCACCGGGACCCACAGATGGAGCATCGGCACCGGCCCATGGTGCCGTCAGTCTCGGCACTGCCCTGGTCCCCCAGGAGCAGCTCTTCTGCCAGCTCCAGAGATGGGGCAACACCCCAGAAGAGGAGTTGACATGGCACCATGGCTCCCCCAGCACCCCAACTGGGATCGCAGCTAGCCCCGCCTTTCCACCCTCAATGGCCGGGCTGGCAGCCGACACAGCAGTGGCCATTTTGGACCCCGTGGGCATTCCATCAAGAACAAAGCTCTAGGTCTAGTGTGCCTTACTCGGAGCAGGGTCCTCACTAGCCACCGTCATTCACAGTCAGTGCTCCCCCTGGTACTGGAGAGACATCTGAGTTGGAGTCAGTGGGGGGGGGGGGTCAGGACCGAACCAGTGTGGCTGGCGAAGGGCATAGAGCCCCCTCTGGGGCGGGGACCAGAGGCCTGGAGGTGGAGGAGTCATCGCCATCCCCTCCAGACAACGCAGTGGTGGGGGCAAATCCGGTGACAATCCTGGATGATGCCAAGGCCCACCAAGAACTGCTACGCGGGGTCGCCCGGGGTCTTGACCTACAAGTGGAGGAGATCACAGAGGAAGCAGACCCGATGGTAGGCATCCTCTTTCCAGAGGGCCCAAGCTGTATTGCCCTTCCCTTTATTAAAACTATTCAGAACTCTACCAGGGTGTTATGGCATACCATGGCTTCTATTCCCCCTACTGCGAAGCGGGCAGAGAGAAAGTACTTTGTGCCTTCCAAGGGATATGAGCATTTTTATTCGCACCCGGTTCCGGGCTCCTTAGTTGTGGCAGTGGCCAATGAGAGGGAGAGGCAGGGCCACCCGGGCCCCATTCCAAAATCCAAGGAGGCGAGAAAGCTGGATCTGTTTGGACATAAGGTCTACTCCACGGGAGGGCTGCAGCTGAGGATCGCAAACCAGCAAGCGATCCTTAGCAGATACATCTTCAATGCCTGGTCGGCCCTTGAGAGATTTGGGGAAGCCCTGGACCAGGATTCCAGGCACGACCTTACCGCCTCTATCAAAGAAGGAAAGGCAGTGTCGAAGGCTCTCCTACAATCCGCACTGGACGCGGCGGATGCGGCTGCCCGCAGTATGGCCTCAGGCGTCACCATGCGACAGAGCTCCTGGCTGCAGGCTTCGGGGTTGCCACAGGAGGTCTAGGCTACCATCCAGGACCTCCCCCTTCGAAGGTCCAGATCTGTTCTCCCAGCAAACAGACTCATGCCTGCAGACCCTAAAGGATTCCAGAGCGCTGCTAATATCTCTGGGGCTTCATACTGCTGCCCCTCAGCGAAAGCCCTTCAAACCGCAGCTGCCTCCACGCTCTTACCTGTGCTGCCAGGCACACAACAGGAGATGAAACCGCTTGGGACGCAGACCCAATGGGCGCCAGGCTAATAGTTGGAGCGGTCCCCGCCCCTCCTCAGCATCCAAAAAGACCTTTTGAGGGCCTGCTCAAGGATGGCCTACTAGTGCCCCCAGAGGATCCAGATTCCTCCTTGTTCTTGAACAGACTCGCCAGATACCGACCAGAGTGGCAGCAAATAACTTCAGACAAATGGGTATTAAAGACTGTCAAAAGGGTATATTCCCTCCAATTTTCTTCGTTACCCCATGTGTACCCCCCTCCCCCTTCCCAGCTCTCCTCCAGGGACCTGGTACATGAACAAATTCTGCTACAAGAGGTCCAATTATTGTTACAGAAAGGGGCAGTGGAGGAGGTTCCCTACCATCAGTGGGGAAAAGGGTTTTACTCCCATTATTTTCTTATCCCCAAAGCAAAGGGAGGCCGTCGCCCCATCTTGGACTTGCGACGCCTCAACCTGTTCCTCCGAAAAATCCGGTTTCGAATGGTTTCACTCTCATCGATAATCCCTGCTCTGGATCCGGATGATTGGTATGCTGCCCTCGACCTTCAGGACGCATATTTCCACATCGCAATATGCCCAAGTCACAGAAAGTTTCTGCGGTTTGTTGTAGGCCAGACACATGCACTTTACGGTGCTCCCGTTTGGCTTGGCAGTAGCACCTCGGGTCTTTACAAAGTGCCTGTCAGTGGTTGCAGCTTTCCTCCGGTGATGGGGGATCTCGCTTTTTCCGTACCTCGACAACTGGCTAGTGTCGGGTCGGTCAAGACGGGAAGTCTTGTCCCATGTGAAATCGGTCCAGAACCTTTTCGAGCATCTGGGGCTCCTATTGAACACCCAAAAGTCAGTACTGGTACCGACGCAGAGAATAGAGTTCATAGGCACTGTCCTGGACTCAGTGGCAGCAAGGGCGAGCCTTCTGCCCTCTTGCTTCCAGATGATCAGGCAGGCCATAGACACTCTAGCGAGGTTTCCTATCGCCTTGGCCAGAAGTTGTCTCAGGCTGCTGGGACTGATGGCAGCCTGCACCTTCATAGTGGAACTTGCCCGTTTCTGCCTGCACCCTTTTCAGATGTGGATGGCAAAGGTGTTTCAGCCAACCCGGGACAGCCTGGACATGGTGGTCACCATTCCTGCCCAGGTGCAGAGATCTCTTGAATGGTGGAGCCAGGAGGCCAACCTTAGTTCTGGGGGTCCCATTCAGGTCTGAGCGCCCATCGGTCTGCCTCGTGACGGACGCTTCCAATTGGAGTTGGGGTGCCCACTTAGGTCGCCTCAGGACTCAAGGTCTCTGGGAAGGCAAGGACCAGCTCCTACATATCAATGTGAAGGAGCTCAGGGTGGTGCGCCTGGCATGCACAGCCTTTCAGACGTTTTTGGTGGGGAAGACAGTGTCGATATGAACGGACAATGCCCCAACCACGTTTTATATCAACAGACAAGGGAGGGCATGCCCCATGCAGTTATGCCGAGAAGCAATGAAACTGTGGGAATTCTGTATTTACCACAGGATTCAACTGGAAGCCTTGTACCTGCCGGGGCTGTAGAACAACTTTGCGGACGCTTTGAGCAGGAGGTTCAGGTCACATGAGTGGTCGCTAAACCAGCAAGTGCTGGAGGGTCTGTTCCAGAAGTGGGGTCGTCCCCTAGTAGACCTGTTTGCCTACGAACGCAACAAGTGCACTCGGTTCTGCTTGTTCAGGGGCCTCAGCCCTGACTCAGTGGCAGACGCGTTCGATGTCGCATGGACAAAGCACCTGTTCTATGCTTTTCCTCCGATGCCACTAGTGCCCAGGGTGGTTCAAAAGATAAAGACAGGGCAAGGGTCATTTTAATAGTGCCAGCCTGGCCGAGGCAGCACTGGTTCTCAACCCTCCTGAGGCTGTCAGTCCAGGGCCCAGTGCAACTTCCTTTGAGACCGGACCTAGTGACCCAGGACAATGGCAGGTTGCTTCACCCCAATCTGGGGGCACTGCATCTCCATGCCTTGCTCTTCTATGGTTAACAGGCGGGGAGCAACAATGCTCCTCACCAGTGCAGGAGGTTCTCTGTAATAGTAGGAAACAGACCATGAGAACCACCTACAGGGCAAAGTGGTGCAGGTTTGCACATTGGTCCGCAGACAAAGGGTGGGACCCATGCACCCTCCCTCTCCCAAAGCTGTTAGGCTATCTGTGGTCGTTGAAATGGAGCAGGTTATCTACCGCGTCAGTTAAAGTGCACTTGGCAGCAATATCAGACTTTAGACAAGTGCCTGGGCATACATTGGTTTTCTCGCATCCCATGGTTAAATATTTCCTGAAGGGCTTGTCCAGGTTATATCCCGCAGTACGGGGCCCGGTGGTACAGTGGGACCTGAACCTGGTCCTTTCTAGACTCACAAGGCCGCCCTTTGAGCCTCTAGCAACGTGCTCCTTACTCTACCTCTCCTGGAACGCAGCGTTTTTGGTAGCAATTACGTCGGCTAGGAGGATGTTGGAAATCCGAGCCCTGATGGCAGAGCCACTGTTCACTTGCTTTTTTAAGGACAAGGTTCAGCTGCAACCCCACCTGGCCTTCACACCCAAGGTGGTGTTGCAGTTCCACATGAGTCAGGACATATGCCTGCCCATCTTGCACCCCAAGCCGCATGCGTCAGAGGAAGAGAGATAGCTACATACGCTAGATGTGAGGAGGGCGCTAGCCTTCTATATTGAGAGAACGAAGCCCTTTCGCAAGGCGCCACAGCTCTTTGTGGCTGTTGCAGACAGGATGAGAGGTCACCCAGTTTCTTCCCAGAGAATTGCATCATGGATCGTGGCATGTATTAAAGAGTGCTACTCACTGAAGGGTAAACCACTTCTGGCAGTGAAGGCGCATTCCATGAGAGCCCAGGCAGCCTCAACGGCATTTCTGGTGGGGGTCCCAGTCACGGAGATATGCAAGACTGCAACTTGGTCCTCCACTCATACCTTTGCGCAGCACTACGCCATCACCCACCAGGCTCGACTGGATGCAGCGGTGGGAAGAGCGGTTCTCCAGTTAGTATGTCTCTGATTCCTCCCGCCGCCTAAGGTAAGGCTAGTGACTTACCTACTAAGGAATGGACAGGAGCAATCACTTGAAGAAGAAGGGGTTACTTACCTGTAACCGGTGTTCTTCGAGATGTGTTGCTCCTGGTCATTCCATTCCCTCCCACCTCCCCGCTTTGGAAAGTTGGGTAGAAGGAACTGAGGAAGGGAGGGGCTGGCTGGCTGTTACATGGAGCGCTGCAGAAGCACCACTCCAGGGGGTGCCACGACTATCCCTTCGGGTACTCTAAGGGACAAATTTCCTGTGTGCCGTGCACATGGCATGCAGACACCTACAATAGAGTGGCCAGGAGCAACGCATCTCAAAGAACACTGGTTACAGGTAAGTAATCCCTTCTTTCCCTACTATCAGTGCTCTGTTTTATCCACAGTTTCATCCACAGGCCATTGTCAAAGGTGATCTCTTTTTGGCAGCTGCAGCAGAGCAAAACGTTTTACATACTAGAGGAGATAACTGATATTTCATTGATATTAATCATGTTTGCACAGCATGAGTAAAGGATGGGTTTCCAGAAAGGATCTAGGGCTTTGACACTGGGTGCATTCATATATATTGAATTGTTCTGTACAAAAATTATCTATTAAAGAGAATAGTTTCAGCGATGTTGCATACTGAACAATATTAAGAAGTCAAACTTCTAAAATCCCTTCTTAAATGGAAAGCAGTCTGTACAGTGTGGGGAAAAGAGAGGGGAAGCAATTGGGCAGGAAAGGTCAGGGAATTATATTGCTATTGCCATTAATTATTTATTTATAACCATTGCAGAACTTCAGCCACCCACTCCTGTAATAGATCCCTAACCTAGGACTGAGCTACTGAAGTCCTCAAATAATGATTTAAAGACTTCAAGAATCTACAATATTGGTCAACACTACAGGTGTGATCTTATTATGTCTTTGGTGTAACTGTTGTCCAAGTTTTTCTCGGCACAGTAGCAAAGGAGAGTTTTAAGGAGGGATTTGGAGGAGGAGGATCCATTAGTGTTGAAGGAGAAACCCTCCCATGCTTAAGAGAGAGCTGGGGGAGAAAGTAAATTTGCTTGTTTGAAATCTTAACAAAGGGTCAGTTGAGGCTGGGATCATGGGCCAACTGGAGATGGAAATCAACCATTCAGTGCTGAATGGCTGAAGGTATGTGTGGGGCTTTGATAATAATAGAAGTATGCAGTGAGAGGCATGACATATTGAAAGCAATGGGATAGGATAATGATCTTTGCACATCTTGAGTAGAGTTTTGGCTCCATCCCTGCTCCTCTTTGCCCCCATCCTTCCTCCCAACACACTAGCCAGGGAGTACCCAACACACTTTTCTCCTGCCCTGAAACTGTAGTGAAACTGTGGCAGAGATTGAGACCCATATTCTCACTTCCAAGCTGCTTTAGGTGCAGCAGAATAGCTCAGATCATATTGTCACACACTAGCCCATTGTTCCAATCTTTTTTGTTTTGAGGGCCACAGATCTCACTTTTACAGCCCTTAAGAGTCACCAGTATCCCACCCCTCCCTTCCAAAAGCAGTCGACTACCTCACTGATCTGTCTCCTGGGCTGTAGCAGGGAAACCACATACCACCTGTTCACTCCACCTGGGTCCCTAGGCAGTGGCCTTCTGCAGCCAGGGCGACGGAAGATCAGTGCTCCTCTTCCTCTGGCTACAGAAAGGACTCCACCGCCTATAGACCTGGGTGGAGCACTGTGCTGAGCTCCCTGCTACAGCAAGGGGCAAGGAGCCTGAACCCATCTTTTAGCCCTATGGAAACATTGTCCATCTCAGGCCATAGTTTGAGGACAACAGCTCTAGTACTTAGTTAACTGTGTGGCCCATTCTGTCTTATCAATTAATAGTTATCTACTTTTTGAAAAATATTCCTAATTATAGTCATCTGAGAGATCAGCAAATCATGTCCTTGGAAAAAGAAGTGTGTTTTCACCTCCACTAATGTATGCTTTTATTGATAAACATGGTTAACAATTTGTGAGTAATGTAATGTTATTAAGAATGATGTAGACATATATTTAAGTGCCCTATTCATCAGAATGTTGGGTGTACTTTTATCTAATCCAGGGCTTTTGTGTAATAATTAACCTTATATTTTGCCTGCATTTGCTATTATCCTGAACAAGAACAAAAATATATGTGAGACGGTTATTAGTATTTAAGCAGTGCTTGCCCAAACATGTGTCAGAGTTCTTATATGAATGTAGATACCAGGAAGTAAAGTTATAGCCTTATCTCAACAGAATATAGTATTCACTGACACATTAATATCTGCCAAACACAAATAACTCAGATTGAATTATAGGTATTGTATTGAAAAACTGCATAAACAAAACTATTGCGTCTGTTGTGTAGGATAATGCTTCTTCTGATATCCTAAAACAAGCTGTTGGTTTAACATCTCCTGCAGTTAGTATAACATTGCCAAGTGAAGTTTGCTGTTTTGGTGCTGTAGATATTAAAATATGATTATAGGGAAAATGAGTATCAAATCCTACTCCTGTATTTACTACTTTGAAACAACCATTAAACAGTGATTTTAAGGCACTGGATTCCTGAAAGATGAGTGTATTTAAAAAAAAAAAAAAAGAATAAGAATAAGCAAAGTTATGTAAGTAACACAATCTCATTTTCCATCCTTGAAAAAAACCCACATAACACTATGTAGTGGGTTTATGCTTACATTGTACAGAATAAATATGGTAGCAGAACAAGGTTAGATAGAAAATAAGACAAGCAAACTTTGAAGTGTTGAAGCCATACTTTGATATTAAAATGTAGATAATTCTCAGGAAAGTTTTGTTAGCATTATCCTGTGTTTGTGTCATCAGCTGTGCAGTTTCTGGTCACATGGACCTATCTTAAACCACACACAGTTTCAAGAAAAAAAAATATTTAGTCAGTAGTCTGCTGGTCCATGTCACTTATTCTGCTTTTTCTTTTACTATGGTAATTTGGAAGCTTTGCATTCCTGAGGACCATCTGAGTCACTCACTATGTACTGAGGACCTCAGGACTATAATCTCATGAAATTCAGAAAAATCATAAATTGGAATCTTTTAGAGAATATTATACAAAATCCTCGTGTAAATATGAAGTACTAGCTGTAACCCATCAAAAATGACTGTGAAAAATCTGCAGTGAGTCTGTGTGGTTAATGAAGTATGCCCTATTAGTCTAAGTAACAATAAACATCCTTAATGATTTAGACCCTTATTAGGCATGACAGATCCTGATAAAATTAAATAGCTTCATCAGACCCCTAACAAGCCTAAACTTGATCATTGGGAGACTTCTTATTCTACATAGGTTCATCAGATGCCCAGAGATCTCATTTTATACTGGGAGCTTAGAACCTGCCAGAGTCTTTTTGAGAGACAGCAGGGTTTGGTTGAGCACTGGAGAACGTAAGTCTTGAGGCATGTTGGTCAGGGAAGGAGCCCCTTCAGCTTCCATGCAGCAAAGTGCAAGCCATCCACAAACCACAAAAGTTTTGGGATCTTAACAAGCTTCCTAAGGCCAGCCAGGTTGAGTGTTTAGTAATTGGGAAATGACAAAGCCACTTCAGGATTTTCTGTGGCTGGTCATTTACTCATAGTGAGCTGTATTTGTGTGCACATCCTAATGTTGGACCTTGTGTGAAGAAGAGAGAAGTCACAGGAGGGGCATAAGGAATACATCTGATTGACTGGGCCCCCATCATCCTCTTACTCTCTCCATTCTGTAGGCCTCAAAATCTACTACACAGTATGCGCCTAAAATCTGCATGAGATGCTTCCCTCCCATGTATCATGCAAGAACAGGCCTTTGCTCCTGCAGATCTGATGAATAAAGCATGGGTTAAATAGGCTGCTTCAACCTGTGAATAATGTTTTCTGTTCTTCTCATCCCTCTATAAGAATTATTTGTGAATAATTAGAAAACACCCACCAAAACCGTTTGCTTTTCAGTTGAGCTTTCAGGAGATTTTAAGCATATACTATTTCATAAACATTTGACTTAAAAGCAACAATTTATGATTGTGCAGATCTAGCATAATGGAGTCCTAGGGTTTCTAGGCACTATGGTGGTGGTTGTGGTGGTGGTAATAATCATAATAATAGTAGTAGTAGTAGTAGTAATAATATGATGATGATGATGATGATGATGGCTATGTCTACACTTAAAAGTTAGTTTAATCAACTTAGTTTGAATTAATTAATTCAAACTAATATTGGTTAATTCCAACTAAGTTAATTCAAACTAACATGGCCCCACTAGAAACCCAAATTAAACTTGCATGTCCATGGATAGGACTTGCTAGTTTGATTTAGGAAGGGGGCACCATGGGAAATATGGCAACCAAAAAGGGCCATACCCCCACCCAATACACAGAAAGAATAATGCACCCTGGGACGAAGAAGGTCAAACCATGTTAATTCAAACTAATGGTCAGTTCAAATTAAGGTGGCTCCTTTGGGTTAATTCAAACTAATAAATTCAAATTAATTGTTATTTTGAAATTAAATGAGGTTTTATAACTTCAAAGTAAGCATTCATTGCATCAAACTAAGGAATTCCTTAGTTCAAAATAATGACAGCCAGTGTAGCCATGCATTAATTTAGTTCAAATTAATCCTCATTAATTTGAACTAAATTTTAAGTGTAGACATACCCAATAATAATAATAATAAATAAATAATGGAAACTAGGAATTCAAAAGTTGAGCTTTCACTACTTATGCAAGATGACTTTTACTCAACCAGCCACAACTTTATCTCTGCACCAATAGGCTTAGAGTAATGTAGTAGTAGACTAAAGATGAAAATAGCATATAGGACTTTTTAAAGTTAATTTTATAAAAATGTTCTAATGCAACCATATTTAAATGAAAGCTCAAGCTAATAAGGGAATAAATGGATGATTTATAATGGAACGGTAGAAATCTTAATGATTGGCTTCTCAAGACTTATGTTAATTTAACTCTTAAGGGAGTTGGTTGAAAGTGTGGTGTAAAAGGAGTGAATGCCCACATTTCTTGGCTACTTTATACTTCTGTGTGTGTGGGGAGTGGAAGGGGGCATGGAAGCACACATTGTGGATAGGAAATTGATGGATGAATGAATGAGACCTCCAAGTATTTTGCCTTTTTGTGTTAGTGTTGTTAATTCATGCATTTGTATTGTGGTTGCTATTTGAGTGAGAATCTATGCGTTGTCTGGGAAGAATTATTGTATTTCTTTATTTCCTTGCTTTCTAACTTTTCTTTCTTAATTAAGGCATTCATGAAAGCTAATGAATGTACACTTCAATCACAGATAAATATTTTAATACCATTTTGTCAGAATTGTTAGTGACACTGTTAGATGTGCTGTTGTTGCTCTCTGGGAAGTGTTTTTGTACTATACACCTATTCATTGAGCTGGTATCTTTTTAAAGGGCATTTGCTGGAGTCAAATTCTGATCTATTGAAATTAATGGTAATTTTGCCACTGACTTCAGTGGGGCCAGATTTTCACTTTTGGATCTTCACTTGTCACATTGTTAAGCAGAAAGTAGACAGGAGGGAGGGTAAAGTTTGTTGTGCTCTATTACAAAATTGTGTGGAAGCTACTTGTAGTCAGAACCTTGTTTAAGGTCTGTTAAGAGCTGAAATAAATCTTAAAAACCTGGCATGGCTTGTCCCTTTTGCTCTAGAGTACAGACTGAAAGTGAGGTGAGAACAGGAAATACGGTTTTGAGTGCAATATTTCACATCAAATTGAGACACTTATCTATATGGCCCGCCTATTTGTCCTTACTCTTGTTACTGAGCATGAGTAACTTGAAGGCTGTGTAGCAGTGCTCTCTTTAATGCAGATTTAGATTTGCTTAAATTCATGTTCTGCTCATCATGCTTCACCATCTGCTTATATGTACAACTGCGTGCCTACACTTTACAGAATCTAAAATTGTTTGACAGGCTCCACATAGCCTGAGAAGATAGGATTCTAATTTATGGCAGTCTTTGAGTTTATTCTTTAATTATTTAAACAAAGTGACAAAATGTGATGGTTTTCTACATACTTAGTTATGAGGTTGTACCATTCTCATTCTGAGTCCAGCCTTTTTTTGTTTTTGTTTTTTTTACTAGATAATACATATACCTGTGCTACTCACTTAGCAATGAATTAATCAAAGTGCCATGATTTTAAAAAAATGAAGCCTGTGTAATAAAAACCTGAAACAAACTTCCAGAGACTAAATATAAATATTAAGCTCTGATAAAAGTTTGAATTATCCCATCTCCAAAAGATTTTCCCATTTAATGTTTATGGTAAACAGAATTTTGTCACAGGAAATATGACTCTATTTGCTCATTCTCTTGTCAGTCCCACGAAATTCTCTGACTAAAGCAAATTTGAACTCCTGTGGAATCCTGCAAAGTTATATCAATATTGAAAATTGTCAGACCTATATCATAGAATCATAGAACCATTGGGTTGGAAGGGACCTCATGAGGTCATCTGGTCCAAACCCCTGCCAAAAAAAGCAGGACCACTCCCACTAAATTATCCCAGCTAGAGTTTTATCTAGCCAGGCCTTAAACATCTCCAAAGACGGAGATTCCACCAACTCCCTAGATAGCCCATTCCAATGATTTACCACCCTCCTAATAAGAAAGTTTTTCCTATTATCCAGCCTCGACCTCCCCAGCTGCAACTTGAAACCATTGTTCCTTGTTCTATCCTCTGTTACTACTGAGAACAGCTGATCTCCATCCTCCTTGGAGCATCCCTTCAGGCATTTGAATGTTGCTATCAAATCCCCCGTCTGTCGTCTCTTTTGCAGGCTAAATAAGCCTAGTTCCTTCAGTCTTTCTTTGTAGGACTTGTGCTCCAGCCCCTTGATCATTTTTATTGCCCTCTGCTGGACTCTTTCTAATTTGTCCACATCCTTTTAGTAGTGGGAAGCCCAAAACTGGACACAGTATTCCAGATGTGAAAGAGATGTAATTATCATCTTTAGTGTTTAAGTCAACCAGTTTGATTTCCATCTACTAGTAAACATTAAAAGTTTTACAGTCAAAAGTAGGGGTTCTTTAAACTTTTCATTCTGCAGACCACATCAGAAGAGAGAAATCTTATTGGGACATCTCTGCACCCAACACTTCCTTTCCATTGCTTGGTTTTCAAGATATTTAATTCTATGGACCACCTAGAAGATTCCCCAGCTCTTTTGTAGTCCATAAAGCTCAGCTGTAGAATCACCGATCTAATGGACAAATCCTGTAGTCTTCATGAAAGTAGTACTCTTGTTGAAATCAATTGATATTTGCTCATTCAAGGAAAGAAGTGCCTTGCCCTATTTAAAAATAATATTTCACTATTATATAATACTTTTTAGTGGTAGCCATCAAAGTGCATTTCAGGAAAAGCTGAAGTTCATTATCTCTCTTTAGAGATGGGAAAATGAAATATGGAATGGTGAAGTGATTTGCTCAGGGTCACATGGGAGGTAAACGACCGAACCACTTTACTGTAATGAATTGCTCCATCTCACAAGAGATGTGGAATCTTTTCCAGCTAAACAGTTAGCAGTAGAATAATCAATCTCTAGTTTAAACATTTAAGTACATTTTCATATGGAATGATTGGTGTGCTTTCAACCAACATTTATGTATTATACATGTCAGGTATCAGGGTTATAGGAAAGACTGAATACCCTCCTATGTAGCAAAAAAACATGCACTTTCATCACTAATAGATAATCTAGACTAGAATTTTAAACAAATATCATGATGATTTGATAAGAACATCTGATTTATTGAGCTGAAACATTTTTTTTTCATTTTAGTGCTTATCATTAGGTATTTATTGGGTGTCTTATTTCATACTATTGTATTATGTTACTGCTGCTTGAAACAAATGAGATTTTCACGTCTGAGCTATGTCAGTAACAGGTTCTAAATGTAGTTAAATTCCAAAGATTAACATACAAGATACATGAGCAAGTTCTTGCAGACCTATACAGTACTTGCACTGTAATAGGTCATACTTCAGCTACTTTTTAAAAATTTTTTTGATAAATAACTTGGCTCTAAAAGCTCTGTCCAAGGTTCTGAAATCTCTTATGATGCATGAGCATGTCTGGCTGATAAATTCTGATGCCAGCCTGTGTGTGATAGTGATTCATCAGGTTTGTAAAATGTGCGTTCAGTGAAACATACTGAATTAATAAAGATCCAAATTTAGGATATTTTAAAATTAGTGCTGGCATGTTCTTTTTTCTAGTTTTAAAATCTTTTGAAAATAACTTACACAGTGTCAGAAAGAACTAGGATTGAATCAGAAAATGTCAACTTTAACTTGAAAGCAAGTTATTCATTAGTAATAGATACCAGAAATGCTTATGAACCAATGATATTTTGACAGTATGCAGCAGGTCATGAATATTTGGAAAAGTTAAATATCTTACTGTAAACACAAAATAATTAACATGAGAGCACTGGAGAATTTGTAAGTGAGGCTTCTGGCCTACACAAGTGCTGCCAAATAGTTTAGAGTCTTGTTTATTTCAAATGAGTTCAGAAAGATAAAATCTATTTTATTACAACACTTTAAAAATATTAAAGCTTAGCAAACCCCCAAATGTTTTATGTTGTTTTTGTTGTGGTTAGGGAGGTCTAGGCTGAATATTAGAAAAAAACTTTTTTACTAGGAGAGTGGTGAAGTCTTGGAATGAGCTGCCGAGGGAGGTGGTGGAGTCTCCATCTTTGGAGGTGTTTAAGGCCCGGCTGGACAGAACCCTGACTGGGATGGTTTAAGCGGGAGTGGTCCTGCCTCTGGCGGGGGGTTGGACTAGATGACCTATGAGGTCCCTTCCAACCCTATGATTCTATGATACACAATAATTTAATCATTTTTAATTCCATAAATATACTCTTGCCATTCCCTAAAAGGAAACTCCATTTTTCTTCTGACTTGGTTCTCTGTATTTGTATGCACAATCACTAACTGGAGTGAAGTAGCAACTTTGCTGATGGTTTCATCATCTGTCTTCTACCAGTTGGAGGTCAACACTCCTTTAGCATCAAATAGCTCAATTTTTAGACTACTTTTCCTTCTGAATTCAGTTATAGTCAGATTTTCTCCCTCCATATAACAGAGTTAGGAATTAGACTTAGAATCAATATACTGGTCAGCAATGTCCATTTGCTGTTTCAAGGCCCAGCCCAACTCCTAATGAACACAGTGAGAATTTTGCCGTAAAGGTTAACAAGATGGTGAAGTTCTGTTAAAAATTGTGAGTTTTGTATGTACCATTCAACCTGAACTTTGTACCATACCGATGATTAAAATAGGTCTTTTTATTGCAACCAAAGTATTGAATTTACATTATTTATGTCTAATAATTAAATACAATGCTCAGGCACCAAGTAAAAAAAGAAATCTAACTTGGCAGTATCTCCCTGTATGTTTCTCTTTGGGGCTGAAGAGGTGTGGTTTGTGTTTTAATGACCAGCAAGTAAAACATGTCGTTATTACTTCTTAACCATATGGACAACCACTTTATAAAAGTATTTATTGTGGTGTTTATTGCAGTTATACAGCCTAAAAAACAGCAAATATTTCCTATGAGGTCAAACTTGTACATCAACTGGAAAATATATTGAGAGATTTATCAGACATTAAAATGAATTTGTTTATTTTCAAAGAGGAGCCCCATCAGGATTTTGTTTTTTTAAGAAACAAACAAGCCAAAAGCTATTTTGATTTTAATCAAAAATGTATTTTTCTTCATAAAAAAAGTTTCACATACTCACTGTGTCTACTCTACAGAATGTGTCCATTTCATTACACCACGTGTCAATTCTAGTTTATCTGGTCACTGCAAAAACACGCTGCTAGTGTGTGTAATACAGCACAGGAGGAGGTATTGCTCAGTTCTACTACTCTTACTTAATTAAAAAAAATACAGAAAATGTTCTTGGCTACTTGCACTGTATTCCAGACTCAAAAGTCACATTAAAGTTCTAAAAAAATGGAGTAATTGTATTTGGTTGGCATAATACCCTTAGAAGCCAGTTAGTTAAGAATCTTTTCTGCTGAATGAGTACATAATTCCCATTTGTTAACAGCAGCAGCAATGTCCAGACTTCTGATTTCCAAAAAGTAATGCTTTTGTTTGTCATTTTTTAGCACAACTGCAGTCTTGTGCTTTTTGTTTCAGAAATTGTTTTATAATGTTGTTTGTGTTTCATGACATATTAGTTGGTAGTCCAATCACAGATGCTTTTACTTCCAGAGCTGTGCTTTTTTCTTTGCCGCTGTCCCAGAGACGGATTAGAGGAGGATAAAGCTCATTGAGTGAAAAGGATTGTTTCTTCAGGTAATTCCTTAAATAGCTGTGTCCTGCATTACAGTTAATTTCTTCTGAGATGCAGCTGTAGAGATATACCATACAGATGACTCCCAAGAGAACTCCAAGGCCAGCAAGGAATCCTATTATGTTGATCTTCTCATAATCCTTCACTGAACGGTCTAATCCTTTTGTGGTGACATTGACACATTGTCTTTTGTTCCTCTGGTAGATGGTGGGGATGTCTATACAAATTTTGTATTCAGTTGATGGATTTAGATGTGTAAGATTATATACTCTTATATCAGATGGAATTCGAACACTCAGTGCAACCTGAGAGTTCTCGGTCTTCAGAAAAGCAGTCCATCTAATGCTGGACTTCAGAACTTTAGAACTTGCTTTCCAGGACACAAGAATAGAATTAGATTGTACATCTTTTATTTTAATATCCAAGGGTCCACTGCTGTCATGGGGGAAAGAACCATCCACTTTAATCATAACTGATTTTAAATCTGCTCCAACTAGGTTAGTTGCTATGCAAGTATAAAGTCCACTTTCTTTTTGTGTTATATCATTTATGTCTAATGTTCCTTCAGAATGGACATAGTATTTATCAGTAACCATATTAGGGAAAAGTTTGTGACCTGATGGTGTTATCCAGTATATTTCAGGTTCTGGTTCTGCTGTTGCCCTGCAGTGTAAGGAAACATAGCTTCCAGTTTCTAAATCCAGAGTAGAGGGAAAACTTTCAGGTGCTATTAATGGGAGGCAGATTTCCATCATTTCTCTAAAGTGTACCTGCCTCACATTCTGGCCTTGAAATTCTGGAGGATCCACACAAAATAATGAATCTGGCTCCATGAATCGAATGTTGGTTTTATTCATGTTAATCCAGCGAATGACACAGTCACATCTGATTGGATTACTGTGTATGCTAATTTCTTTGAGGTTAGGCAAAGCATCTATTGTATTACGGTAAAGGGCACTAAGTGCATTACTATTGAGCATGAGTGATTCTAGCTTGGGAAGTTTGTAGAATGCATTTGGATGTATGTAAGATAATCTAGGATTATTGGTAGCTTCTATTTTTCTTAAATCTGGCAAATTGTCCACAGCAAGGCTATCTATAGAAATTAGGTCAGGCATGTTATTAATTCCCAACTCTTTTAGGTGCAGCATATTGCTAAAATCTCCTCTTCGTATTCTATTAATGGGATTCTTATTTAGGTCTAAAAATTTAAGATTTGTGACCTTTTGAAGAGCAATATGGGGCACTTTAACAAATCTGTTGTCATAAAATGAGATGCTTTCTAAATTTTCAAGCCCAACCAAAGCATTATCAGGTATTTCAGTGAGATTTATGCTTGATAAAACTAGGCTGCGCAGATTGAGAAGAGGCTTAAAATTCATATCTTCAATTCTGATGATTGGATTTTCACCAATCATGAGAATCTCAAGTTTAGGAATAGCTTCAAACCACTTGCTGTTGATCATCTGCAGGCTATTTGAATTGAGGTGAAGTCTGAGAAGATTATCAAGGCCTATAAAAGCTCCTGATGCAATTGTGGAAAGCAAGTTGTGATTAATGTAGAGTTCTTGCAAATTGTTCAGTCCAGATAGACATTCTTCAGGCAACTCAGTAAGTTTGTTTTCCTCAAGGTACATTGAAAGAAGCTGTGGCATCTTTCTAAGGTTAATATTGGCCACTGACGATAAGTTGTTTTGAGATAAATCAAGACCAGTGAGGTTCACTGGGAAGTCTATTGAGTATTCAATTTTTGCAATGTTGTTAGTCTGTAGAAGTAAAACCTGTGTGTCAGCAGGTAGTCTGCTTGGCAAATTAAAAAGCCCTAAATTATTACAGTCCACTGTTGGAGCCTCCATATATATGGATCGCGGGGTAAACCATGGTCTGATCTCACATGTACATGACTGAGGACAGTCTATTTTTTTATCTAAAGCTTGTACTAATGCAATAATAGCTAGACCAAATAGAAAATGAATTTTGAGTGGCATGTCCTTCATCTTAGCTCAAGTCTTCAGAAAAGTAATTGGCCCTTAAGCATACCAGAATTGCTGTTTTTAATTTCAGTAAGAGCTGGTCATTTGATAAAGGAAATGCTTGCATTCATCAAATGATGAATGCTAAAGAGGCACAAAGACTTTCTTCCTGAAAGTAAGCAGCAACCTTATAACCACTTTGTCCAACGATAACAGACATGCTGTGGAAGTGAAGGCCACTGTCTCCTTTTTCGCATGAAACTGATAAATTCTGTGAAGATGAAGCATGTAGAGACGGTAATAGACGATTAACCAACTCATTTATTTAATAGTGTTAGCTTCAGATCCCATGATTTATTAGTGTTTGGAGAAATGACAGGATGACCTAAAATATAAGAAGGAGAAATAATTAGTATAAAATACTATAAAGCTATGAAGTACTTTAGCCACTTCTCACTAATATTAAGTATTTCAAGTAAGAAAATAAAATGGCTGTGGTGTCTAGAGTGTTTCAGAGGTGTGTGTGCGTGTATATATATATGTATATATAGCATAAATGAAGTTAATATAGTAATACCTTTAGACTTGTGGCATTTAAAGACAATTTTGTTTTTTAGTCTTCATGTGCCACAGAACTCATTTGTTTTGCTGACCTAGACTAACACGGCTAGCCCTTGGGAACTTGGTCTTTAGACTTGTAGCTTTTCATGCATCGACTAGAGTAAAAGCAAGCTGAAGATCCCAAAAAGGGAAAAAACAAAATATATCACTCAGATTTTTCTCCATATTTCAGCCTACTTTAGAACATTTTTTCTTTCCTAGTGTTAGCCCTAAAAGCAGACTCTGCTCTATTGACTTTGAATACTTAACCACTGAGCTAAACCTTGCAGAGTTGGAATGTTTACTCACCAAACATGGAATTTATAAATACAAAGAACCTAATTTATATGTAATTAAGGAAAAAAGGAACAGTTGCCTTAATAAACATGCAAAATGATGGTATCCTGAGACATGCCCATGAGATATTTATACAGTAACATACAAAATTGATAATCCTCAGGTTTCAGTTTTTCATAATTTTTTTATAGCATCTATTCAAGGAACAACTTTGAATTTTTAAAGATATAATTGAGAGGGGAAGTATACTTTAATACATTTGTTTGTCATGTTGGACGTTCACTCTAATTACAGCTGTCTCATTTTTACTTGAAAAAATTATACATTGCATTATGCAATAACAAAGAGAAATTGCCTTGATTGCAGTCAAACAAACCACACTTATCTGATGATGCTTTCGACTCCAGTTGTCGCAGCGCTAGACTCCACTCACCACACATTTCAGTGGCAGTTGACAGGAGATATGCAAGGTACATAAAATACCTTGAGTATCTCCCTGTCACCTTACTAACTCCCACTCACCTCCCTGTACAAGCTGTGCTAAGGTGACTGGAAATGCTGTCCAGTCGACTTAGCACTACTCCAGTTATGGGGCTGGATTTACAGCATCAAGTTGTAGCTCGATTGAATGTGTGTCAACAAACCACTCAATTGAACCTGGAAGACCGCACTGACAGCAGCAAATTTGCCACTGTCAATATAGACATACCCTATGAGCATCACTAATAAGGTACTGAGTGTCCCCAATCTCCACAGACTTCACTGGGTATCGAGGATCCTCATCACCTTCTGAGAAGTGTTTAGTATCTTCCTGGACAATACCCTTAAAATGTATCCTATCTGCAGTTTTATGATAGCTCTTTCTTAGATTAACTGCTTTGAGCACATTGAAAACTACATTGTAAGAAAACTTTGATGTCTTTATGCACAAAATGGTAGACACACTACTGTGTTTTATTTTAAAAGAGACAGACTATGTACCAAAGTCAGGGCTGGATCAACTCAGGGTCTGAAGGACTGGAGCCCCAGCCTAAAGGGTGGAGGGGCCCTGTGTGATCTGGCCTTGCCACCCCGCTCAACCCTGTACAGTGATAGTGGGGCTGGAGGGGTGCTTAGAAGACTAGCAGAACTGGGCCTGGGGGTGGGAGTGCCATGGACAGTGACCTCTGGTCCCGTGTGCCACCCCCCCCAGCCTGCCATGGTGGGGAGCTGGGGCCCCATCCTGGGAGGAGGCAGAATTGTGAGCAGTCCTTGGTTCCAAGGCCTCTTAATCTGGCCCTGACCAGAGCTGACCATACAGTATACAACTCTGGAATAAACCATAATTTATACATTTTTTTTCTCTGTATTTCTTTTACTACTAGTATTAAAATTCCCTGTTACAAAGTTTACAAGCTCTAAGATAAGGTCAGTGTTTCACTGATATTGATAAATGCATTTTGAGATGTCACTCCTCTGGATAAACAGAAACACAGCATACTTGGCAAATGGTTCCTGTCTTCAGAGGGGAAAAGTGTTTAAAGTTGGAACTACCATATTATTTGCCTCTTTCCCTTCATTTATTGGCACCCAGTCCTTATCTATAAAACTGAACTTATACTTTACAAATAAGTAGTACGTGTTCTGCTAGTGATAAATGCTACCTTTAAATTAAAATTGCTGAAATAAGCATGAGAGGCATATTGGGAGTTCTCCATCCTTTCCTTTCTCTGCTTTAGAAGGAATGCCTGTTGATCTTGTATTCAGTCCACCTTGTTTTAAAGTATTTGCCTTCTGTATATTATTTGGATCTTATCTATAGTATACTATATATGTAATTTAGTTGGTTAAATTAACAAATATATGTTGTTTGGTTTGTTTGGAGTAAAATGGTGGCCCTTAAAAGGGTGTAAGTTTTATTTAAGATACGTAGGTACAGTTATCTCAGTATCTCCAACATTCTCTTCAAATTTTTCATGCTTACTCCAGCCCATAATTGATTACTGTAAATACCAAAGTTAAATAATTTTGAATAATTATTTAATTATCTAAGATGTTTGGCAAGTTTTTGAGGTCTGCTCTCTGCATACACATAAAGCTTTATTTCATTACTTAACTTTGCAATATAAACATATTAATAAAATGAACAGAAAATGTGTGAACTAAACATACAGAAAACATTCTGCTGTTTTGGAGTTTTATAATACATTCTAATGGCAGTGGTCCAGTTCATCCTGAAATTCAAAGAAACTCTGGTACAAAATAAGTTAATCAAAATATATCTATATTCTTGAAATGAGATAAACTTTAGATTACAAAGAAATAAACATATGCCTGGTGAATTAATTCAGATAACTGTGGGCTTATCTAGATGGACAGTTAGCGTGTGAAAAGCTGGGCAGGACATTGATAGCACACAAGCATGGTGGACACTAAGGCACCGTGGACACTGTGGCTGTGCACTAACTGCCTAGGCAAATCCTCACATTACTAATTAATAGTCTGGAAGCATAATACAATAAAATCTCATTGCATGGGCAAGTTAGTGATAGAAATGTAAAGGAGATATAAAGATCTACAGAATCATAATTTCAATGGTGTCACCCTCTGTGGCTTGTCAAGGGATCTCACAATGCCTCCCCTCTCCAGCTCTAGCTCTTCCACTTGGTGGAAATTTTGATAATATAATGTTGTTGGAAATGTGTTCAACTGGGTATTGTTCAAAAGGTCTTTCTCTTATGAGCACCATTGTACCAACCAGGAAATTCCTGGAACGAGTATGTAGATTTATATTGGATAAAATGCTTTGAAATCATCATTTTTTATTTTATTTAACACAGGGTTGCACTGGCTGCATTAAAAAAGACATCTCTTTCAAAATCCTGGGAAAGCTAGCCTTATAGCGCTGAAAATTTTTAGTTATTTAAGTCATCATCAGGGTCATCTCCATGTAGGACATTACTGCTAGACATGTCATAATGCTCTTTTTTGTCCTTGCCATACTGTGACATCTTTATATAAGGCAGGCTGCTGGTCAAACATATGTGGACTGATGAGCATCTGTTCTTTGCATAAGAGCATTTTAATAGCTGAAGGATTGTATAAGGAGTTACATTACTGCTCTGATTAATCCATTCTTCAAGACTAATCCATACACTACTGGGGAGGGCTAGTTTTGGATGTGCTCAGTTCATCATCATCTTGCTCGATGATTTGCCCTCTTGATAGCAGATGTAAATGCATGCCTTGTCAGTGGCGGGTTTTTTTATTCAGATGTTTCTCGGAAAATATCACCAAAGTAGAAGTACCATAAAGTTTGTCTTCAAATGGTAAATGTGGCATACAAATACTTCCAATTGATTTATGACTTCATCATTGACTCTGAGCCATTCCAAGCTCTTTCAGAGCACGGAGAGAGTCGCATGAGGCTAAACCAAATGCCTTTCAGCACGGAAATTTCTAACCAATCTTCCACTAGTGTCACATTCAGAAAGGGCCTGGAAACCTGGCAGCATGGCAGCTTTTAATGGTCCAATGATAGGAAGATCTCAGAAAGACATAAAATGATTCAGTTCCGCAGCAGCAAGCCTCAAAACTGAAATACTGAGGAAGTCTTGGGTAGCATCTCATGGAGGGCCCTGGAAAATCTGTACATTGAGCAAAGATCTGGAGTTTAGCAGCACTTTTCTCTGTGGCACTGATGACATGCAAGATAGTTTTAGCATCAGGTTCTCATGGGAATGATGAAGAAACTAGTGTGAGGTAGCAGCTTCATTATGCCAGATGACAATGAATTTTTTCAAGCAGTTTTTGGCATGCTGTAGCATTTTTCCTTCAAAGTATGCAGTTAACTAGTGCTTCTTGGGAATATGAAGCAGTAGCCTTTTCATTGTCACGCTGGAGATGATCATGGAGTCAATTATTTTGTACTGGACAGGCGCAATACCATAGAGGCTCATCTTTCTAGTAATATTTTGATTGATTTCTCTGCGTACATGTTAAACACAAAGGGAATTAGTCATTGGTCCAATATATTCTCTGCAGCCTCATAATAAAGTATTCAGCCAAATCTCAGGAGGTATTAACAATTTCTAGTTTGATGAGAGATTGTGTCAACTGTGCCATTGATTATTACTACACAGAAAGACCTCTGCTGGCACAAATTACCCTCATGATGCCAGGAGGTGCTGAATTAAGAATACCATACAAGGTGTGCTTTAGTTTGCTTTCAGTCAGTCATATGTGTTATTCCATTGCATCAGAATATTAGTTTTGATACCATGGAGAACTTGTATTTTTCCAAAGTCTCTCATCAATCAATATCATGTTAAGAACTGAGCATGACCAGGAGATGAGAAAAAAATGATCTGTCTGTGAGTAGCCCTGTTATTGTCTCTGCTACCTTCGCTCTGTCGTTCTTCTTTTCATTCAAGAATAACTTTGGTCTTGCCTTCTTGACTGGAGTCCATAAACTGATGGATAATTATCTAAATTTGTAAGTTTCATGCAAGTCTTAACCCAGAGTATCCATTTATCTGATATCTTTATTTAGTTCATCACTGGAGACTGCTTTCATCATGATGTTCATGAGTTCCAGTCTGTTACACATGAATGGGTTGTCAGTGCAAGTAACCTTTATCCTCTAGATTTAAAATTGTCCTCTTTTGGCATTCAACAGCACCAAATGAGCCTAGATGTTGTTTGATTATTGTTGGGGAAGTCATCTTATCTGTGCTTAATATTCTGTTTGAATTCGTGATCTTTAGGGTTGATCAAGAAAAAATGGGAAAGAACAGTTGGATGCTGTGCTGTGCCCTCCAACCCTCCGCCCCACAGACTTTCATTGCTCTATTTTTGTGTTCTAGGGCTTCCTATGAACCAACAACACAAAAAGGAACCAGCAACCTTTCCACAACCTGTTTTCCTTTTCAAAAGGAAAGGGCAGACTTTTCTATACTTCTTATTTCAGTGATTTACAAGACAATCATCACAGTATAGCTGGTTAAATTTAAAATTAAACATTATTTTTAAATTTCAAAAGGGATAACCATGTTAGTCTACTCCAGTAAAAAAACAACAAGCAGTTGTGTGGCACTTTAAGACTAACAGATTTATTTTTTGCAAAAAAAAAATCTGTTAGTCTTAAAGTGCCACACAACTGCTTGTTATTATTTTTGAAGCCAAAGACATCTTTCTTTTGGCACTTGTCATGGCATCTTCAACCTTTTCCTGATGCTTGATGTGCTCCTTCTCCAACTTTGCCAAATTCAATTTATGGGTGCACATCATATAGCATTCAGCCATTACATTGCTTGATAAATCACCCTTGATAAATGCATCCCTTATCAATGGCAATTTTTTCCATTTATCTGTTTCTTGGAAAACATCTTACCAATGTATAGTAAGGTGTTACCAAGCAATATGTTTAACCAGCTAGTCTGCTGCAATATTTTCCAAAGATCTAACTACTAGTCAGTACTCCTTGTCTCCGCACTGATACCTAAAAATGACCAACACCAAAGGAGAAATAAGGACTTTGTAATACAGTGCTTTGGGATTTGTAGTTTATTATGTTTTGTAATATAATGTAGCTTTGTTTGTACTATTTGCAGATGGAGCCCAGTACTTTCTCCTGAATGCTGACATCTTAACCAGTACCTTATTACAACGTTTGTCATAATAGACTAAGTTGATAATTACTGTCAGTTATGGCAAACCAAACTGAAACACTACTTCCATTGATAGTCACCTGTGTCCTTAAAAAATTAATAAGCTATCATAGTCTATACATTAGCAGATAACACAGTGCAGTCTGTTAAGGGTGATAGTTTAACTTTGTGAGGCCTGCACATTTGACAAGCTTGTGATAAAGTATTGTTTTAAAATGTTGATTTTTCAGCATTTTTTCAAATATGTATTTACATAATTGTTCAAGGTTTATCATATTTCATATTATTGTGCCTGTGGAAGGAAAGAGCTTTTGAATAATGTCCAACTCAAGTAATTTCAATCAACATTATATTATCAAAACTTCCATCAACCAGAGAAGTTGGAAGCCAGGGGGGGAGGAGTGAGTTCTCCTTTGTCATGCTGCAAAGGGTTCCATAGGGGAAATTATGATTCTTTAGATTTTTGCAAATCACATACCTACCTTACTTTTCTCTCATTAAGTTGCTGAGGGAATTACACATATTCCCAGATTGTTAGGTCCCAGTCCTGCAAGCTGATCCATGCATACACTCTCCTGTTTCTGTATGCTGTCTCATTCTCTGTAGGGATTAGCTTGTAGTGCCAAATCCTTAGAACCAAACTATGTTTCAAAATGCACAGATGTAACTCCCTATGTTGAGAACAGGGTTAAAAAGATGGGCCTAAAGTCCCTTTTGGGGTGAATCTCCCATTGATTGTTGGTGTTCTACTTAGAGTATCTTATTACAATAATTTCTGTAAAATTCAAACCTTTACGTAAGGATGAAAAATGTAAATGTAAACTAGTTGTATTTGAACAGTTATTGGAAATTTCATCTAAGGCCAGATTCACAAATGGATTTAGGGAAGTCCCAGATTTAGGTGCCACTTTGTCAAATTTCTGCTCAGCTGATTTTGAACGGTGTTGGTTAAACTCACTTAGTAACCAGTTTTGCTGTAAGAAATCTTTACATGCCTATAATCTGGTCTCTGGAGTGCGCACTGCTGCCCCACTCCAGGCAGTCAGATGCATAGCTTCTGCCTGAGCCCCAGAGTGATCCACACACCTGACCACCTTTGTGAGTTTAGAACTATGTGACTTCAGAATTGAGCCCAATCAGTGCTGCTGATAATCCTTGTGTCAAGTCAAGTCCATTCATTTTCTCCATTAGTATAGAAAAAATTACATTCCTACATTTGTTGTGAATGATAAAATTAAAAAACAAAATACAAGCTAAGGGGACGAGCTTTTGTGCAGCTAATTCTTTAACTTCTTGTTTGAAAGCAATTATTGTGTTTGGGCATTTGTCTGTTTTACGTGTTGTAACAAACAGCTCTGTCACTGGTATGCTAATGGTAGGAAATCTAACTGACATTGTTCCATTAGAGTCTGACACACACTGATTGATTGATTTCTAAAAACGTATGAGGGGGATGATTCAAGGACTGGTTTCTTTGTGATTCAGTGAAGAGTACAAAATCAAGTACCACTTTCCTTATGCCTGTATGAGCAAGTTTTAAAATGTTTGGCTCATTTAGTAACACAGTAGCTTTAATAATATACACTCATCCCTTTACTCAGGTCAAGCAAGCACTCACTGAAACAATCTTTTACTGATAGCATATTTGGACATTTACATTAGAGAGTTAATTGTTCTTTACTTGGATTAAGAAGGTAAAAGAGAACCAGCTGGATGAACGAACTTAAGTGAGTATAGCACCGAGCTTTCACTGAGATTTAATAAGATGAGCATTTAACTCAGAGATCTTTGAAACACCTAGGCAAAGTGTGTAGATGCTCAGCTTCCAGTTCTCAGTGGGATTTTGGGGTCTAACTTGCTTACGCTTTTATGAAAAACCCAGCCATATCTGGAAGAAGAACCAAAAGCCTCTTTTTGGTTATTATACATATGAATACTTTTTATTTAGAATAGGTAAAATATTTCACTTGAGGATCGTAACACTCTTTGCAGACCTCAGTTTAGATTCACTTAGGGTAAGTACATGTTGTCATTCCTTTGGTACAGTAGAGGACATTAAAGAACAGAAAGATTGTTCCATAACCAAAGTCCTACAGAACATCTGTGGCAGAATCAAGGAAAGTACCTAAAAAGTTGATTTAGCCCTGAGTTTTAACCGCAAAATTCATCCTTAGCAGATAAGATGTTTCATTTCCAAAGGCATTTGGTTGTGGTTTTAAATAATGTTGCAATCCAGACAGCTTTGAAAATGTTTCTAGGCACTTTCTGTACCTAAAATTGAGTTATAATTTATTACTAATATTATGCTAAATATTAATATAAGTATTATGTGTGTGCAGGGCGCTTTACTTACTGCACGTAGGGGAAATCTTTGTTCAAGTATTTAACTTTATGCATGTGAACGGCACCATTAACTCCCTGCTTTGCATAATCAGATCATAGTGTAAAAAGGATGTGGACCCTGCTCCAAAGAGCATACTGACTGACACCTGGTTCTAGCAGAGATGTACATTCATGCTTTATTTTTAATATGTGAGTGTCTGGCTTCTTGGCTTGATTTTAGAGGGGTTATTTTCATGTGTGAAGTTAAGCTGGTGTATATATTTTTGCAGGATTGAACATTGATTAATCATGGAAAGAGATGTAACGTGATTACATGGGTAGGGGAGCGAAGTAGGCAATCTACAAAACAAGGCTACAGAGGTGTTTGGGGGTATAGTGTATGTCAAATTTTGCTGTTTTTTTAATATAATTATATTTGTTTGTATGGCTTCATGGTAGCGTACTGAATAAGAGCAGGAAACTCCTGGATTCCTGATGTAGATATTTTGGTGCTGTACCATAAAACCAAAGCACAGAATCAAGTTGGGCAGCATTCATGCATTATATATAAAATAATATGTAGAAGGTAAAATGTTTCTTACTCTGACAGGCTATTGTGAACTTGCCTTATGTCAACTGGTTGTATTGATCTTTTTTTTGAGAGGCGAGGGGTGTGATTTTGTGAACAGAGGCATACAGGGCACTTCAAAGTCAGAAGTCAATGGCAATTTGCTGTTTAAAAGACTAACGTGCACAGAAAATTAGTATTTTGCATTCTGTGTTAGAGTGTGCAATTTCATTTTTACTTTAAAAAAATGAAGCGTTACAGAATTAAATATTTATATTGGAAAGTAAACACTTGATTCTGTAAGGGTTCATTTTTTAATGATTAAAAAAATCTGCAGCCTCTCTAATGCTGAATACAAAATACTGTCTGTGAGAGAGAGACACAGAGATTATTTATGCTTCATGTACCTATTCAAGGGTTATATTGTATACTCAATATTGGGTGAATTTTTGAAAATAGATAGCCAGGTTTACTGGAAGATTTTTTGTAGAAGCTAATATGCCTCTGGCAAAGAGGTTATCTAGCACTACTACCTGTCAGCTAAAACTCATATGCTGGAGAATTATCAGGCTTGTCTTTTTTTTTTTTTTTGCTGTGGTTGAGTTAGACATTTCTTGCTTAATACGTATTTATCAGACATATGAGTGATTTTATTCTAAAGTAAGATCTTTTTCTAAGGTAAGATCTTCCTGAACACCTTAACTGATACTCCTTGTCTCCATTAACCTTTGCCAAATAATGAACAGAGGGGACTTCCCCACCTTATTCAATTCCAGTAAAAATTCCAAACCTAAAATTATCATTGCTCCCAACTTCTCAAAGCTGAAATGAGCAGCCCAAGCCTCTTTTTTAGGGAAATTATCCACAAGCCTTTGCTTAATTTTATACAGATAGTAATCATACAAAAATTCCTATTTCAATAAAAGTTTTTCCTGAGTAAGAATTAAATAAAATCTGAGTGAAACCTTTTGCATATGGCCTTAATAGAAAAAGATAAATTCTAAATTTCCAATTTGAAAATGTAATAAAAAACACAAAGAGAAACAGAAGCGGTCGGAGAATTTGTCTTATTTGTTGAACACTTTGTATGTCATTTGCTTAATTTTTTAAAAACACACATTCAAGTATTGGTGCTTCATTAACATTTAATTTAAGAGAAGTTACATAGATCTATTAAATAGGAATTTTGTTTGGATAGCTTTTTTGTTTATGATCTAGTAAAGATAGCTCATGTCTTTTATGTTATAAAGACTGCTTAATGTAAGTGAATAGAGCAGTCAGTTACTATTCCATTAGTCTATGTCTACCCTTAAGAAGTTAGTTTGAAGTAACTTACTTCACATTAATTATTTTGAACTAATAATGATTAATTCAAATTAAGTTAATTCAAAATAACATGGCCCTAATAGAAACCCAAATCCAACTAGCATGTCCATGGACAGGACTCGCTAGTTCGACATAGGAAGAGGGCACCATGGGAAGTATGACAACATGGCACCCAAGAAGGGACATGCCCCCACCCAATACATGGATGGAGGAATGCACCCTAGGATGGGGACGGTCAGACCACGTTAATTTGAATTAATGATTAGTTTGAATTATCACAACTAATATATTTGAATTAGCCATTACTTTGAAGTTAAGGGAAGTTTTTATAACTTAGAAGTAAGCATTCATTACTTTGAACTAAGGAATTCCTTAGTTTGAAGTAATGAAAGCCAGTGTAGCCATGCATTAATTTAATTTGAATTAATCCTCATTAATTCAAACTCAATTGTAAGTGTAGACACACCCTTAGTGCATATGCAACACTTGCTAATCTAATTTGATACAGACATAAGAATCTAAAACAAAGTCCTCCATGATGTTTGCTTCTATTTCCTTAAATCTCTAAGTATTGTTTATACTTTCAATACAGTCTTTATTTACTTAAAATTCTAACTTGAACCTGATCTAAATCTTTATGAGCAGGTTGATTATCCGCTTTGGAAGTCCTTTGCTACTATGAATTCTAAGGCTTGAAATCCACCCAGGCTTCTCTGTTATAGTGATGTCTGTAGAAACAAGTAAATTCTACACCCTTTTAAAGTATGTGACCCTTTCAGACTAATTATCTGTCCAGTAAACAGTGACCGTTATGCCTTAATTAGGTTTGTTTCACTTTCTGTTGTTGATTCACAAGGGGGCGTTGCCATTATTTGAGCTGGAAGAGACGTGCAGAGAATGGATAAAGTGAGAATCACTTCTCATCAGTGAAGCAAAAGACAGCTACGAACCAAGTCAGAATGGGCAGAAAGGAAAAGAAACGTGTCAGGCTTTGGCAATCTTTCTTTTCCACTTCAGCAGTTAGGGAGACAGTGATAAAAAGTAAAAATGCAGCAGTTACACAGTAGTATGCCCTCTTGGCAATAAGGCAAAACATTTCAATTCACAAGGACCAATTTAAGGGTGGCAGGCATTTTCCAAACACAGCTGCTCATACAAAGCTACCTTTCAAATACATTCATTGAAAGAGGGATTTCTCAATTCCTGCCATTACAGCCATTTTCAGCTGTTTCACTGGACAACAATTCCAGACGTCACTAACCCTAAACAAGTGAAGGGATGATTTTGTACATTGCTTTATTATAATTACAGCACTAAGCAGACTTTCATTTTTTTTTTAATAAAAAGAAGGAAAGTTGTGCATGTGTGAGTGTGACAGATGGAATGTGACATGCATAATAGATGAGAATGTTTTTTTTTTCTTTTTGAACACAATAGGCACTTTCTTTGGATATATTTTGTTATTAATATAAGAAAAATCTGATAGAGATGTATCAGTAATAAGAAGTAATCTTTTAGTTACAACTAAAATCCCTATTTATCTGACATATTTGAAGAATTTTATATGGTGCAAAAGTGTGATTTTAAGATACAAAGTGGAATGGGAATTTTTATGATGAACTATCAGCAGTACCAAGGCAGTTTTAGGGTAAATCAGCAAGGGACATTTTATTCAAATGAATATTTTGTAAGAGGACTGGCCCTGGAACAAGGAATGGATTTCACTTGCTCATTGCTTTATGCTTCAACTGCTTACAGTTTAGTTGCTTTGGCTCAGTAAAGAAGGTTAAGTGCATTTCAATCCAACTACATTTTCTTGCTTTCTTTTCTTCTCCAGGATGGCACATGAGAGTAGTTTGTATGGAATCCTGCTCCTTCTTACAGATGTAATCCTGACAGGAGAAATGGGGCTGTTACGTGTTCTCACTTGAAAAACGTGGGTCAAAATTCTTAGAAATGACCGTTAATTGTGGGTATCTCTAAGTTGAGGTGTCCAACTTCAAATACCTTAGAGGAGCCTGCTTTTCAGAGGCTGGGTTCTCAACACTTTCTGAAAATGAAGCTTCTTTCAGATGTCTTTAGATGAATACCCCAGAGTGGTGGCACCCAAAATCATTCATGGTGTTTAACAATTTTAGCTGTAGTTATCATCTTTTGTGTTTTTTTTAAAACTTGGCAAATTCAGGCCCTGTATTCAAATGACTCATTGCAAAACTAATGTGTGCAGTGTTTCACATTTACTTAAGTTGTAAGGTGCAAAAAGACAGCATACCCTTTGTAGTAAGCTGATTGATATGCACAGGAAGCAATTTATAGTAGGCAAACCGTTGCCATAGCATGTATTTTTGTTCTTACTTTGTGGCCCTCTTGCTCCATCCTCTTTCTTTCTCTTTCCTTCCTGGGATTAGAGTTTGCCTAAAGGAAAACCAAAGGCTTAAAACGTTTTGTGTGCAAATAAGACAGAATGAGCTATCTCATTTTAGGCTACTTCTGGAAAACAGAGGAATTCTTGTGTCATAAGTGCTCTGTACCTATGGACATCTCATGTACTTTGAGATTCTCTTAATCTAAAAATAAACAGATGTACAGGAATTTACAATTTTAAAGAGACGTATGGTTTCTCTTCTGTTAGTTGGATACAGTTCATGAATGTGTTTATGTTCACTGTATGCTGGAGTAAATCAATTGATATCAGTTGAGTGGCACAGAACTAGAATAAAGCAGTGGTATATCAGTACCCTATAGCAGAAATTATCTCCATTCACTTAAGGTTTTTGTAGTGTTTTAAAAAGCACTATAGTAAATCAAATGTATAGCAGTGGAAAATAAAAGAACTCAAAACAGTAGAAAAAATATGATATTAATATCCTCTATTAGAAATTCACTAGAGTGACATACAGTGTATATGAATGGTCACATATCCTAAAGAATTAGATTGCACATGTTCTGTTGGAAGAACATTCCCAAAGACTTGGATAAGCAGTTGATAAAGGGCCTCTCTTATGGATTTGAGAAACTTTAATATATCACATTCTCTACCTCACCTATTTTGAAGCTGGTTGCCAGTGGCTGCTAAAACCTGGACTGGGTAAATGACAATAAGCTATATGGGTGTTTGCCTGAAGGAAGCTGATAGGGTATGATGAAGTGCCAGCCACACTATTTGATTTTACTATAGCAAACTATTACAGTAGTAAACTACTATGTGAGTACAGTAGTAAACTACTATTTCAGATTTCCTCTGTGTAGATGTCTGTTTTATATGCTTTACAGATTTAATTAGATACTTTCTGCCAATTGGAATGGTGTAGCAAAATAAGGGTTGGAGGAAAGGAATTCCTTAAAGAATATTTGCTCAGGGAAATTTTAGTTCAATCACTATAAAACCACCTCATTTACTGAATTTTGACCAGTTACATTGCTTTAGTCTAAAGTACAAAAAACAGTTTTCCGGTGAGGCAATTAAATGAATGGAGATAAAAAGTAAAATGATATGAGCATGTTAAAAAAAAAGGCTTTATTAAATTAGTAATAAATTGTGGACAAGATATGCAATTTTGTCATTTTTGCTCATTCTGTACTCTGCTGCTCCCTTGCAGTTTTTTAAGTAATGATTAGACTCTTAAGTGAATCACAGCTATTTTGACTAATTATAAAACCAACTTTCAGATGAATTTGAAATGTGATTAGCTTATTTGATTCCTGTTTTAAATATCATATGGTGAATACATCATACTGTTACGTATAATTTTAGTTTCTCTTATAATAAAATGTTAATATTTATGTATATATGCATTTAGCTAAGTGTGAAAGTTAAGGATGTACAGTGTTGTATAAAAACTATATTTTCTCAAAAGTTTAAAGAGAAATAGCATGAGTGTTCAAAAAATATGTTGGAAGGAGAATTTTTCCAAATACTTTCTGTAAGTTTGTTATGTTAAATTGCTTTATGTTAAGATTGCTATGCTGTATGAACGTTTTGCCGTATAACTGATTTCTCTGGTAGTCAGTAAAGGGTACAGAACAATTATTCAGTACCACTGTGGATTCTGAGGATCTTTTCTTGGATCAATGTCTCTTGGTGGATGAGACAAGCTTTTAAGTTTACACAGAGCTCTTCTTTAGGTTTGGGACCATTGTGGTTACAACTACATTGCAAACAACTGTGAACTGAGAAAGTTATAGTTTATTTTAATTTTTTAGACACATCCATAGAGACTCAACCTTCTTTTGCCAGTCATCATGCCAGTATAGAAAAGCATTTATTGGCAGTTACCAAGGCAAGTAGTCGGCTGGGAAACAGTCAGGTTCTGGGTGTGGGTAATTGCACCCAGTTACCAGATGCTTCAAGCAGATGGCCAGCACTAAAGATAAGAGAACCACTTTTGGCATGATTTTACTAATGGCACCAAATTCATCCAAGGGAAATAAAGTGCTTTTGGCTGTTAAAATAGTCTAGTCAGTTTCAAACAGTTGCTGGCGAAAAGTATATTTGATGTTTTCCTCGTTATGGCTCCCAGAACACAAATGATAACGAAGCACCTAACATTGAGAATAGGATTCTGTCAGGTAGCTGCATTATAGATAGAGAAAGAGAGTTATTTAATTTTGTCATTTGATTGTGGTTGTCACATCATATTGCTCCTTCTAAATAACATCACATTCCCCTCTAAATATATTAACTTGTGAAGTCTGATTTATTTATCACCCAGCTGAACACAGTACCTTAGGCACTAACAAAATAGCAATCATAGATAAATAAGACTTTATTTTGGTTATCAGCTCACTTATTTTATTTTTTTCAAAGACTCAGGTTTAGATTTAAAAGTTGAGTAAAAATGGGTTTATTATTTTACAATTTGTTTCATGTTCATTTAATATATTTTAAGTTCTCAGTTTTTTAGGATCTGGGATGACATGCAGGCCTTTGTTGTTTAGTTATTGTCCCTCTTAATAATGAATGTCCTGCCAGTTGATTCAGTTTGGGAGAAAGGTATATGTGTATTTAACACTTGTTAAATATCCTTTTGAAAGAAAGAAAGAACAAAGGAATCATTTCTAGTGTGTTCTATATTACTTAAATGAGAAAACCCTTACAAACCTAAAGAGCATTGTGAGTATAATTTGTATCAGCAGAAACAACATGTCAACTAGTTCTGAATATGTTCTCTCAATATACTACATAGGGTGTAGTTTATGGTAGCATAAACTGAAGAATTTATATCTTTTGGCCAAATGATAAATGAAATGTCCCCTGAAAAGCAATATTAATTTCATTTTGATGTGTTAAAATAGCAGATGAAGGATAAGGTTTAATATGACATGTATTTTCCCCTGATAATTTAGGTCCAGTTTTTTACTTTATAATTTGGGTGATTAGTTTTATCCTGAGCCACAGCAGGAAACAGGTTTACAATGGAATGTTAAACATAAATGGGTATTTTTAACTTTGCTTGAAGCACTGTGAAGAAGTGGATTGATGAAAAGACAGTTAAGGGATGCTAAAATTGATAAGTGATAATTTGTAAAGCAGAAATTTCTTGTTATAATATTCTTTGTAAAGAATCGGAAGTATAAATTCTGGTCTCTGCAGTGTTTAATATTAGTTGGAGTGATTTATGCATGCTCATGAGTTACCAGCTGGTATAGATACTGTCATTTCTAATTTCAGAAAGAATTTTGATTTGTATTTATTTTTAATTATAGTTTTTGCTCAGCTAAGCACTTCATTAATAATATTACATGTTAAGTTGATTTCTGTACATGATTAGCAAAACAAATGATATTTCCAACTTTGAAGTTATTGTCATTGCATGCCTATATGAATATAGTCAAATTCTTCATCAGCCCTAATCCACTGCAGGATTATTATGGTTCCTTTCGTTTAGTCTCAGGAGCTGATGCATTAGAATGCAAATCTTTTTTTTTTTAAAGAGCAAAAGGGGAAGGATAAATACAATATACTGCACATATAATTAAATGCAGTATCACTTTTCTAGACTTGCTGTTAAATTTGAATTAATCATACACTTACAGAAACATTGACTGACTGTCCTTAAAATCTTCTTGCTTTCCTTTTGAACCAAAGGTAATTTGTGTCCAAGTTTGCTAACTCACTTAACCCATTGTACTTCTCTTACAGCCAATTTCCAATTTTTTTTTTAGTATAATCCTTTTAGTACTTGCTCTTAAAAAGATTTTTTTTCCTGTGCTTTGTTTAAATTGACAGGATCACTCTAATCCCTTAATATTAGATGATTTGGCTCACTAACAATGTCACTGGCCAGGGTCATTTTAATTTAATTTGTTCCCTAAAAGGCTGAGGACATAACCATGTCATAAATTTGTATTTGATTCTTAGCTATTCCAGCATTTATCATTTTTTACCTCATTTTTCTGCATTTTGGACATAAGAACTGAGAATGATTTGAAGTATAGTTTTTAACAGTGGGTCTGATGTGCATGTTCCTACATAGTTTTGGAGAGTATTTTAGTGTTGATATGTGACCATTGACCAATGTTGGAACAGTTAGTCTGTTTAAGATTTAGGGCTAGGTGCTCCAAATTTGTGCACATAAGTGCCCTTCCATGTTTGTATCCTCTTAATTTATGCTGCAAATACTTATAGACATATAAGCTTTTTTTAGTTTATTTATGAGCACGTTATTTTGTGTTTCCACCTAATCGTCATATTATCCTGCTCTTCAGTGTAACTACTTATATGTGTAAACTGAGCTAGATGTGACTTTAGCTATGAGTGACCTTGTTCAGCTATTTTTGATTGATCTTATTCAGCTCCTTTGTTTGGCATACCTCTTCTTCATAGGTTGAGGTACTCTAAATTAACTACAAATAATTTATCCACCACCATTAGTGCTCTTCTTCATTTTACAAAGGTTTTGTAACCAAATTAATGATTTTTACTCAAGATTGTATTATGCAAATAGTTTATACAAACATACTTCAGCCAGTACATTTTTCACAATCTGTTTGCTTCAACTTGGTGATTGATATATTTACAGTTCATTTTGAATGATACATGCTACTGGTAGGGCCACAGATTTGTCTCAGCATTTATTATTGAAAATTACAGAGCAGTCATGGTAAATTTAGTAAAAGTCATGCAGTTTGAAGGTGAGAATGGTGTGTAAAATCATGGGAAGTGCCATTTAAAGTAAGTAAGTCACATGATGAGTGGTACAGCCAGCCCACAGGGGGCAGCTGAGAGGGGAAGAGGCCCTGCAGGCCTGGGATTTGCAGATTGGAGCCTGCCCCACACTTACTCATGCTGCATTAGTTCCTGGTTGGTCAGCTTCTATTCTCCAGCCCATTCCTCTCATCCTAATTTGCAGGTGGAACCTCCCTCAGTTGATGCCTTGTATCCCCACTCCTTCTTTGCCTTAGCACCTCTGGATTGCCTGCCCTGAAATGGACTGTGATGGCAAAGGTATTTAGGCCATGGCTTATATGGTCCTCGTGTCAGTGTGGCCTATGAACACCCAGACATAAAGAAAAAGCTCAGACAAACTGAAAAAAATCCCAGTATCCATGCCATTTTTACCGCTATGACCATCCTGCAGTCCTAATCTTGAGCCTCCCAAATTATGGGGTATTTGCTAACTAGGTGATTGACTAAATCTTCATTAACAAGAACAGAATGAATAGGAAATACAGATGTGTGCTGTTATAAGCAGATATGAACAGTTGTAAAAATAACCGCTCTGCTAATATTCCTGACAATTTAAAACCATTATTATTTGTGAAAAGTAGAATTAAGTGGTCACAGACACAGCTGAATGAGCAAAGATTTGAAATTTGCACTATTCCCTCTCCTCTCTCTACAAAGAATAAAATGAACAAGAATTCCTGTGGCAGTTAAAGACTAAAAAAATATATTGCATGAGCTTTCATGGGAGAAAATCCCACTTCATCAGACACGTATAAGATGAGGGAACTTACAGAAAGCTCATGCAATAAATAGATTTGTTAGTCTTTAAAAGTAACATAAGACTTCTTTGTTTTTGCTGAACTGTATTCACATAGGTACCCCTTCAAAGCTGCAAAGAATAGTATTACTTTCTTTTTTGAACTATTCAGAGATTTGTGAATGAAAAGTGCTGTATGAGATTTCAATGTTAGTACTGGTACAAAATATAATGTGCCCTAATATATCACTGGTAAAGGTAGGCAAATAAGGAATATATCTTTTGAAAAATTGAGGAACTGTTTCTCTCCAAGTATCCAAATGATAATACAATGAAAGTATTTACACTAAGGAAAGAGTTTATGAAAATTCCAGTTCTCTCTTAAAAATATCTTTTTAATAGATTTTGGCATGTTGTTCTTGCTGTTCTTTGAATTCATAAGCAATATTCTCCAGAAGGCATAAAGCTGTTGTAAAGAAGTGTTTGCCTGTACATATCCTGATTTAGTGAACATTATTCCAGATTTTTTATTCTATACCATCCTCAAGGGGGCAGCATACACAGAGGAAAGATGTATTATATTGAAAGAGTAGGAAAGGGATTGACATCAAATCTGCGTTCACTAAATTGCTGAGTTTTGCAGAACAAAAATCATTGCCAGTTTGAGGGCCATAAGGAAGATTTTGTATTTCTGTTCAGAGATGTATGTCTAAAAAAGGAAGGAGCAATTTAGTTAAACCAAATAGGTGAGAAGAATCCATGCTTTTGGAAGAGGTCCTGGGAGCAGGAAATTTCCATGATGTTCCCTTCACAGAGATGTCCCCAAATCTCCTTGGGATGTTAGAGCTTGCCTCTAATGTTCCCTGTGGAACAAGCAGTGGTTTGGATCCCAAATCTCACATACTTCTTGTTTCTTTATGCCTTTAAAAGATCTCTTAGGAGTCCTGTGGCCCTTAAAGACTAACAAATTTATTTATTGCATGAGATTTTGTGGGAGACAATCCCACTTTGTCAGATGCTTTGAAGATAGCAGAACAGCAAATCAAAGCAGTTGTTAAGATTCCCAGCATTTGAACCTTAACAACTGCTTTGATTTGCTGTTACTCTATGACCCGATCCCATGGCTTACACGCCCCTGCATTTATTTTCCTCCCATTCTGTAAGTTTCCCCATCTTCAAAACATCTGATGAAGTGGGAATTTCTCCCAGGAAAGGTCATGCAATAAATAAATCTGTTAGTCTTTCAGTATCACAAGACTCCTTGCTGCTTTTGCTGGACTAGACTAACACGGTTGCCCATTTGGAACTTTAAAGGCATAACGCTCTCCACATGGAGGCCCCCTCTGTCCTCTGGAAGTGCACCAGTTCCTTTTCTCATACAGCATGATTCCAATGAATAAATAATTTCCATCCTTTACATAAGTAAGCATTGTCCTCCCACGTGGAGGAGTCAAGCAGATGAAACGGTATAACTTTGTAGTGCACTATGTGTCAAATACAGGGTGAGACAATACTCATCTCTCTGAGGCTTTCCTCTGCTGACCTATTGGTCATTAGGAGCAGGACAATGGGGGATCTCAGAGTGGGCCAATCCCTTGTCTTCTCCCCTCCTCTTACATCCAGGAAGGGAAGATCCATTTAGAGAGATGATTCCTCTGCACAGGGAGCTCCAATAATGAAAAATAGCACCTACAGTAGTATGGCTGTGGAAATCATGAATGTTAAAAAAAAAAAAAAAAAAAAAAAAAAAGTAGCCTTTACTTGATGGAAAACTAGAAGTTAAATACAGTCACCGGTCTAGCAGTGTCAGCAAATATACAGTAATCCTCTGAACTTGATATGGCTAGCTACAGTTGAATCAAGCAAACTGGTACCTTTAGCTTTTCTGTATGATCTCCCAGAATTAAGTGATGAAATGAACATGCTGCCTAAATTGTCCTCTAATATAGTCACCCTTACTTCAGTGAACAAACCTGGTTAGAGAGGTTAATTCGATTGTTCCAATGGCAGGAGATACAGGCAGTCTGCTTTCTTCCTGCAAAGGACTCTGTGTCCTATGTTTGCAGAGGAAAATGTTTCCTTAAAATGGATTGATGTTTTTAAGATGAGTGCAAAAAGATGGATGGTTTTCCTCTACCTTCTGAAGTCTTCGGTTAAATGACCATCAGCTGTTGATCTGTTGCCATTAAAGATTTTAGAGATCAAGATGGATTTCTACAGTGGACCTTTTAATATCAATTAGTTTACAATTTTGGTCAATTTGCACTTAAATGTTCAATGGGAAACTCACTAGATTTGTGAGGTCTTACTACGTTTATGTATTTTACCCTTCTACATATTCAGTTATAGAAGATTCTCTGCATAGTCCATTAGAGACAATGGATCAAAGCCCGGCTGCCTCAGTTATACAAATATCTTACTACCTACAGTATCGGAATTCATCCATTTTATTAATATTTTTCTTCCACATCTTCTGCTATCTAGTATATGTGCAACAAATTTTTAAAAAAGGTCCTTATCCCTGCTATGAATTTTTCTGCTGCATTCTATTTGTATTGCAGATCTCAAACAGGGAATACGTTATGAAAAAGAAGATAAATGTCTCTGTAGCCTGTGCAGAATGCTGGATTCCTAGTAAAAATGGTTCCACAGAGAATGAGCAGATAGAATGTGCTGCCATCCACACTACAATATAAGGATTTTTACAGTCCATATAAGAACGAATTCTTGCTTTGTCAGTGTCCATCAATGAAGGGCAGTGTTTAAAAAGGCCATAATTATGTTCTGCCGTAGTTGAGTACCACGTAACAATTTCCAAAGAAGTCATACTAATTGTCATTACACAAGATTTTTAATTTAGACCTCAAAATATATTAGTGAGAACCTAGATTTTTTTCAGTTCCATAAATCCAATGTTTACATGTGAGAAATCAAGCCAGAAAATTATTTCTCCATACTTATGAAGCTGGAATAAGGCTTGATCCAGCTGAAAATATTGGAAGCATTATGATTTGTGAAAGCCCTGGAAGGTTTTCTGGCTTCACAGCAGGCTGAGCTATTCAGAGGATAGGCTGGCCTGCCACAGAAAACCTTTCCTTAAAAGAAACCACTCTTCTTTGTAACAGCATGTTAGGAAACTGCTGTGGAGTAACAGAGCTTGTGAAGTATCTCCAGCACTTGAGTGCTAGGATCATCCAACTCAGCTCCCCCAACACTGCCATCCATGGTGACATTACCTTAATAGATAATACACTGCAAGGGCCTAAGAACTCTTTGATACTGTATGTCATTCCCCTTCACAGGCACTGTTAAAAAGATACATGGCATCAAAGTCCAGTCTATGAACTAGGATCAGTTAAAATGCCCAAATTAGCTTGTTATTAAGAGGGAGGATCTCTTTGCCCTCTGTCCTTGCCAAACTGCAGCTAGGAGTCTCCCTCTGTTCCAGCTGCCAAAGAGTGCTGTGAGGGATTCCTCATCACTTAGGAATACTTAAACTACATCTACACTATGAGCTAAGAATGTGATTTCCCTGCTAGTGTACATATGCTCCTGCTGGCTGTCATGGGCTAGTACAAATAGTAATGTGGTCATGGGGACCTAGCTTAACTGTCCTGAGTATTCACCCACCATGGCAACACAGTTTGTTTATACTCATGCTAGCTCAATGAGAATGAACACAAGTATATGTACATGAGCAGGGAAGTCACACCTATTGCTTGTAGCATTGACTATATGGATGGGGCAGTAGGTTTCCCTATATTCCCTTTCTTAATCTTCCTGTATGGTCGCCTAAAAATCCAGCTTTTAGACAGGGAAAACTTAATTCCTTCAGGCACTGCTTTAAACTAGTCTTTTGGTTCATTAAATCAGTCATGCAAGGAAGACTTTGATCTCGTGTTACAGCATCAGGACTGTCTGCTCATTGGCGTCTCTCAGCGTTGGTCTCAAGAACTTTACTACCAAGTCCAAAATCAGACTCTGGATTTGTGAGAGAGAGATGTGGCATTTCACATGAGAGGAGGGGGATGTTTCTCTTCTCTGAATACAGCTGTGGAACACAAAAGGCCTCAGAACCTTACTGCCCATCAGTCTTGAAGTTGATCTTTTGCCTGGATAGATCCAACAATAGATGATGTATACACATGGTACTTACAACCCAATTAAAGTAGAGATGTGTGCATGTTCAAATGAAAAAAATTCTCTTTCTATATCTAACACAGTTTAATCTTCAAAATAGCTTCTTTTTTTCAGACAGTTGTTAGGGTTTGTCTTCATCAGCATTAATTAGTTGGTAATTAGTTTAGGTAGCTAGTTTTTCAACAGGTCCGTTGCTAGCTTACTGCTAACAAACCAATCAGATTTTCAGAGAATATTCACTGTCAAGGTATTTCTCGTAATTGCTTCTAATTGCTTTATCTCAGTTTTTAATAATACTGACCTGGAAGCATGAAATTGAAAATGATTTAATTAAAAAATATTCCATTTACTTCACTTGCAAGCTGTACTGGTTTGTTTTTTTAAGGTTACTTGTTAGTGCTGTGATCCTGGCCTCCTTTGTCAAAGAAAGAGTGTTGCAAGGTTAGATGGATTTTGCAAATAGATGTCTTAAAAAACAAAGCTATGTAATTATTTGGCTCTATCACCCCTGACAATATCCTCTGACAATAATAAATATTATAAAAAGTCTTTATTAAATGTGGTTTGTAGTGTGCAAAATATCTGCCTCTGGATTTCAGTGACATCTGTCTACTGTGATGGAGCTAACACAGATACTGACCCTCACAGTAATGTCACATCTTTTTCTTAAAATAAACTTTGTCTTCAGGGCTAAAAATAAAATTGGGGGAGATTAGATATGTAAAACAATAGGTAATAAGGATTCAGTTTAAGTCCTATAGGACCCTAGAATCCAGACAAGGTTAATAGTGACTAATTTTTTTCCACCTTGGAAAATTTTACAGAATAAATCAGTTGACCAGAAACCAAGATAGAAGACTTGTCCAGCTCCCTCCCCCTCGTTCCCCTCCACTTTTCCTCAAAGCAGCATTTCATGGTTCTGGGCGGACCGTCTATATACTTAGCCCGTTGTCCGTTGCAAGGTTAAGAAGCAGGGAATTCATCACTTTTCTTCCCAACCCAATGCTTGTGGATTTTTTGTTTGATTTTAAATTTGGTCTGCTGTGACAGTGGATGATGCCTGGATCTCAGCTGCTGCATGGCTTTCTAGAAGAGAAGTGGCATTATCAGGGTTGAGTGTGAGTGCATTTCGTTACTGGTGACTACAGGATTTGAGTACTGCAGCATAAAACTGATGAAATATTGGTAAATTAAACTTGTTCCAGAACACTAAAGGCAACAGCAGCTGTATGCAGGAACTCCGTTCGTTCTGGATTATGTGAGCTATCCATAGTAATTATTCATTTGATTTTTTTTGATGTTCATAATTTACTATGTAAACTCTGTAACAAAATTTCTATTTGAGTAATTATCTAAATGAAGGACCCATTCTTCATAAGCTATTTCCCATACATAATGGATTTTGTTTAGTAAGAAAACTAATTTTGTTTCTTGATTTAACAATTTCAGCTATAGCCCCAGAATTTACATTAACCATTTGTGTGAACAAAACTTTGATTAGATGAGCAGCTCTGAATAAGGGTGTGGAAGCTGCTGAATTGTACAAGATTCAGGAGATTGTTACAAATGCTTGCAAATGCTTAATCCCTCCTGTTCATGCAGCCCGGGTTGCCTGATTACTCCATTATTTCTAGAAATATTTGGAAAGTATTCCTAGGCTATTTCTACACTTGGAATTTAGTTTGAATTAATGAAGATTAATTCAGACTAAATTAGTGCATGGCTACACTGGCTTTCATTATTTTGAACTAAGGACTGCCTTAGGAGGTCCTTCATTCAAAGTAATGAATGCTTACTTCAAAGTTATAAAACCTCCCTTAACTTCAAAGGAATGGTTAGTTCGAACTAACCCAATGGAGCTGCATTAATTCAAACTAACCACTAGTTTAAATTAATGAGGTTTGCCCTTCCTCCTCCCAGGGTGCCTTCCTCTTTCTATGTATTGGGTGGGGGCATGGCCCTTCTTGGGTGCCATGTTACCACACTTCCCATGGTGCCCCCTTCTTAAATCAAACTAGCAAGTCCTGTCCATGGACGTGCTAGTTTGATTTGAGTTTCTAGTGGGGCCATGTTAGTTTGAATTAACTTAGTTGGAGTTAACCATTATTAGTTTGAATTAATTAAATTGAACTAAGTTAATTCGAACTAATCTTCCTAAATGTAGACATAGCCTTAGATTTTTGTTATGAAATAAACCATAACAAAATGAACAATTGCACAGTGATTTTCTCTCTTGAGAGATGTCTTTCAAACAATTCAAAATAGCACGCTAATTCCTAAAGGCTTGATTATGTGTGATCACATATATGGTACACAGGAAGAGGGAGGTCCAGAGCTTCACGACTCTAGGTTAATGATAGGAACATAGAGTGCCTTCTGGAGTCTCACAACGAATCCACTACTACAAGAGCCAGGCACAATGTGTCCATAAATCACTACAGACTTGTTCTTGCCTGTTAGGTTTGTGAAATAAAACCTAATTACACTAAACACAAACATAGCAGTACAAAGAATACACTATGCGTAAAACTGTAAGCCATGAAGTGTTCTTGAAATGAATAGAATAACATTCCAGAGTTAAATCCTAGAGAGGGTTCATTATATTTACCAAATTATTACTCACTAGCTTTGAAATAATAAGTCTAAGGCCTTGACATTTAATCAGAGAAAGAATGGCATGTATTGAATCTTGTTTTCAGGATTATTATTTTGGCAATTTACCAATTAATGTATTGTTTTTTCTTGAAAGCCAGTAAAATGTAGAATACTTATTTTTTTCACAGGCTTTGCACTTATTACTTCACATGCTAGTGCTTTCTCTTGACAATACTTAATTTTGGTTCTCTAATTGTAAATGGCAATATAAAAATATTTTGTAATATGTACAAAGAATTTATCATATTTTTTCTTTGAATAACAAAAGAAGCTATTACTAGAGACTGGACATCTATAACAATACAATGTTTAAAAAGCAAATAAGATTTACTTTCTACTGAAACTTAAAGTAGAGCAGACAATCCAACTAAAGAAACATGAAATAAGTATTAGAAAGAGGAGTGTTCTATAAACTTAGCATTGACTATACATAGGATTACTTGAATGGTCCATATAGATACATGTAATTGGCAAATTGAGGCCTCAGAATGTACAGAACAAGCATGCTGGGAGCCACAAGATGTAATTTTTGTACCCTCCCACAAAATCCATGTTGTTCGCACTCGGAAAATCCTCTTTTAACCATGGAGAGTGCATTTTGTGTTAGGTCCTAATGCACTCAATATCTGCAATCCATTCTTCTGGTAAGATCAGTCATGCTCTGATTATAAGTGATCTCCATGGGTAGTTGTGTTGGGGCTTTTTGGTACTCACAAGATGGCCTGAACTTGGATCTACAGTAACAGTACTTCTGCAATGTTAACACATACTCAAAGTTGATATGGGTACATGTTTGGCTGTATATGTCTAGTCTATATATGTCTAAATTTTGAATTAGGCCATAAAACCTCATTTCACTGATGAGTGATGCATTTTGCTCAGACAACTAATGTAAGCACTATTTAGTATATATTACAAATGATATAGTAGTTTGACTTTGGTTTCACTGTTTGCAATACAGTCTTTGATTATATTTTAGTAGGATTTATGACCACCAGTAATTATTTTGCATCTTAATATATAAGGAAGTAGGTTAAATAAAGGCATAGCATATTAGAAGTGCCATTAACTAAATGATTCTGCATAGAATTGCTGAATGAATGAATGCTTTCCTTCTCTTCTGAACAAAGCACAAATTTCCCCCAATTATTTTATAGTTGATTGCACTATGTTGTGGCCCAAGGGAATGCAAAAAGTCCATTTGTATGTATTCTACTTTTCTATTTCTTTAGTTTGATTAAATTAAACATCAGAAGAATCTCATTTCATTATACACTTTTGAAGGTGAATTAGTATATTTTTCAAGAGTCTAATGACTTTATAGTTCTGTTTTCTAGACAGGCTCATTCTAAGACATTGAATCTGCATTTCGTAATTATATTTATTTTCTATTTATCCATAGCACAGACTTCTGTGTTCTGTTTGTGTGGGAATAATGGCAAGTGCCTTTCACTTTTAGATCATCAGTTTGAAACCAGCCCAGTGAGGTAGCCAGTGTATGCTGCCATTATCAGGTGGTTATTTGTGTTTCTTAAAAATGAACTTCATCTTAGCCCAGTTCCTGGGCAGATAAAAATCTGTATCAAATAAACCATTACTGTAGTTTTGTGCTAATTGGCAAATTGTTCATAGGCTTGGGAGAGACAAAGTATGGAACAGACATGGAAAAGCCTATCTTCTCACAATGAAAGTGGCACCTTCAAGTATGTGATTGAGACACATTAGCAGAGCAGCATGAAGAAGCATGCACGGTTGGCATTTTTATGCTTGTTGAGACTGCCATATGTATTGTTGTTTTTTGTTTAATTCAGTCCTGAGTGTTTCTGATTTTTTATCCAAATTCCAGGCAGCTGGCTAATTTATTCAAAAAGTCTTTCTTCCCTATGGGTTGCTATGGATGGATCCAGAAGACCTGTGTCTAGACTTTGTTTCTCCATCTCCATTTCTCAGCCCCTAGACTAATTCCTTGAGTCTCTGAGGACACATCAGAAATCAGTAGAGGCAGGGGAAAAAAAGCCAGAACAGCAGTATTTGCTCATCTGCTTGCCCATTAATCCTGAGGAAATGGGGAATGGAGAAAATTCACTGGGGAGCTGATTTATTCTTTCCCTTCCCCTTTCAGTATTAAAGGGGCACAGATGAAAGCAAAGGGATTATAAGCAATAGACATGTATGGGAGATGGGAGAATAAGATGTTGATAGAAGAGTGAGGTCCTAGATTGGAAAACAGAGATGAAAGAAACCCTAAAACTACCTCCTCCTCTATGGGGAGGCTGTGAAGAGAAGCAATGGCCCTTTTCTTTAAAGAAGAAAGAGAGAGAGAGAGTGTGTGTGAGAAAGCTACATGTCTTCCCATGTCCCAGAAAAATGGAAGGGGAAAGATACTTGCTGAATGAGAACATGACTCCTGTCCTTTTAAAGATGATGAAGTAAGGGTATATAAGTATGGGAAGAGAGAGCATACCATGTTTTTCTTCAACATGAGCATCAACCCATCTGAGGTTGCCTTAGGTAGACACAACCAAGGAGAGGTCTCAAAGAGTCACATAAGCATCCATTATTTTTAGATGTTTAGCTGAACTTTACAGCCTTTTAGTCCTGGTCATAAAGGTTTACAGTGTACATTTAAAATAGAATATATACATTCACTTAAAATCACCTAAAAGAAACTACCTGTATGGACACACAACCCTTCAGTTGGGGTTAAAGTAAGGGGCAACGCCCTGGAACGGTGTCCCAGAGCCCCCTATTTTTAGGGAACAAGTGTTGCAGGCCCCCTAAAAATAGGGAAATGGCCTAGAATGCTGCATTCTGTTGCCCCCCAAAAATAGAAGGGTGCACCAGAACAGCATTCTGGTGCGTCCCTTTTGTGTTGGAGGAAGAGAGGGGCTGAGGGCTGAGGCCAGCCCAACCACCCCTTCCTCCCTTCCCTGAAGCCCTTCTGGTGGTGGCCTGGCTGTGTGCGCGGCCAGGCCCCAGCCTCCGGCCGGAGCTTCTTTTTGCCAGCCAGACCTCCTGCTCCCCACCCAGCTCTTCGGCCAGGCAAGGGAGTTCGGGGGGGAGGGGTCAGTCAAGCAGCCATTGGGGAAAGTTTGAGGGGAGGGGGGTGCGTGGGGGAAGAGAAGGCATCAGGATGGTAGGCTAGTGGTGTTAGGAGGGCTGGAATGGGGGCAGGAAGCTTAGGAAGTGGGGAATGGGGCTAAAAAGGACATGGGGAAAGGGGTCTGGTAGGGGTAGGTGTTTTGGAGGCAGTAGCTGTTGGGGTTGTTGGGGGAGCAGTAGCTGGGGCTGGGTGGCCAGTGTTGGGGGCAGTAGGTGGGGGGGAAGCATTTGGGGGGACAGCAGCTGGGCTGCATGAGGGGCGGACTGCCTCAGCATGGGGGTCCACCAATTTAGAAGGGTTATGGGGTCCCCCAAATTATACTTTAACCCCTGCCTTCAATGTTTAGGGACTTGCCAGTTCTGAGATCCCAGGTTATTTGGAGAATTATGGGGAAATGTTTACATGTTTGCAGTTAGGCTTTCTTTGTTATATCTCTTCTCTGGCTAAAAAAGACTAGCAATCTGGCACCCTACACGAGCCTAACTGAAATTCACAAAAGTATGCCTACCACAGTGTGGTGTAGACCAAGGTTGAACAAAATATGACCATGCATGATCTTTCCATAAAGATTATGAAAAACTGATTTTAAAAAGATTGCTTCTCAGTAATTGGTCATGGTGGATAAAATTTTCAAAAGCACCCAAGTCTCATTTTCAAAGTAATGCAGTCTCTTAGGAGCTTGAGTCTCACTGAAGGGCAGGGGGAAGTAGGACTATAACTGCTTAAGGCATTTTTGAAAATTGGATGTAAGGATAGGTTTTCAAAGGTATAAATAATAGTTTGAAAGTCAATGGCAGTTAGATGCCCAATCTCCATTTGTGTTTTTGAAAACTTACTCTTTAAGTTCCTAAATCATGCTTTTACTCAATATGATATTTTTGGGTAAATTATCCCCTTTTTTGCAGATAGGTTGAATATATAGGGAAAGCTTTGCAGAAGCCCCAAATCAACCTAGGTGTTTTTTAAAATCTTACCACATCAAAATCTTATACCACTGTGACATTATAATAGACCAGTAACAAAAAGGGAGTGCTTAAAACAACTACCAGATTGGACCACCATACCCTCCCCATTCACCATGCTGGATTTTTTCTTACTTTCTCTGAGTGACATAGAAATTATTAGATAAAATGAAATTTTGAAATGTTTTGAAATGCAAAACATTGGTATAAAACTAACCTTTTGTTAACATGCGTATCATTAAAATTCTGGGGAAATACATGTATATGTTACATCATTTAATCCTCATAGCTTTGTAGCATGGAGAGATTCTGATAAAAGTACATGGCAATATTTTTCTTTCAGATGCTATTCTGTGTCTCCCAGACAAGCTGAGTAACTTGTGGCAGTTGCTAGGGTAACCAATTTTTTTGATTCACATAATAAGTCCAAGAGTAAAACACATGTAAACTGACAATGAACTACTGCTGTTGTGGAAAGCAGTAACATATGTACAATTTGTTTTCCATTAATATACCTTTATAGTATATACATCTTGATATGTAAATAACTGCTCTTCCTCATATCTGCCTTATTTTTTTTTTTTTTGCACCACATATTTTTGTGTTGCATAACTGGCAAAAGGTCGCCTTATGCTCAGTGGCTAAAATGTTTGAATAATTTTATCTTGGGTTATTTCTGTGCCCTCTGTCGCCTCGGTATCTCAACCCCAATCCCATTTAATCAGTTGAATAATTGCTTTCAGGACAGAAATGTTCAGAAAAGTAGTATATAAAACTTTTTGTTGATTTGTGATTAGGGCCCAAAAAATAAGGCCAAGGTTGTGCCCTATACTGATCAGGAGGGATGTGGGTAGAGAGAGTAAAAGTCATTTGTGCAGCTACACAGAACTGCCCAAGATCTTAGGTCTGGGTACAGAGATGAAATCAGGAACTTATGTTTCTACTGTCACCTCCATGAGAGCAAAGTAAAGAGGTGTGTGGTGTAGGAATAGCCATGACTCCATCAACTTGTGTATCCTGGCTAGCAGTGCTAGCTAGATATGAAGATGGCATGCAGCATATTCTAAAGAGCTGATGCAAGATATTGCTTTGCCCCACTCTTAAGAAAAGGGCAGCCTTTCATCCCTCTTCTTAGGATGGCCAGCTATGTACCATCTCATACTTGGTGCTAAGCTTAAAGACTCCATCCTGCCCTAAAAATATCAGAACTTCAGAGATAAGTTATGGTGTGATTTATTTAGCCAAAAGAATCAGCAGTTAAATAATTTTAGTACTTTGTGTATGATTGTAACAATATTAATAGTAATGAATACAGAGTTTTAAACACTTCTGTGCAGAAGTATTAAAAAATAGTATTTGAATACAGAAATGGTTGCTGATCACCGTTCGTATTTGATTAAGCATTTATATCGATCATATGATGCAAAGTGATGGCATTAATAAGTGGGAAGGAATTGACATACATTTTAGAGAAAATGAAAAAGAAACATTTAGAAAAGTAGTGACTACTGCTTAAAGGCTGATTTAGGGTTTCAGTAGGATATTCTCAGTGAGGCAAAACTCTTGCTGATTGTCTTGGAAGAGCTGTGAATGTAAGGACTGTTTTAATAGGTTGTATAACAGGAGCTCTTTATGTGAGTTATATAATTAATACAGATCCATTAATAAGTTTTGCAAACCAAATCTAAAATGTTTCCCTAGAGTGAACGGCAGTCTGGCTGACTTCATCAGAACAAGTGTCTTGGGTCAGGCTGAGAAATACGCTATTGTTCTTTATCACTATTAGTTTTGTAAAGCTATGTTGTTTCTTCTTCTGATACATCTTATATTCGCAATTACATCTCATGGTGCACACAGTGCCCTACTTTTAATAATACGGACTACAAACTTGCCTAATGTATAAAAACAAACAATAAAAAAATAGTGGGGGAATAATTGCCTTAAAATAGTAACAAAAAAACCCAGCATTAAGTCAAGATAAAGAACAGAGATGAAAACCTTTTTCCCCATCCTTCAAGGTAGTCGTGAAGAGAAGAAGAGTAGTTCAAGACTGTTCCCCTAAAATTAGTGCTAAGTACAAGTCATTACAATGATATATACCTTCAAATGCAAATGAAGCTTTTCTTACAGTAGGACACCAGTATTGAAAATGCTGGCATTTAATGTTTGAAGTTATTTCGCCCGTGATTTACACTCCATATGGCTTCAGTGGGGCTAACAAGTAATATAAATCAGCTCATAATTTTAAATCTGTTGAATATGGTAAAATCTTATCTCTTTTTTTAAAATATTTAGGAATAAAAATATGCTAATTGGCTATATAAGAACACTCAAAAATTTAGGTAACTAATTGCATTGTTCTTATATTTTAAGTAACCCGTGTAGAAGAATATAATGGATTATTTTTGATATTGGAGATTACTCCAATTGAGAAACCCAGTTGGCACAAATAATAGGTCAATATTTGCAAGATTCCTCAGTTGATATACCCATCATACAGTTCATTGCAGCCTTTTGTCATATAAAGTGCAAAGGAGCATCAATCTATTAACTGTATGAGTTAAAACACCAGTGGAAGAACAGAAAACTACAGTCTGGCATGGAGTTTGGCCCTTAACAGCCCAACAGCATGGGATTATTACTAATGGTAATAATACAGTCTCAGCCTTGTGCATAAAACTGAAGTTGATCCAGCCAAAAATTATTGGAACTCACTGAACACATAGTAGAATGGTAAAGATTGTTACTAAAGGCAATGCCATATTCTGGGGGATGGCTGGCCAGCTGGCAGTTAGAGTGTTTCAGAAAATGGTCAGTGCATACTCTCTAAATAAAAAGAGTGCATTAATGTCCATGCTTTTAAAAAGTTCATGTAGAAAAGTACTCAAAAAAGGTATTGTACAACATCATGTGTGAAGGAGTAGAAACTTAAAAGTGACAGGCTACCCCTCTCTGGCATGAGAAATGCAAAACATCTTGTGAGCAAATAAGTTCCAAATTCACTGCAAACATACAAAAACAGAGACCCAAAGCACTTGGGTGCCTAACTCCCACTTTAAAGCCCATGTCTGAGTTTAGGTTTCACTGAGATCCTCAAAACCTCACTTGTCTTCTGCTTACCCCTGGAGGTGCTTAAAATCCTTCAGAAACTAAAGTTCTGCTGTTAAAATCTGAGAGGCACTCAAGTTTCTGCCTCTAGTGTATGCAATGTTACCTTAGCTTTGGTGCCTGAGCCACAACAGGATCCTTAAACTAGGTGGAATTAGGTGCTTTCCTACCTCTCTTGCCTCTGAGGCATGAATAAGTAGGCATGCCCAAAGCATGCCTGGCTCCATATAAAATGGTCAGGGAGATAGAGGAAGAGGCAGCAGTGGCTCCTGGGTGAAACTCCTTATCTTTAGCTTTATCATTAGTGGCTTCATCCAGGTTGTGGGAGACCCTGATTCAATTCCACTCTCTGCCAGATGAGGAGGGATTTGAACTTGAGTGTTTTAGTTCATTAGGTTAAACTTTCTCTGTATTTAGATTATTTAGCCCTGCCTCTTTGAATCAGAGGCCAGAAGTACATAGCAGGGCACAAGAAAAAGGATCTCTTCCAAGTATTGTATGGCTCCCATTGGTTTCCTTTAGTGCTGGAACATCCAGTCAGTCTCTGCTGCCTGAAAGCCGAACCAGATTTTGGTGAAAATGCTCTTCACTTTCCACATGGAAGGAATGAGCTTTAGCTTTGGGATTTTGCTGAATAAGATTATGGATGCTATCGGAGGCATGCTAATCCATATATTGTAGAATTACTGTAATTCCAAACCTTTGGTTATGAAATACTACACTGATTTGATCTGGTCCTTAATACTGGGATTCTGAGAAGAGCCCCCATCCAATTTAGGCTTCCAGGCAGTGGGTGCAATAAAGTATATTATCTGCCTATCAAAACCTTTGTTTTATGAGAAGTATGTCTGAAAGTAGGCCTGATTTCACAGGCGTGAACATTTTCCTCAGTCATTAATACTGGTCAGTGGTATACTGCTGCTCTTGAAATATATTTTAGTGAAGTGGCAAGGTTGATACCATCTATGAAATTTGGTCAGCACTTTGAAAGTTTATGATTTAGCCTTTGCAAGAGAGGTTAAATAATGGTGTCCAGGGCTGCTTCTGCAATTTGTACACATATGATTTCCTACTTCTTGCCAAGTAGTCTTATCTTGACTAAACTATAAACATAAATTCATGTTTTCTGTTTATATATAATAGCTTTTGGGGTCTTTCTTACCAACTGTATTGTCATCTACCTTTTTAATATTAATGGAGTGAAATAATTACTAGGATTGTATTGTTTGGATAACCAATAAAGAACAAATTAAATGAAAAATAAGATTCCTACAGCCTCCATGGAAAGATTCCCATTGACTTAATAGGTCTATGGATCAGGCCTAGAGAGTGTCAGAGTGATGATGCAGAAGATCACTTAAAAACCAAGGACTGTGAAATATAAAGACCTGTCCCCCCTCCCGTACCCCAGTGACACTATAATTTTTCCAACCACTGCAATGGCAAAAAATCTTTTGTTTAAAAACGGAGGGCCAGATCCTTTGGTTAGTGTAAATTCATGTAGCTTCACTAAACTCATTGGACCTATGTTACTTTACACCAGCTAAGGATCTGGGCCTAAACACTTGAATGCTTGCAAACATGTGGATAATTTTATATTTCAATTAATAGTTTTTAAGACATACATCAACATTTATTACAGTGCTCTGTACTCTACAGCATATTACTGAATGCTACTCATTAATGCCTATATTTTCAAAACTAGGTGCCATTCCATTCTTAAATCCATAGTTATATGCTGAAAGAAAAGTGGTCTAATTTTCAGAAAGAACGAGCACCAAAAGTACCGGTGAAATCAAATGAAACGTCAGATACTCAGCAACTCTAAAATGCTAAACCTCTTTTACTTAAGTACCAAAATATAGACCAAGGAGCCTAACTTTAGACACACAGGTCTGAAAACTTTGGTTTGTGGCAATTACATAGTTTTAAGAAAATTATTGTAAAATAAAGTTACCCTATTTCTGTCAAGCTTTGCAGTAAAATCATGCTTTTATTGGTCCATAGTGGAAGCCTTTCAGTTCTTTTTAAAACAGCTTACAACTATAGCTCCTCTTAGGAAATAGTAACAAGAATCCAGATAAGTAAAGATACCTTGTACTATAAATAGGCACATTACAGATTTATGTGGGTGGCTAGTTTAGACGAGACCATGAAATCAGCATGAAGTACAGAAACTAATGCTGTCTTGGAAAAGGTAATAGACATATCAGCAACAGCCTGAAGACCAAGGATAGGCTATCTGACATTACTATAATCTCCCATGAAAATATTCTATAAAAACATGTCCTAGAGTTTGTGTGTTTCTTAGACATAACCTACTACAGTGTTCTTGTCATATTTACAAAGCCTGAGCACACTTCAGTTACCTTCACTCATGCTATGTAGAGTCATACACATGGAGTAAAAGTAGCAGAATTGGACCACATAAGAATTGTTTCTACATACTGTTTGGACCTGATTCTCAGGTTACCTATACCAATTTTACATCAGGGTAACTCCAGTAACTTTAGTGGAATTATGTCTAACTTACACAAGAATGAAACATAGTAGAATTAAGCCCATTGTGTATAATTTTTCGAATAGTCTAATAACATCTTTTTGATAGACCAGGAAAAGAATTGATTGGTATTATGATACATGAAGAGCTGACGGTGTTTGCATGCTACCACAATCCCTTCCTCCCTTCTCCACAGGACATAAACTGTTACCAAAAAGGAAGAATTCAGGCTGATAGGAAGATGAGTTGGGCTTGGCAAAAGCGGCACAAAATTCTGGCCAAGTTTGCCAAGAGATTGAGTTCTGAGCCAACCTACCTGGTAAATCTGAGTAAAAAGTAAATAGATCCAAAGTTTCATTGCAGGCATTTTGCAAAGCCCTGCTCTCTGTATTCAGGGAAATCAATTTATAACTCTGTTTACTGCAAATGAGAGTATATGGGCAAATTCTTTGTATGTTTTCTATAACTACATTTCAAAATACCTCTGGAGCATAAAACTTTTTTCTGTGTCTCATATTAGGCAACTGGACACACAAATGGGACATAAAAGTTGTTTCTTTGCCTTTACAGTGAATTATTATAGCTTTTAAAAACTGAAGAATCCATGAGTGTCTCTCCCCTCTTCACCCATCTATCATGTTGGCTGTGTAAATAACGAAGGCCTTCACTGACATGTTTAACACTGTACCATAGTGAAATATTCAATATTAAATGAAAGAAAAGTGCTATTTTATTGTAATGCTAGTGTGTGAAAACTGCACTGATAGTGACGTTACAGTATTGATTCACCTGTGGTCATTTTTATGTTTCATTCTAAATGAATTGTTTTTCTCATGGCTAGAAACATTAAATATTGAGGAGGTGTGTCCTTGTTCATTGAGAAAGTAAGACTTTAGTAGCAGTATAATATTTTATCAGCTTGCTTCCTGAAAAACTGTTTCCTCATATGAAGTAAAATGCTCAAAGGGCAGGTAAGGCAAATTAATCAGGCTTCAATTAACCAAAACTGATTAACTAAGACAGGTTATGTTCCTAGGATCTTTTAGAGCACAGCATCTGAAAAACCAGATGATGAACTCTTCTCTGGATTCTGGGGATGGAGATCTTGAATGCCAGTCCTTTAATGGTAGCTGGCTAGATCTTTTCCCTTCATCTGAAATCCCGTTTATATGAAGGTTTTGTGTGTCCCTCTAGACCTTATGAGAAATAGGATTGCAGTAAAATGTGTGAAATGACTAGGATTTTTCCAAATAATGAAGAAAGAGGCCTCTTTCAGTTATTCTTTTGTGTCCACTGCCTTGCTATATGAGTTCAAGTGAAGCAGCATGATGAGTTCTGCTTTCCTAGATGGAAAAATGATGAAAATCACAACAGGTAAAGAAAGGCTCTTAATGTCCCACTCTTGCTTCTATTGACATCATTTGGTGTTTTGTCATTTATTACAATGGAAGTAGGACTGGGCCCAGGGATGACAATTCTTAGAACCATCTGTGAAAATATTTAAAATTGCTCTGCCTGTTATAGATGTTTTAATGGTAACAGTTTCATTTTGTTGTTGTTGTTTTTTTTTTTAGCTTAGCATTTTTTTATAATTAGCTTTACACAGAACTCAGTTAAAATGTTGCTAAGGGGAAGCAGAAACCAACACAATTAGTGAAAACAAGTATGAATAAAAGAGAACAATTTCAGTTGTCTTCTCACAATTTTTTTAAATCCAGCTCCATTATACTGTGATTTTTAGGCATAAACAAAAATCACCTGGAGTATATGAAATTGCCCACTTTAGAGACAACAAGATAGAGGGCCATTTACACTTTAGTATCTGTGGCTAATGAGGAAGAATTTTGAACATCATGTAAATTGTTAATCCAAATTTCCTTGCCTTATACTGTAGCACTTATTACTCCCTTTTTCATCTCTTTCCATTTTATCTGTTATGCTTAGTAACACAGAGTAATCTATGTTGTAGAAAGAAAACTGTACAGGTTGCAGAATGTGATAATCTTGTTGAAGGGTGTGTTTCCAGTGGGCAGAAGCCCAACCTCCCTGTTTGTGGACGCACACTGTGTCTTTGTTTCAGCACCTGCTACAAAGTGGATATAAATGTGAGTTATTTGTTCTTCTCCCTACTGGATTTGCATCTGCTACTGAACTGGAGAAATGCAGAAATGTTGGCTCACTTTTAGCCTGGAAAAGGTAGGAAGTATTTTGAAAATATAACTCTTAAAATGATGTGTATTGTGAAGCTTCATGACTACTATCATATAGAAAAGATGAAGAGAGTCCAGGAGTGCCATAATTGCCTTAGACACTAAGGATCAAATCCTGCTAGTTCCTAATGTTCAGTATAGTGGCACAGAATGGGAGGGGCATAGAAGTTTTGTAGGTATTTCTTTGATTAGGCATTCAAAGTATTGTGCTTGAGGAAGGCAGGAAATCCAGTTATTGGATCTGTAATTAAAGAGATCTGCTAACTATTCTCTCTGCCCAGGGTGTGGGATAAAGTGATTTTGCTCTCTTTTTACACTCTGAGGAGCAGAATCACTTTTCCCATGGATTTCTGCAGTGCACAGCACTTGCTTGGTCTATATGGTAAGTGCAAAATGTCACCCATATTGTAAGTCATTGACAAGCAACTGAAATGTCAGAAGCAGGGGTGTGTGTACGTGTCCGTGCGTGCACCCTTCTAACACTTCAGATATATCTAATGTCTCTCACACACACAAAACTGTTAAACTTGTACAATAGTTATTTTTATGACACATCTGCAACCATGTCAGGTGAATCTTCTCAGCCCCATACTAGCAGTGATGTCTTTTTTTTTTTTTGTCTTTCCTCACATCTTAGTGTTGACCCCATAAACTAGCATTAATATCAATCATCATTTTGCCATTCTCAGGGCAGTGTGGTCTCCATATTTGATCAAGTAATAACCATGTTAGCAAATTCTATTAAAGGGAATTAAAGTGAATAGCGAAACCCCCTTATTGCAAATGTGTCATAAAAATAACTATTGTACTAGCTCAGCAGTTGTTTTTCAACTTAATACCTGCTCTTGGGGAGAAATATATTATAAATGATTTAGTCCACTACAAGTGTCTTGGATAAACTTTCAGCACCAGGTATAGAGGATTAGTCACACAGCTTCTACTCAATTTGTTGTTAACTGGCATTAAGAGTTATGCATGTAAATCTGGCTCCTGCAATGCTGGAAATGTGACTCTGCCTGTCTCCGGTATTTTATTTTTCATATTAAGAGATTTTAATTTAAAGCTTTACACCCCCCCCACAACAACAAACAAAATTTGAATCATCTAATTGTTTCCTAAGATCTAAAACTGGGATTGAGGGGATGAAGTTTTAGGAGTCTTGACTGTTTTCCATAATGAACACCTGGAAGACTGCTGTTTTGTGACAGTTATGGGAATGGCTAGAGTTTGCTATATGGGGTGGAAGAAAATTTTCTGAGAGGCTGGGCCAAGCTGGGATTGTTGTCCAGAGGAAGTGCTGAGTGCTCTGTTTTCCTTCTTCTGTATCCTGAGAGTCCCTCACCACTCCATCAGGACAAAACCATCAAGGAGGAGAAGAGTATTCATGGGCCCATCAGGCTGATGGTGGAGATCCAGGGCACTGCTGGCAGTGCATGTGATTAGACCAGTGTCACCAGTGGGGAATCTAGAGGTGATAATCCCTACACTGGAAAAAGCCTCTTCAGGAGTTGAAGGGAGGCTCAGGAATAGTAGAGAAGAACCTTGTTTGGAAATAAAGGAGCAGGGATGAGGGGAAGGAAAATACATATAAAATCTTTTAGATTTGGAACTATTATATTTTTGCAAGGACTGAGAAAAATTATCTATATGTTTAAAATAAATCTTGTGCAGGTGGCAGATTTCACACTGACTATTCAGATAGCAAATCAACATGGCATGTGAAAGAAAGAGAAACTCAGACCTAATAAATAGCGCAAAATGTTGTGGTATTTACAGCAAAGTTATGTCACTGCTGTGAGACTGAACTATGACGTGTTTCTGTAAGTCTTGATTTGGGAAAGCACTAAAGCACATGCATATGCTTAAGTTCTCCTTATTGAAGAGCATGCTTGGGTGCTTTCTTGTGTTATGGCCATAGTGATGAAGCTAACCAACCTTATTGTCATTTGCAATTTTCTCTAATCGTGCAAAATCATGCTAACAGCCCAGTAATTTGCTGAACTTGATGTTAATAGCACCACATTCCCTGCATGAGGAGTTTCCTGAAAGGAGATCCCTGTTTTCTTTTCAATGATCCTGTCCATTCTTTCAATTCTAAAAGGTTCAAATAAGTAAGTCCCAGTAGACAATTTTGCTGTGGTGTGTGTGTGTATCTGTCTGTCTCTCTTCCTCTGTATCTATTATAGTGCTTTCTGATTTATTCAGCAGGCCTTTGCAGAAATTGGCAGCCCCCTAAATATATTATACAAACAGTCATTTTTTCTTAATGCAGATAGCTAGATGTCCAGGGAATTCTTGGTATAGTTGAACTTAAGCTGATATTTCAGCCTTTTTCTTGGAAAAAATGTTTTTGAGAAACTTTAACGTATTTCGAGGCAGAGTAGTTGTTATTCACATGAGAAGAAGCCTCCAGTAAAAGACTCCTGGGATAATGCTAATAAACAGTAGCCATTCTGAAAGATTTTTTTCATCAGCTTTTTACTCAGATTTACAGACTTTACTTCCAAAGACAGAAGCTTAAGCAGTAAGGGATACTGTTAAATTATTTCCTTTTTCTTACTGTTGTCAAAAGCTGTTTCCCCACTTGATTTAAGTAAAGGGGAACTGATTCTTTTATGGCATAATTCTGAAGTAACTGGAGTTAAACCCCCAGAGAATTTAGCCCACAGAGGATATCTGATTCCGTAAATAGAAAGAACAGGAAACAATGTGCAGCACCAGCACTTGATTCTGGTCCAGTTTTCATCAGAGTATTGCTTTATGTCTCATGGCATAGCAACTACATTAAATGTACTTTTGAAAGAAAATACATTAATGGAGAAATACATTAGATCAAAAATAAATCTCTCCATATTGTATTGTACCAAAGTGTAATTGTTTAATATATAAATCATGTGATTAGACTTGTATTTCCATTCAATATTGGATCATTTGAATAACTTTCAAGGCAAATTAATAAGTAGAATTGGGAGTGGGGAAAAATGAGAGAGATGCAAGAATAAACCTGTTTTTCAATATTTTTCATAATAAATGATTAAGGAATCATATAGTTGAAGGTAAAACAGCCTGATAAATATTTATCATGTTAATCAAGTGATGCCTTTTCTGGCTGTATGACTAGGAAATGTCTTTGAATAATAGAAAAGGATGGCTCCCACTACAACCACTAACTGGAGCTTGTTTATTTTCTTTGTTGTTCATTTCAGATGGTTTGTTATATGGTTCCACATTCCATGTGTAAGCCTTTTATGTGTATATGAATAGAATTGTATTATTATTTCACTTGAATTTTTCAGCATAGTTCTGAACTAGTAGAAACGGGAGGTTAAAGTTAACATGCCTTTTTCAAAAATAGAAGTTGCAGTGTATTTCCCTCTCAGCATAATGTTCCTCCTCACTAGCTAGGGTACCCAACTACTCTTCCTGAAGCCCAGGAAGGAAATAACCTTGCTGAACTCCAGGATGGTTCCTCAGCTGACACAAATCAACATAGCTCCATTCACTTCACTGGATGTTCCAGTTTATTTCACCTGAGGAAATGGTTCAGTGTTAAGCAAGTTGATATTGGTGGTATAAAATACATCTATTACTTCAGATTGCATCTTTGTAACCTTATTGTTCATCCAAAGTGTGAGTGCCTAAGAAGATTTTGATAGCAAAAACAATGAGGAATGTTCATGTAGATGACTTACAATGATAGCTTTCTGCTGTTTATAAACTACTCAGTTTAATAAATAAATAGCATGTAATGCATTTTCCCACTTACAATGAACAGTATTGATTTCTTGCTAATATTGATGCACCTAATGACCTTTTTAATGGCAACTGTTTCACTGTTTCTTTTCATGTTCTAATGGCATTTCCCTTCAGTAAAGTAAAACATTTTAATTATTTACTGAAATTTCTTTTCAGATCTTTGTATTTAACTACAGCCCTCTTATGAAAAGGGAAGTCACTAGCTTTTCTAAAATAACAGTTTGGCTCGAGTATATTATACAATAAAAATGCATAGATCTATTTTAAAAGGTGTTATTTAAAAACAATCTTTTACTGCAAAAAAAATTGGATGAGTGATATATGTCAAATCAATTTTCCACTGTCCCATTTTATAGTTTGTTTTTAGTTGTATTTTCAGAATGTAAGGTAAAAGAGTTTTTAAAGTGTCTATGACAATACTCTAGAGATATTTGTTCTGCCTTCTGATTTTTATCTTCTTTTCTTCACCTTAATATGTCATTGGTTGGAAAAGGGAAACATGAATTACTGGAGTAATTGAACTATATTTTTGATGCCACATAATCTGCTAAAAATGTCTTACTACAATGCAAGAAATCAAACTATGTTTAATTGTCTCTCTCAGGAGGTTTTTCTTACTGAAGCAAGATAGTGCTTATCTCACACCAGGCTGTTTGTTTTTTACTGCCTATCTTTTCTGTTACATTAGCTTCTGCAAAAAATTTAGCTAGGGAAGGAGCTCTTAAGTACCAGACATTTAAAGTGATAGCAGTTCTTTTTGCCCAATAAAACAGAATTATGTTTGTTACTGGAATCAGTACTAACATAATTAAGATCGGGGTCAATTTCAGAGAAAGTAGGTACAACTGTATTAATTTGAATTACTCTGACTTAACACAAGGTCTGAGTTTTGTCCTCCTGTGTCCCCTGTTAATCACACGTGGGTTTCAATACATTGATATTTTCACAAAGCTGCTTTGCTAAACCTATTAATAAGGATTATGCATGATATTTTATTATATGCATTGCAGGTGGCAGTGTCTTACAGATGGTCTGGTACAAAACAAAAATACCCACATGCTCCTGAGTACTCCAGACAGGAATTGTGATGCAATTCCCAAATCTACCATCTCTGAAGGGGGCGGGGGTACTTAGAGGGTTGCCATAACAACATCAGCTGGTCATTGTCTCTAATACTATGACTTTATTCCAGGGGGCTTTAGAAAGTATTAACCAAAATGTAGGGTCACCATACAGATTGCATGGGATAATTGATAAGAATGTCTTAACTGCTTACTAGGACATCCATGTTTCCTCAGTACTCATGGGTGATTGGATTGATAGCATTTTTGAAAAGCTGTTTAGCATCTCTTTGTAAGTAGTGCAGTAGTATGGGAAAATAAAACAGTGGTTCTTATGATTAAAGTCATCAAGACTCACAGTTAATGGTATTGATTATGTAAAATGTGAGTGAAGTAAAGATTCAGAAGAGGTGAATGTGAACTGCGACATATAATGCAGAAAAAAGTTTTCATACAAGTAGTCCTCTGCATGTAACAAAAAGAAACAGAACGAGTTGTTTCCTCACTGCAGTGCCACATGCCGTACTAGGATAAACTAGAGGGTTGCACTTCTCTTTTAAACAATTAAAGCAAACATATAATGTAGCTAAAAGGGCAGATTTTAATAATAAAAACAGAAGTTATTTTTCACATTGTACAATAAATTTGTATATTTTAAATAGATTTCAATTCATAAAGCAAGCTTGCCAATAAGAGGAGCTATGCTCCATCCCCTGTTATTTTGCACTCTGAAGAGGAACTCTCTAAGTAAGTTCATTTATTTTCCAGAGGCAAAATAAAATGCTGTGGCATATTGTCAGAACTGCTTTACTGTCATCATTTACAAAGGTCATTTGAATAAAACGTCTTCTTTCCATACATACTCTGAAGTGACCCCTTTTCTGATATGTTTATGGGAAGGTGCCTTTTCATGTTTGTCTCACACCATAACTTGAGAAATAAACAATAGCTCTGAAGTAGCAATTATTTAAGCAAATAATTGTTTAGTGACAGAGGAGATTTTTGTCGTGTTTTTGTAGGGTGAATAGTGGAAGAGGAAAGAACTGTTGGAGTCATTTAAATGTTGAGCTGTTTTAAAACCTATTCATTATTCCATAAAACAATAGAAAATATACATACAAAGCTTTCAAAGCACATAGTAGAGAGCCAGCCGCCCCTTTGTATGGACATGAAGTAAAATCTCTTAACCTAGCTTTCACAGCTCCCTAACCCACTGATTCACGTATGCTGACAGACTTTGCTGAATATGTTTTTATTTTAAGAGAGTTATGTTCCAGGCTTTGCTTACAGTGAATGGAAGGTATTGACACATATGTACACACACTAAGCAACATTAAAGTTGGCATTGTTTCATGTTGATTAAATTGAGAATTTTTAGCTTTTATTCCCCCCACCATGTCCCCCCTCCCTCCCTCATTCCCTCCCACTCAAACATCCCCTATTCAGGCTCTTCTCATTCTGATCAGCAATGCCAGGCAAAAACTAGACATGTGAAAACAAAGACATTTTCTTACAAATAAACAGAGCAGCCTTGCTGTAGAAAACAGGCAAGGGGCATTAAGCAGTTGATTTGAACAAACAATCTTCTTAAATGAAAAAATGGACTTTAAAACCATCCTACTGAGATCTTGTTAATTACCAAAGATTAGAACTCTTCTGCTTAATGTTATCCTTTGTACCCAGCATGTGACAGTTCCAGCTACAGTAGCAATCGGACCTACATACTGTCCTTTCCAACTGGTAAGGGGATTTTTTTTTTCCTTTTTAAAGGGAAGTCATTTGCCACAATCCCTAAGATGTAGCTTGGCAGAAATTCAATAACTGTTTGTGGTATGCTCATTCAGCTTTGGTGCTCAGTGGCTTTAGGTCCTGACATACAATGGCATTTGCCTTAATCCAACCATTGGAGAGCAAGAGAGAGAGAGGAAAAAATAGCTGTCCTGTATCTTGTTTTATTGGTTTCAAAACACAGAGCAACTGTGTAATTTGATTTTGCATTGCAAAGACTGGAGGAAATTGTATATATGTTTTTAATCCTTTGATGCTCTTTCAAGCTAGCAAACACGCACATCCCAGAGTCCTGAAAACACATTGAGATTATCTCTGAGCCAAAAAGTCGTTGCATTTGTATTCTGAATATGAAGGAAAATTTGGCTAGAGTCTAATAGAATAAGTTGAAGAAAACAAGAAGGGAGGGTTGTATAAATAAAAAGATAAACAGTCAAACACATTTTTATATAAATAAACTTACCCTTTAAGAGTTGTTTCAGTGGTGGTGGACTTCTGCATCTCTATATTTGGATTCCTTCATTCAGGTAGCCACATACTTGTGTTAATGCCAGAGTGTGAAGAGTTACAAATATATACAGTGTATGATACATTTATCTATAGATATCCTACAACATGACAGAATTTCTGTGCTGCCAGCTGAAATGCCTTACGTTTGCCAGAGCTTTGTTGCTAGCTGGCTGAGGCTCACAATCCCAGTGAAGAGAAATATGCCTGCTAGCTCTTCTTATTTCTCCTTGTTTCCATGGTGGTTAGAGCTGCATCCTTCACCCGATCAGTTGTCACACTGACATGGTGCTGCCTGCTCAGCGGTCATTAATAACTGAACATCCTCCACTCCCCAGAGAGGAGCCAATAGCTTCAGAGTGCCAAGATGTAGCACTCGCAGCTGCTCCAGTCTGGTTGGCTGAAAAATCCTGTCTGTTATATGACATTGCTGTTTAGGATAGGAATAAAGGAAACAAGTCTTTATATGATTCTGGGTATCTCTTCTGATTCTAGGAGGGCATGGAGGAGTGCTTTCATATTTTTGTGGGACAATATAGGCTATTTAAAATAAGCCTTAAGAGACACAAGAAGGATATCTCTGCTCATAGCAGCCCATCAGAGATCATCAAACTAAAGCAATCTGGATAGAATTTAAAAGGTGCCACAGACAGATGGAAGTCATTTAGTAAAGCTTCCCCCCCCCACCCCTTTCTTTCCCTTCTAGCTTTTGCTGTGTTCTTTATTTTGGACAGCATACCATAGATGATTTTTAATCTTTTCCTTTTCCATCTTTTATAAAATATTAATATTTTACATTAGTTGATTGATTAAAATCAATTTTACAAATATTTGTAATGTAAAATGTGATATTAATAAAACGAACAAAAGACTTTTTTTTAAAATATATTTTCCCCTTCCTGCCCAGGTTACTGGTCATTGCACAGACATTTAGTGAAGTAAAACAGTTGACTGCATATATTTTTCTTTTTTTCACTTCCTTATACTATTTTCTTTACTACATTGGGGACTAAAGCAGAGAGACAGACACTGCTTCTGTTTGTCCTTATCTCTGTGAACAAAAGACAGGCAAAATATATTGCATCTGTACAGGCCTATGAGATTTAAGATTAGTTTAGAAACTGTTTTCATTCTGAGGCAGAACATGAATCAAAATGTATTGCCACTTCCCAAAAAAGGCAAAAATTAGGTGGATCATGTTTAGGAAAAAGCTATTCATTGCAAATATTGTATCCTGTAAAGAAATTACTATGTAATGATGGACAAACAGTAGTGGAATATAAAGACTTGTTTATCAACAGGTCAAAACTAAAAACTATTCATTTTGTTGGATAAGTTCCCTACTATAGCCCTGACTGAGACGGGCCACCCTCTAGTGGAATAAAATGAAATGTAGTTTTCATTTCATTTCCTGCAGCTTTGTTTAAAGAAAGATTGACAGTGATGTCTAATTGTATAGGGATTTTTGAATGATAGCAAACAACATAGATCAATGGCTGTTTCCTAAATGAAACAGCAACAGAATACCACAGTACTGTGTTATTAAACTAATAGGTATTGTTTTGTGAGCACAAAGTATCTATGATTCTCAGATTATAGGATTTAGTAGCTCCCTAAGGAATTGGTATTATGCTTTATTAAGTTGTTTATAAAGTGATTTACAAATAGTGCTAAATACTTGGAATAAAAGTCACTTTGGAATAGCATATTTTGAGCAAATAGGTGCAAGTTCCACACATTCCTTGAAGGTAATGACATTTGTAGTGGCAATAGCAAAACACACATCTCGATTTTTCCAAAATGTGTTGATCCTGTATTTATTCTTAATAATGAGAGCATCTTTTACAAATTGTTGAACAATATGTGCACATCTCTTATTTTTATACACATACACATGAATGTGCACACAATCTTAATGAATTGTTCAAGAGTAGTTAGAGTTGTACACTTGTTTCATAAATAAGATATAGTGCCTGAGAATCATGCAAAAATGGATGCAATAATTTGATGTATGAAATTCAGATTATATTTTTACTACATCAGTGCTTCATTTTGGTTGATTGATATGGACTGTATAATTGGAGGGCTGAATAATTAAATCAATTAGCGTGTACTTTCATAAGGAAAGTAAGTTTTGATAATCAAACAGAGATGTAATTAAAATACCTCTTTGATTGACATGTATATAAAAGTACAGTTTAACTAGTATTTCAATAAGAATATACTTTAATTATATTATAAGAATTATATTGTAAAGATTTTTTAAAAAATTAATTATATACATTCTAAGAAGAGAAGTAATTTAATTATAATTTCAGCTGATAGCAAAAATTTTTAGAGATGTTTTCAAAATGCTTGCAACATAAAATACTTTTTATAACTGATACAATTATGATGATTAAGGTTCATTAGAAGCTCTTTCCTGCTGATTTCACCAACATGTTTAGTGGTTTTAAAATAGCAGTGTAATTTATTTCATCAGATGTACATATAGTTTATTTATTAGGTTTCAGTATGCCTTTTTTTTGCCTCACACTATGAGGCTAGGGGCATAAGGCGAGGAGAAAGTAAGGTGTGCAAACTCTAAAAAGGAGTTTATTTTTAGTGGCTTTTTATATGCTACATGAATGAGACATCAGAACAAACTCAATAACTATTGGTTGAAATGGAGAGTTAGTCTGATGAATTAGACCAGAAGTTGTTAACCTGGGTGTTGTGACCACTCCTCTTTGATGAGGAGGTTGCAAAAAAATTTCCGTTTGTAACATAGGGTCATAATATGGAATAGGTGGAGACCTGCTGCACTCAACTATTAATCTGTTGTATGTTTTCATTTGTTCAGAGAGTTGATAGTGCCAGAAATTTTATTACTAGCATTACTTGGAAATACACACAGAACTGTGCTGAAGGGACAAGCAGAAGTGCTTAGAACGCCTGTGAAAATCATACACTGAAAAATTAGGGCAAAAAACATTGTTTAGGTCGCAAAGTTAAGCACTTGAAAGATAGGAAATGCCATTTACACATTTTCTTTTTTCATCCAACTTGTGAACTGAATGAGGGACTGTGGAAAACATGGTATATGATTCTGCAAGTCATGCAAAATAATGTATATATACAAGGAGGCTGAACTGAGTGTTGCATGGACAACTGTAAATCGGAAATTTCCTAAATTTGAGTGCTTTATTTTGTGATCTAAACATCATTCTTTTTATGTAATTCTTATGTCTGTAATTTTCTTGGTGTGTATTATTTAAAGAAAAAAGATAGAAATAAATTCTGTTTTTTACAACTGTATGCCTCACTATCAGGGCTTGAAACCTAGTCTTCATTACAGCTTGCTCTACAGAACTAACTAACTGATCATGGGAGAAGCGGGTTATCTCTGGTGGGAAAGGAAAATGGTCCACTCAGGCTATGTACTGAGTCTGGTTAGGGAAATGATTTAAACTCCTTCACTCCACCTCCTTCCAAGACATGAGAGAGCTCAGGTCATATCTCAGATGGGAGGATGGACCACTGGAGCAATGTGCTGTATTCAGAGAAAGTAGTGGAAAGGGATAATGGCAGCCTTGCAATGGCTTTCTCCTTAGCCTTCCTCTGCCCCTAATCTGGAAGGTCCCAGGAGAGTCCAGTACAGTGTGTGTGCTGCTCTTTGTGTGGTGGGCTGGACTCAGCCTTAGAATGTTAACATTCACATATTACGGTGGCATTTTGTCAAAAGCTTCCTGAGGAACACAAGTGAGAGAAGGGAATTGGTGATTTTTAACAGTATGTATTTCAGCCAAACATGAACAGAGTTTTAAGTTACAAACAAAAGGCATGTTTCTAGCCCCAGAGCTTTTTCTGTCTGAATTTCAAAGGTTTGTTGCAGACAATGGAGGTATTAAAGTTTCTAAAAATGCTTGCAAGAATCTTTCATCTGGAAGTTGTTAAGCAATCTAAATATGCTGTTGCCACCAACTCCCCCTTTGGCAACTGTGGAGCATTATTGTTGAGTGGAGATTAAGTAGAAGGACACAAGAAATTTAATTCACAGCCCTGTAAAAGGGATCATTATGAATTTACCCTTACAATCGTGGAAAGACCCATTAACTTTAGCAAGACTCTATCTGGGTGTAAGGGTCCAGCCAGATATATGGCTTGACAAGATCTGGGCCTTAGTGAGTAGCAAAATAAGGGTACATTCCTTCTGAAATATGTTCACATCTAAAGGCAGCTTCATTCAGTTTGAATATGGACTTTAACTATCTGTTGCTTACTGGACAATTATAGTATCTTTGTATGTTAACAAACTGTTAATTCGAATTAAGTTATTTTGAAATAAGGCATTATTTCAATACAAGTTGTTTCAACACAACTTGTATGGAAATAATACCTGTGTGTGAATACAGCCTTTGAATGTTTGCTCATGTTGGTTCGATACCAGTTGTGATTTGTGCACCCCTGTGGATAGACACCAAAATTTTTGCCTTGGCAATATCCATATGGGTTGGCTCTGGCATCCCCGGATGCCCCAAGCACTGATATGAGTTCCTTCTTCCTGCCCATGATGGTCACTGGAACTCCCTCTGTCTCTCAGCTTTTCTGAGATATTGGGGAATACAGATTTACTCTTACCTGGACAACTGGCTCATCAGGGGGAGGTCACAGGCTCAGGTCCATCACAGCTTATTTCTGGCAAGGATCACCTGTTAGCAATTGGTCTGCTAGTGAACGAGCAGAAGTCAGTTCTCTTTCCAGCACAATGGATAGAGTTTGTCAGAAAATTCTTCAACATCATTGAGGCCGGGGCCTTCCTCCCTGAGCCTTGACTCTAAGCCATGTCATAGTGCATTGTGCATGTTCAGACATGTTCCCTCCTGACAGTGTGACCATGCTTCAAGTTCTTGGAGTACATGGAAGCCTACACTTATGTGGTTCCCCATGCACATATATGTATTAGGCCTCTACAGTCATGGCTGGCTTCAGTGTACACCCTGATCATGCACAGCTTGGACTACATGGTCACAATATCACTTCAAATCCGGTCATCCTTCGAATGGTGGTCAGTTTTTTTTTTTAAGGGTTAAGTACTACCCCTTGGCATTTTGAGCTATGCTGTCATGAGAATGATGGCTTGAGAGAGTATTGTGATGTTTTCCTTCAGGTTCATTTTGAAACCATACTATTAGATGACTCATGCCATCTGAGGATGTAGCATTTATCAGAAGGTCATCTTATTTAAATGGGAACTCTTAAGGCTTCTTCCACTTGTTTTTGCCTCACCATTAATGAGGTGAATTAACCTGAGAATAAAGGATCTATGGGTTGAATAACCTTACTTCTCAGAAGTAAGGATGGGTCACCAGAAGGGACAACTCAAACTTGTTTGTCTAAATAATAGTTTAGTTAAAGAGATATCGTCAAGACCTCAGTTATTTTCCAAAGTCCTTTTCTTCAACTTTCCTTCCTCCAGCATCCAATAATTATTCTTTCCCTCTCCAAATGTCCCATTTCTTAGGTTTTTTTGCCCCTCTGTGCTGGTGATCTGATCCATTCAGCTTCATCACAACATAATGGTCAGTTCCTTCTCCTGAGGGCCTTGAGGACACCTTCCGTTTGTCTGTTTGAAGTCTACTTACACACAAATTTGAATGGTATTGTGCAAAATTCACCTGTCTCTTCTGAGTTCACTGAGTTTTAATGTGGTGTTGATTGCTATGTACACCGGTTTTGATGGACAAGATGAATGGGTCCAGCAGAAATCCATCACAGGAGTCTGCCACAGATCTTTCAGTGATGTGGGGGAGAGGAGTAGGAGTGTTCATTGAGTATTGGATGAAAGAGGAGAAGAGGATATTCTGAGCATGGTTGTGAGGGTTTATATGTTTCCCTGATTTTAGAAATGTAGTTAAATTTCTGAATGGATAAGGAATGCAAAATGTGACACAGGATATTCTTATTTTAATTCTAAAAAAGGTCTGTAAACTTACCACTTTTGTTTTTGGAGTGGGGGGCGAAGAATGGTTTTGGTGTTTTGGGGTAGATAATCCACTGATGTAGATGTCATAGGCTTTTCTTTGGCGTATAGGTTGAATTTTGTTGGTACCGTTCCCCCCACAATTGTAATCTTACGTGATATGTGTATGTAACCTATCTGCTTTCTGGTTACTCCTAAAGACAGAACATCAGACTTGATTTTCCTAGGTGATTTTTTTTTTTTTTTTTTTTTTTTTTTTAATAAAATCAGACTAATACTATTTTATCATAGTATTCTAGTTGGAATATTCTATAGGGGTGTGACTGAGGACAAACAATAGTAGCAATTCTAGATCTTTAACAATTCACAGCTGCCTGTATGGGAGCTAAATTGCTGCCTTGGAAATCTGTATAAAGAGGACCACATTCTAGATACTATAGAGATTGATATCTTATGATTTTGTTTACTTTTATTTCTGAGCTCAAAAAAAGTACCATTATGATTTTTCCCTGTTCAATAGCATAAACTCAAGCTTACTTCAAGTATAATTGTTGGGAAATGAACTAGGAAAAACAAGGAAAAGGCAGATGTGTTCACAACCATGCTGAGTATCGTTAGCTCAGAATACTAGTTTTTAGATCTAGTACAATTTAAAATATATACGTATAATGAATATTGAAATGAATTGGTTAATTGTTATGGTATATAATTTTGGGTTTTGAATTCACAGTCTAGAAAGTGAATGATTTAAAAAAGGACAGAAGCTTATTACATTTGTTCTTTGAAGAAGGAAATATGTTTAATTAGTGATGCAATAAATAATCTCCTATCCTCTATCACTGTCACATACGTTGGGCATGCTCACAAACAGCATGCAGTTTTTTGTGAGGCTATCTGTGCATCAATAAAGCGAGGAAGAGACTTACTGGGAAAGGGCTGTTACAGAGGCTTTCACATAGTTCCCATTACTAAGGAAACCACTTATTTTGTCTGTACATGGCTTTGAATAGAATTCTCATTTGAAGTCTGGTGCTCAAACCAGGAGGATTGCATTATAGCACCAAGAAAGAAACGGGGAAAACAAAAGAGACTTTAAAATACCACAAATTTAACAAATGAAATCTAACAATATTATGCTAGTGTGTGTGTGTGTGTGTGTGTGTGTGTGTGTGTGTGTGTGTGTGTG